>CM021100.1:527794226-528245641 GCA_007115665.2 Sequoiadendron giganteum | reverse complement strand
CCACCACTCCATGAGTGTGGTCATCATCATTGTATGAGTTTGAATGGGATGCATGCAACAAATATGATGAAGCTTGATTGCATCTAGAAAGTCTCACTCCAAAACATCAAAATGGGAAATTAGATCGAAGAGATCCTGAGGTCATCTCTCCCTCGATTGTGGTGGTTTAAGGACCACCTGTAATCATTTTAACCCATGATGTTAGGGTTTTACTCTGAATGTGTAAAATGACATAAAAACAATAAAAAATGACACTTAGGGTTCCAAACAGGCAAAAGCGAGCAACATTTAGCAAAATCGATCAAACAAGAGCAAAAGTGACGGTTTAAGTCAAATGGGTTGGTTTAGATCAAATGTGAGAATATCAAAAGCAAGGAAACCTAGCAAGTGCAAAGATATAAATCAAATACATAGAAAACAAACCCAAGCAAACAAAAGCGAAGAAACATAGCACATGTGAGTTTCAGAGGTGAAGGTTTAGGTCAAATGCAAGGATCTAGAGCAACTACGTAGATTTAGAGAAAGTGTGAGCTTCCTAACCTAGCAAGTGCGAAGAAAACGATGCAAATGTGTAAAGACTCATAAAAAATTTCTATTGACTTAGAGAACTTTGTACGTAAATTACAAGAACATGACAAGATGAAAACGAGAAGTAAGAGGGTACATATTGAGCCACCAACGCCTGTGGGTCATCCAAACTCTCAAACTAGGTCTAAACGATGTGGAGCTCCCTGAATCCACGGCATTGCTCCTCAAAAACTAAAAAAATGGGAAATCTAGAGATAAGATTTTTCTATAGGATCAAAGTACAAATGAGGCAATTAGAACCCTAATTACCTATATTGACCCTCAAAAACACTAATTTTCACCTAGGAAACCCTAATTTTTACTTAAGAAAACTTACTATGTTCAAATTAGGACTTCCTAGGAACATTAAAACAAGCAATAAGGGGCCTATAAACTTAATTTTTCATCCTAAACACATCTGAATTGAAATAGAACAGCGTCGTGAGCCTGATCGTAAAATCAAAATTTTCTGTCGACCTCTCAAGGGGGCAGCATAGAGTCCTACCATCATTCCATTGACTGTTGGGACACAGTGGGGCATAAAAAAAATTCAAAATCTTGATCTTAACCTTGAATCTTTGAAACAAAGCAACCAGTACTTTATCTCAAAGAGGGACAAAATGTAGACATGTAAAATTGGCCTAACACCTATTACACACCCTAAACGATATTTTCACATCATCAACATCATTATCAGCATACACCATTACATTTCATATGAATTGCATACAAAACCCTAATTTCCACTATTAATGGAATAATACATTATTTAATTAATTCACCTTTTCACCATTTTCGACTAATTAAATAAATTTCATTTATTGAATAAAGTCCTAAAACCCTATTTTTGCTATTAATTGAATAAAACGACATTATTTAATTAATTCACATTTTCATCATTTTTACCAATTAAATAAATTACATTTATTTAATAAGGTCCTAATCTAACGTTATTTCATTGATTAGTTAAATAACACCAATTAATTAATTACATTACTAAATCACTTTATTCCCCTAAGTCAATTGAATTATTAAATCATAATAATTTAATTAACTCATTTCCCCTCCAAATTTGAATAATTTGAATAAACTATTCAAAACATTATCAAAAATCAAATCAAACTAATACAACGTTATTTGCAAAAGTCAAACTTGATTTGCACATTCAAATCCAAAATGAATGAATTAATTAAATCACTTAATTAATCATTCTCAACTACTTTCTTGATTGAGCAAATTACGAATCACTGATTGCTCAGTCTAATTCCTGAATGATCAATCTAAATCCCTAATAGATCAATCTATTCTTCAATCCCATAGATTATTCAATCTAATTCCTGAGTGATCAAACTATATCCCTAATTGATCAATTTATTCATCAATCACACTAATTATGTAATCTATTTTGCATAGATTATGCCCATCTAAATCCTCTCAACATCTATCGACCGTTGATCTTGATTCAACATTGTTTAATCATGATCGTCCATTTTGAATCCCATTTTCTATATAATAAACCTCTTTCCTCAAAAAAAGAATCGAAGAATCAACTTATTCAGACAACGAAGTAATGCCAAAACACCATTGATAGAGCTTCAACATACCTTCGATCAACCATTCATTCATCGTTCTTCAAGCTTTTGTACACAAACTATGGAGGCTTTGCAGTGATATGAGCAATCCAGCATCAAGCAAACACACTCTAATATGGGATGATAATATTATTCTTTTTCATGAATTCATGTATGCTTTCATACTTTGATCCTATTTCTTGAATTCTGTAATAGTTTAGTTTCATTTCGTAAGTGTAGGAATAGATCTTAGATTAGTGTTCTTCATTATAGATTATATTTTATTTCAAGTATGTTTGTCTTGTTTAGCATCTATGATTTTCCCCCTCACATAGATGGTGAGCCTCAGAGAACAATGTGGGCCAATAGTACCCCGCTCGCATGATTTTTAAGGCAGTGGTCTTGGCAAAGAAATTTCCACCTTCCAAGCTACTATGGAATTCGCCCAAGATCCTCTCCACCTATACTTTGTCCACACAGTGGAAGAGAACTCCATCGTAATTTCTTTTAAAAATAATTCCTTCAACAAGTACATATTTGACCCCTTGGAGCGTATAGTATCTTATTTTATGTGTTAGAACGTCAAGTGGGTATCGGTCGGTCTACATGAATCTTGTCCGATCAGCCACCCAAGACTCATCTGCCCTAAAATGATTTGTATAGACCTGGTTGGCCTCCTTTTTTTCCTTGGGATTAAGCTCTTGAGCGAGATATTCACATAGGCCTCTTCCTCTGACCAACTTTTTGATCGGATGTCAACATCATACTCTAGGATCTTAGTGATCCAGTTTACCCTTTTCTCAATGATTTCACCTTCTGTGATGTACTTTCTCACACTAGGATGGGCGACAAGGATTGTAATTTTACTAGCTGAAACCAAATTTCAAATTTTTTTAAGGATTTTGACAATGGAAAAGGCCTACTTCTCTACAAAATTGTATCTGGTCTCATACCCCTTTGGGGTCCTTGAATCGAAAGCGATGGGGTGTTCCCCACTTCCCTCATCATCCATTTGTGTGAGCACACAGGCTATGTTGTGTTGACCAATATAAACATACAGTAGGAATTATTTTTAAAAGTTTGGGTTGGATAACATCAAATTTATGGAGATGGCTACCTTGATCCTTTCAAAGGAAATTTTTCCTTCCTGAGTCCATTTGAATGCTAAGCCTTTCTTTAACATTAGTGTAATAGGTCTCGCAATGCCTGCTAAATCTGAAATAAATTGGTTGATGAAGTTAATCTTCCCCGAGAAAGACTGCAATCCCTTTTGATTAACATATAGCAGTGATTTTGTTATAGCCTTCACCCTTTCAAGATCAATGGCTATTCCTTCTTTGGATACCACAAAGCCAAGAAATTTTCCTTGTGGTACTCCGAATACACATTTCTTGGGATTTAAAGAAATCCTAAACTATTGAAACTTTTGGAAAACCATTTCTAGGTGATAAAAATGATCACCCTTGGATTTCAAAAATATGGTTAGTTCATCCAAATATATCAGGATGATCTTGTTGATCAATCCCTTAAAAGCGATGTGCATCACACATTGAAAGGTTGCACCTACATTTGAGAGGCCAAAGTGCATTTTTACATACATGCAAACGTTACCTACTTGGTGGTGAACATGATTTTGTGTTGGTCCTCCTCCTTCACGTAGACTTGGTTGTATCCTTAAAATGCATCAAGCAATGAGAACATTTATGATCCTGCTATAGTTTGTAATATCTACCCCATTGAGGGAAAAGAGTAGTGATCTTTTAATGAGGCTTTATTCAAATATCAAAAGTCCACACAAAGATGAAATTCGCCATTCTTTTTTCAGATCAGGACCAAATTGGACACCAAAGTGGAGTTCTTAATCAGGTATATAATCTTAGATTCAATCAACTTTGTAAGCTCTTGCACAATTAGGGCTTTGATCTTCAGGTTGAGCGACCTTTTCTTTTATTGAATGGGCTTGGATCCCTTGAACAAATCAATAGTGTGTTGGATTATGCTAGGATCATATCCTTTGAGATCATTGTAGGTCCAAGCCATGACTTTGTTGTACTTGGTGTATAAGGATCTCAACTTCTCTTTGTCTTCATGTGGTATGTTCCTCCCAACCTTGACCTTCCTACCATCTCTAACATTAAGGTCTGTATAGTCCTCCTTGTTGGTCATGAATCTTTGTTTACTATTTCTCGTGTCTTTACAGTCAAAGAGATCCTCGAGAGTGATTAATCCTTTTAGGATCTTATTTCTTTTGATTTGGATCACCTACTCTTCACCAACCTCTTTGGACCTCGGTTGCGATTGATCGAAAAACTCTCCCAATTGTTGTAAGAAGGTAGAAATTTGAGCATCATCTTCGAAGAACTTCTAGTTCTAATCATTATTAAGGATAGATGGTCGAATGATGGTGCACACAATGTGTTGGTTCTTGGTTGACTCAAAATTTGGCTCAAATTGTGAGCTAATTGAAGCCATTCTATCCACAACAGAGTTTTGAGATCTAGGGATGACTTGGATGTCAAAAGCCTCAAACTTTTCAATTAGGTCCCATACTTTGTGCCGGTAGGACTGCATTCTCATGTTCTTGGCAATCACATGTCCTTGTATCTGGCTTACAAATAGCTCAGAATCTCCAAACACATGTATTGTTTTTATGCCTATTCAGTCTGCCAGTGTCAGACTGTGAACTAGTCCTTCTTATTTTGCATCGTTGTTTGAACATGGGAACTGAAACCAGAAATCTCTAAGGGTTTCTAACCCAATTGGAGATACAAGATGAATGTTGGCTCCAAATCTATCCTTACACTTGGTTTCATCAAAATGTAATGTCCACAAGCTATTGTCACCCAGTTTGCTTGGTTTCTCCTAATCTTTGATTAATTTCAGGAGGGATTGGTCCTCATCAAAGATTACATAAGTGCCTACACCCATAGCATGGAAATTTTTGAAAGGATCAGAATCGATAAATTGATTGAGTAGGACCTCTACTTCGAGGTTTTGATCACTTGTGGCCTCTTCTTCTTCCAACCTCTCCATGCAATACATCTCCTTTAGGGAAATGGAGGTATGTGCCACTTTGAAATTTAGTACTGCACCCTCTGCGATGTGTTCGAGATGCAAAGGCTCAGATAGGATCTTCATCTTTTCTCCTTGCTTGGTTCCTAATATTAAATGAGACCAGTCAAGCACCAGGTATCCACCAAGCTTTGTTGTGAAATCCCTTGATAGACACATTCCGAAGATGGGGGGAATGTCAATTATGACCACTTCTTGGGTAACGATTTGGCTCAGAAAGGAAAACAAGGTCAAATAGAGGTCTTTAATAAGACCAATGGTTGAGACCTTCTTTTCATCTAACTACATAATTCCCTTGTTAAGGGGCTCATATTTCAAGTTTAGATCATCAACCACTAGTTTGGGCACATGACTGTAGTATTGGCCCTTGAATCTATCATATTATTGTGTAGTAACTTATCCCCTACAATAAGAGTCAATAAAAAAGGAGTTGGTTTTGGCTTACTTACTTCTCTCACATTTGTTTTATTCGTTGTATTTGCATATGTTGCAGCCCCTAAGGATTAGGGGTATGATGTGGGTCGTTTTCCCTTATCTTGATTATGCAACGAAACCGGATCCGATGGCAAAGTTTGTTCCTATCTATTCAACACATCTCAAAGCAAAGCATTTTGCTTCAGAATCGACAGGACATCCCACAGGGATACATTGGCAAGAGACTTCTTTAATTACTCCACGACATTAATCATTTTGATTGGCGGGACCTTTGATTTGAACGAGGGTGCTTCTTTTGCCTTAGGAAAGGGTTCATCTACCACAGGCAAACCAGGAACCTTATGCATGGCCTTTTTTTGTGTTTGTGATGTTTTCGACTGGGGTCATTGTGGTTGTTGGGTAGGTGGTGCCGATGGTACATGTGGCACATATTCTCCAATGAACCTTCTCTTTGATCTAATGTTATAGTTTGATTGTACTTCTGGTGTTCTCACAGTTGGGACTTCATTTGTGAATACTAAGTCTTCTCCCTTCATCCAAGAAAAGAGCACTTGGTCAAGGAAGATATCCAATTATTTCTCAAGGGAAATTCCCTGCATCTAAGCACTAAATCTGGCATTCTCAATCCCAAGGGACTGATAACTCTTAGTATCAGAGGAAATGCCTTGACTTCTTTATTTTGCCACCTTTTGCTAAATATTTTTCCGTGGACAATATCAGGGTGTATAAGCGTCATTGCACGAAACACACCAGGTGTTTGCATCTTCCGCCAGACTGTTTTGTCCTATAATCAAGTCCTTGCTCATGCTATTTTTGACCATTTGCAATGGGGTGGTCATCGAGACCATCTATCCTAATGCCTATGGTTGATTACCCCCTCTTGAAGCCCCTTGGTATGTACTATATTGGAAAGGTGGCCTCCCTCCTTGATAATTTTATGTGGGGGAGCTTTAGAGATGTTGATTACTAACATTGAATAATGACTAGCTCATTCATGAAATTCCTCATTACATTCTTCATGTCATTGACATCCATGACCAAAGAAGAAGAGGCTGACGTGCTTGGTTGTGCATTTGGGCACACATACATCGAAGGTGGCAGTGCAACCAATGTGTTAGGGAGTGAAGCAGAGGTGCTGGGAGTTACCGCATCTTCAGTTCCACTAGATATTTTTGCAAACATCGATATCGGTGGTCATGGTGGAAGCTTCCTTGTGTTTATTAAATTATTCTACACTCGCACATCCAGATCATATGCATCAGATATAGTATCACCTCTGAGTGATTGAACCATGACTATGATATCTAAATTGAAGGCCTTCAAATAGAACATGAATGCCATGGCCATCGAAGGTCTAGCTATCACGGGAATCCTTTGCCAGGTTTTATGGAACCTGGTGTTGAAGTCAATCATGGCCTCCTACGGAGCTCTCTTGACTGTGATCAATTGTTTTAGTAAGGACGAGCGGTCTCCTTTCTCCAAAAAGTGATGAAAAATCTCATCTTTGAGCTCATCCCAAGAATGGATGGTATTGGGAGCCAAGGATCTATACCAATCTTGAGCCATCCCTTTGAAATATGCAGTTAACAATCTGAGGGTGACATTTTTCTCTGTGATTTTGTGAACCCTACAAACCTCTGTTATGTCCTGGAGGTGTTCGGAAGGTGTTTTAAAATCCTCCCCGGTGAACTTCAGAATTGCTTTTAGGGAATTCGCAGGTATGACAAGCCACACATCTAGAGGTGTAGGTTGAACTAGTGGAATACCACTATCCCAAGTTGTAAAATTTCTAGGGGCAAGAGCTCCTTGTAGAGCCATTAGAAACAAACCTCTATGAACCAGATAAATAGTTATTTGAATTTCAAAGGGTCGGTCATATTGAGGGGTAGATAAGACTCTAGACTTCGGGCTTCCATAATGACAATGGGTGGTGATAGCTTGATGACTCAAATCTCCAACAAGCTTTGTGCAGGTTTTCCTATCAGAAGGAAGATATGTCCCTAAATGCTTTCCCCTATCTGATCTAATCTGATGTTGGTCATAATGGCGATGTCAAAAGAGGCAAGGTGAATAAAAAGTGTTACCACTCAACAACATTTGTAAAATACCTGCTCTGATGATGAAGAGAAATCCTCAAAAAAAGATAGGCATCATGGCAAGCGAGCGGGCATTCTTTGAAAAATGAGATAGCATCTTGGAGGAAAATATCCACAAGGAATACACGTGTATATCATTGGGGCCGAAGAGAAAGTGAAACCCAAAAAGGTAGCACAGCCACTACATGGCACCATTATGCACATTTTCACCAAAATCTTCTTATGGTTCCAAAAACACGCCCCAACGTGACAAGTGGCAGGACAGATATGTGAACTGAAAGAGAAAAGGGCCTCAAGGGCAAAAGAGATATGTGGGCCTTGGGGCCAAGATGAAATAAAAAAGAAATAAACACTTAGAGCAAAAAATGCTCCACATGGGCTATTTATAGGGTTGTAATCTCAAATAGACCATGTCACCCACCTCAAAACTATGCTTTGTACGATCTTGATCAACATACATTGTTTGCTAAATTTGGGCCTACTGCAAATTTTCCTTCGAAGATTTCATTATATCCTAAATTTCATGTAACAAATCCTTGGCCTTAAGTACCTTATGAAAGGAATTGAGGTGAGTGGAAATAGCTTCCTAATCTAAGCGGGGGAGAGTTACAAAAAAAAACGTTCTAACACCTTAAACAGTTACAACTACAAATAGATGTCCATTTAAAATACATAAAACAGATAATAATTGCAAACCATAACACAGTTATTACATGGGAAAACCCTTACGCTAAAAAACCCACACTTCAAACACATAGATCAACTTATATGATCAACAACAACAATACTTACAATACAATCTCAAATCAATACTCAGGATTCTTCACACTATGATAGAATTTTGGAGAAATTCCAACAGCATAACACCATGTCAACAATCTTCAACCTATCACCATAAAAATGCTCTAACTCAACACCAGTTTATAGATGTGCAAGATGAGCATCCAAAACTACCATGTGTCACCTCCACAATCACTATATGCATGCAACAGAATATGGAGAACATGTAAGACATCCAACTTTACCTATTTATGCAATTGTCATAAATCCTCAACATGTAGATCATCTATCATAAATTACTATACAACAAAATTAGTCCTCTCAACATGCAGGACATGAGACTTCATACAAGAGCTTCTACTCAACATGCAAGGTGCCTATAGAATCCAAGACTAGCAACTACCAATTACTCACTAGTCCCGATAAGGTAGTTATTATAGTTTACTCTTACGACTATCATAGAATTTCATGGAAAGTTATCATAGTTTTTAATAGTGAATGTCATAGAAACTTATGACAAATGCTATCAATATACCCTAGAATATAGGTCCTCCAAAGTGGATGCCTACCTCCACAAAATTAGCTTACATATTTTACATGTCTCCTTCCATGTAGGATGCCACATCACCGGTGGGTGCCATAAAGTGAACATATTTTGGTAGGAAAATAAACATTAGGAAATTAAATGTTAACACATAATATGAAATGAAATTTAATTAAAAGCTAGGGCTCTAAGGTTGAGATTCCCTAATCCCAACATTCTCCCACTTGTCAAAGACCTATCAAGAGTCATCTAAAATCAACTACTCAGGACCCCAAGGCCCATAGAAATGGAACACCACCTAAAATTTTCTATGCTCACTAGTTTCATCGGTTCATCTTCAACATTCACCAAAGTGTCAACCTTCTCTAAATTCACCTTTCTATCTTCTACCATATCATTAAAAAAAATGAAACTTCACATCAATGTGCTTTGTTCTAGCATGGAAAGTAGGATTATTTGCTAAGAAAATGGCACTCTTATTGTTGCAATAAATAGTAATCTACCATGCATATAAACCAATATTAGAACACAATATCTTAAGAAAAATTTCCTCCTTACAAGCATGAGTATCTTCCATGTAATTTTCTTCTATCGTGGGCAAAGCGACTACAGTTTACTGCTTACTCATCCAACTAATAGCACCACCAAACATCATAAACACATAACCACAAGTGGATCTTTTGTTGTCAATGTCACCTATACCCAATCTAAATCCATATATCTATTAATACTCACTAAATTTTGAGTTCCAAAAGGATAACCATGAAAGCATAGGGAATACTCAAAAGTACCCTACAAGCACCTAAACACTCTCTTCACTAGATCCCAATGTACCCATCTAGGATTAGCCATTAACTAAGGAATCTCATTTCTTAGGAAATGTCTAGCCTTGTATAGACCATAGCATACATTAAACTACCAACAACACTCACATATGGTACTATGGCCATGTTCTCCATCTCAATAGGATATTTTGGATCTAATCTTACATAGAAAGTTTTGTCCCTTTCATTACAAGAACAACTAATTGGACCTAAAATTTGTCATGTTGGATCTCTCAAGAATTGAGTTCACATACTTACTCTGGATTAACCAAATCTTTGTGTTAGCTTTGTCACTTTTGATCTCCATTCCTAAAATATACCTATTTGCACCTAGATCTTTCATCTCAAGTTGTGTTGACAACTGAGACTTCAAATCTAAAATTATGCTTTTACCATTCCCATAAACAACATATCATCTACATATAAAATAATAATGATATTGTGACCATTATTATATTTTTAATACATATTGTAGACATCTAAATTTGACCACTTCTACATGGTCAGAATCGTCTACTCTATTCATCTATTTCATTAATAGTGATTAAATAATTTATTTAATCATTATTTCATTTTTTGCCTAAGGTTCCTAAAGTATGTAATTAAATAAATTAAATACTTTACCTTATCCCTTTTTCTTCTCTAAATTAAATAAATATGACAAATTATTTAATTTAGTCTTTTAACCCATTTGGATTAAAACCAATTTTTAATTCCCCTTTTTCTCTCTCCTTGTCACATTCTCCATAACCCCCTTTTAATCCAGATTAAATTAATTAATCTATGATTAGGATGTGCACCACTTAATCTTAATTAAGTGTCACATCCTCCATAATCTCCCACTTGCCTCTAATCTCTCATTAATTATCCTAATCCTGTGTTTGCACAACCTTAATCAAAGTCATTAACCATATTTGGCTTACCTTTTCTGGTCAACCTTTCCACTTACCATTTTTAGTCTGGACTCCCTTTCCCATGTGAATTTTTAATTCACATTTATTTTCCCAAGGCTCCTTTCTTCCCCATGTGAATTTTTAATTCACTTTTGTCTTTCCAAGGTCTTCCCCATCCCCATGCAAGATTCTAGAAGGCTTGACTTGTCACTTTACATGTGCCAAGGACTTCTAGAACCTTGGACTTGTCACATCACCCACATGTGACAAATCTCCAACTTTTTGGAGACCCTCTTTTATCCACTAGATTCTTCCAATCATTGTGAATTTTTAATTCACTTTTATTCCTCTAAGAAATCTTCTCATCCCCCAAGGTACCTCAAAGGTACTTGTCCTTCTTCCACCTCATGTACTTCTCTTCCACCTCACTTCCACATCACTCCACCCTAAGACATCTCACATTCCACATGTCAATATGTGAGGGCTTGTGAGTCCTCAACTCACCATGGCCCTTGATCTTGATCTTGTTGGATCAATCTCAACCGTTGAATTCTCTAGAGAGCTCCAATTATCCTATAAATACCCCCTTATTTCTCCCATTTTAAGGATCAAATATTTTGCAACCAAACTCTTACAAATTTACCATTTGAGCTGTCATCCATCATAACACTTAGCATTCTCATCCATCTTGCATCCATTTAGCTTCATTTCCATCCAAGGAGCACACAAGACATCCAAAGATCAAGGGCCAACCAAGGAAGCAACAACATGAAGGTATAACAAACATTCAATTTGTTTTATCTTACTTTCATGTTATCCATTTTCTTAGGCTAATCATTGAGGTGCCCTTTTATCTTGTTATTTCCTCTTATTGCATCATTTTAGCATCTCACAGTAGGACTTGACATTTTTAATAGGATCACACATATAATGGCTAGATTTAGAACTCAAAAATCCCAATGACAACACATAGGTGTCAAACTTCTAGTACCACATTCTAGGAGATTGTTTCAAACCATACAAAGACTATTTTAGTTTGCAAACTATATTTTATTTTCCTTTAACCGTGAAATTCTCTGGATGTGACATATAAATCTCTTCTTCCAAGTCATCATGAAGGAATGTTTTCTTTATATCCATCTATTCCACTTTTAAATCATACGTTGTTGCAAGTGATAATAGAAATCAGATAGATGTCAACTTCACAGCAGGAGAGAATATCTCACCATAGTTAATTTCTGATAGCAACCAAGGGAGGTCCTATAACCATTCAACACAATTCCACACAAAAACAATAATCTTCAAATCACAATTCTTCAAAACCTTGCTTTTACACTGACTGAACCCCAAATTAGGTCTATTTTACAAAGGGACTCTACTTTAAACTTTCCCTTTCACTCAAAATTCAATTAGGCATCAATTTACATGTATTCAAACAAAATATTCCATGGTTTGTTCTCAAACATACACCCTCCAAGGTGCCTAAACTCAAAACCATCTTTTATAGCCAAAAATCTAGGGTTTTAATGAAAATCACACTTTCTATGCTCTCACAACTCTACAACCACTTCAAACATGACCTAATAGGTCTACACAAACTCAATCTATCATCATACAATTCTACCCCAACATAATTCACACTTTTCCATATCAAAACCTCTCCTTTTCACTTAGAAAACACAAATTTCCGCTCTAGGGCTTCATGCCCAACATGACCCTTGACCTCCCATGCACTCACACCACATGTTCACACCTATTTCCTAATGTTTCAGATGCATTACACAAGTTACAAGAGCCACAGAAAGTGGAAAGGGTTGAGTTTACATTTTAAATGCTACAAACCCGTAAAACAGGGTATAAACCCAATCACAAAGAATTTGCTCAAACTTACACCGAATCCACTATTGGATGCTAAAATAAAATGAAATAAGTGGCCAAATCACACCTTAAAACTAATTCAAAATAGATTTAGAATATTATGTATTTGTACAGGTTGTACAAGTCTGAACAAGAAGGAAAAACACAAAAAATCTGGAAAAAGCAATGTTATCTCAATTGATTTTTCTTTCAAATCTTCAAAAGAAAAAATCCATCAATGATTTACATCACATATATACTTTTTCCCTCTAAAATAACTATTACAACTTCCACAAACTTCCTTTTGAAGTCTTGTGACCGTTGGACTTCTCTAAGAGTTCAAATTTTGCAACTTTTCAATTTTGCCTTTTTGCACAATTAGCAACTTTTCAATATTTTGCACTTTCAAGCACCTAAACCTCCTTAACACATAAATACCATCAAATATGACTAATTACAATAATAAATGGTCTTCCAGACCCTTTTTAAATGAATATTCCCCAAAATCCTAAAGCCTAGACATGATCAAGCATAGCTTGACAAATTTTGTTTAATGGTGCCCTTGCACCAATTTCCTACACCTAAGAATATCCCTTAGTGACCAACCGTGTATTATGCTTCTCAATACTACCATCAAGTCCACACTTCTTCTTGAACACCCAATTACAACCAATAGGTTTATGTCTAAAAAGAAAGGGTGTCAAATCCCAAGTCTTATTTTTCTTCAATGCATCCATCTCTTCATCCATGGCGTTCATCTAGGAATCAACATCACTCATACCCATAGCCTCTCTAAAAATCCTAGGCTCATTAGTGTTAGCAATCAAAGAAAAAATACAACTATAATTTAATAAGGAATAACCAAACCTTTCCAGTTGTTGCCTAACATGCATAGACCTCCTCATTTGTTGATTTTGAGGTTCTTCTTATTTACAACTTTCCGAGTTGATAGATCTTTCCTCTTCATTAGGTCTAGCAAGAGTGTGTAGTTCACCTTTCATTAGAGTATGTGGAATCTGAACTACCTCCTTTTGTTTCTCCTCTTTTTTCTGGCTACAAATTTAATGGGAGGTTTCATCTATCTAAAAATTACACTTTTATTGTACAGAACCTTCTAGGCCACTGGATCCCAAAGCTTGTACCCATTCACACTGACACCATAGCCAATGAAGATGCATTTAACTACCTTATTTTTCAATTTAGAGAATGAAAGGAATAAGTATAGAATGTTTATTGAAGACTATACAAAATGACACTATACATGAGGAGAAGGAAAAAAAGGGTCAAAATAACACATCAAGACCTAGAAATGATACAAAAGTAAGAACAATAGAATTTGATATGGAAAATAAAATGTCTCCTAGGAAACACCATAACGTAAGGACAATAATAAATGAGGAAAACAACACACTAAATAGTTATGGTAGGAAAGAATGCAAGGGAGTTGGCCTAATAAATATAATATAAAATAATTTCAAATGATTAAAGAAAAATAAATATATAGTTGGGAATAACCCCCTATATATCAACTCCTCATTACTCTTCAAGCCTTCCAAATTTTAGACACAACACATCAAATTTGGGACAATGCATCAACCAACTTATCAATTTATTCCTCTTTTGGGTTCCTCTTTGTTTCAATCTTTATCTAGGCCTATAAAAGTCTAGCTACAACACCTCTCTCACTAGAGGTTGGCTTATCTTGTGAATAATGTCTAGCTACTAAAGCTAGACCTTCTTATCATTTTTTATATTTAATATTTGTAGTAGATATTATAAAAAAGGCATAATTTTTTTTTTCCTTTTTTCCTTCATGGTTTTGTAAGATGCATCAAAGTTCTTTACACAAGCTAGGATGACGCCTGGGAAAACCTAGACAATGATACTAGATATATAGTGAGAATATTTTGATAGGGACATAAACAATTGTGTCCCTATAGGTGGATGTTAGGCATATCTACAATAGCCTATCCCATTTTTTTCAACTCTAGACCATTTGACCATATTGACAATGAGTGAATTCTTCCTAAATGGCTTAGTGGCCATGCTTAGGGTAAAATTACCAATATCTATATTTTTTATTCCACACCTTGTTAGACTAAACCAATAGTGCAAACATGTCACAGTAGGCTAGTGAATGCTACTAGAATTATCATCGCATTCCTAGAGTATCCTAATCAATCTAGGATACATTATATCAAGAGAGTCTCTTGAGAAACCTAAGAGCCAAATTTTGTCAAACTTTGACATAATAATTCTCAAAATTTGTGGCACATAGGAATGTATCATTTGTGCCTATAGGTGGATTTTTGGCCTACCTAAAATATCATATCCTATTTTTTTTAACTCCAGATCATTTGATTGTACCAACAATATATGATTCTTCCAAAATGGCATAGTGGCACTTAGTATAAAGTTGCCAATAGCCATTTTTTCTTCCACACCTCGTCGAAACCAACCAATAGTGAAAACATGTCAAGGTGGGTCAGTGAATTCTATTGGAATTCTCATCTCATTCCCAAAGTATCTTGATTAATATATTCTATGTTGTATCAAGAGAGTCTCTTAAGAGACCTAAGATCAAAAGGTTTTCAAACTTTGACAGGACTATTCTTAAAATTTTCGGCACCTAGGAATGCATTTATATGCCTATAGGTGGATGTTAGTTATATTTACAATATCCCACCCCTTTTCAAACCAAACCAATAGTGAAAAAATTTCAAGGTGGACCAATGAATGCATTAGCATACTCTTTATAGCACAGTCAGGGATGATGGGTATAGGTTATTCCTCTCCTAATTTTATTTTTTGTGAGCACTATGGTAATGCAAAGATAATGTTTATATCCATTTTTCCATCTTCCTCTTGTATTTATTTTTCATCTAATGTACCATGGAATGACACCTACATCCACACATGTTAATAAGTCATCTCATCTATCCTAATCATTTCATTTATCCATTAGGTTCATTTTAGATTTATTTTAGGATCATTTTAGATTTGTTAGTCTAAGCATATTTTCATCATAATCATTTCATTCATCAATTAGGTTCATTTTAGATTTTTTAGTCTAGGCATGTTTTCATCATAATTATTTCATTCATCCATTAGATTCATTTTAGATCAATTAATCTATGCACCTTTTCATTCATCCACGTATGAATCATTTTAGTTTAGATTTGTTAAATTAAGCATGTAATTAACCATCCATCTGTAAATCATCATAATATGCATACATACCATACACATAATCACCATTAGACATACATATAAGATTCATGAAAATTCATACCTATGGGCATCCAAATTTAAGCAATATAGCTATATATCATGTAAATCATCAACGTACACATAAAACATCGCATCCATCATCCATACAACTAATAATTCCCATATCATATTGTTTGTGTCCTCATATATATATTTCTTCAAATAAATCAAGAAACTCATGAGTACATCGACTCTATAGAACATACACAGCCAAAAATGTGCCCCCAATGTATATGTCTCCTATAGTTATCCTCTCAGACTATCCCTCTCTACAGTTATGTGTCATTCTTGTCTCCATCGACTCCTCCTCATATCTACCACCCCAAGGTGATCCTTGTCCTTGTCCTTATCAAGGTCACTCCTCCTCTCTACCTATATTCTCACTCAATGAGCTCAAGCTTGAATCACTACTACTCTCCAAAACACCTACATTTGAATATTAAAAAACTATTAAGAAAAATAAACATCAACTACAACTAACTAAATAATGAAATAGAAATATTATAACACCTTAAGAAATTATATAAAATGTCTCCATGTAGTGAAATTTATAACTAACTATATTTATCGCTTGAATACAATAGATTTATCCTCCAAAACACCTAGATTTATATACAAGTGAATTGTTAAGAAAAATAATATTTAACCTACTTTTAACTCAAAAGTGGTGGATGCATTCCCATCATAGCCTTATTGTACTCATAAAAAATCATGGTGTAGGTAGAATATAGAAAATATTGTTACCAACCTCATACGTAAATCTAAGTACTTCAACATTGTGTGAAATACACCTATATTTTAATATTAAATACTTTTGACCATAATAAACAACATGAAATATGACTAACTAAACATTAATTCTAAGAAATATGATGTAATATTAATAATCACTAAGAATTATATCTTAGATCTCACTTTATGAATTATATTGAATGTGTCCACAGTGAAAGTTATTACTGTTGATCTCTTTTGCTTGAATACAATAGTTTTCATCTTCAAAACACTTACATTTATATACAAGTGAATTGTTAAGAAAAATCATCTTTAACGTACTTTTAACTCCACAATGGTTGATGCATTTCCTTCATAATCTTATCCTACTCATAAAAAAAATATGGCTTAGGTAGTGTAGTTTAGGAAATTGTATACCTTTACAATTTCACACTATGTTTGGGTCCCTAAATTTATTGGACTTAATTAAGCTTCTAATTTTCCAAATTATGCATTCCAAAGCCTTATTCTTATCATTTTCTGAAAGGAGAACCAACGTTAAATAAATTCATTTAATATTTAAATTGTCATGGATTATGAGTATCTTGGAAATATAGGCTAGAACCCATTCGCCTAGGGGTGAATGGGTCCCCTTTATGTGCTAGGACCCAATTTAAAATATGTTTTTGGCGACCTTTTAATGATCCAAATTTAAATTGTAAGTGTTAGCTTTTGGAATCTAATTTTTGATAAATTAGATAAACACCTATAAATACAGTTATTTTATCATTTGAAATCCATCTAGCATCAAGGTAAAATTCAAGAGAAAATATTATTGTCAAGAGTGTGCTCAAGAGGAACATTATCAGTCATTTATAGCAGCAATCAAGATCCTAATGTATCATGTCCAATTTTATGTGTGTTCATGTTGTCTTGTGAAGGCTAACAATTGTTTTAGGTCTTCATGCATTCAAGCATTCAAGAAAATGAAGCAAGCAAGATCCAATTCATGTGAAGAGATGTGTATGACTTCAGTCCTTCAAGGAAGCCATTGAAGAGTGGTGAGTTGCATCAAGTGCTCATTCATCATTTCCTTCCTTTACATTCAAGGTTTAATCATTGGCATTTCCATTGTGAAAGTAGAAACACTTTTCATAGGATTTTACTGAGGCAAACCCCTATGTGACACAAAAACCAAAAAAAATCCCTCTTTGTGTATGTGTAGGTTACAGGTTGAAGAAGGATTGAAGAGATATTGAAGAGAAATTTTGCATTGTTGCATTTGTTGCCATCATTCTTTCCAAGACATGGAAACTAAGTTGTAGAATTGATTTCTATCATTCTGACAAGTTTGCAGGTGGAAATCAACATCTCAAATCTGGCACCATAGGACTATAAAAAGTATTTTTAGAAGCCCTATCAAGGGCCCATTTTCTAGGGGTGAACCAGTCCCTTTGCACACATCAGAATCAACTTTTGTTGATAGGTACATACCCTCAGATATCTCCCATATCTACCTACAAAGTGTTGTTACAGTCTGTATATCTTTAGGAATCTACAATTTAATACTAGGTCATATAGTTCATTTAGTTGTATTATTTAAAATCATCCCTAATCATTCTCTCTCATTAAAGAATCCACCAAGCCAAGTCTGATTGACCCCCCTTTGAGGTTGAAATTCAATTTATTGGCTTTATGGTTGGTGCTTTCTAATGAAATCTTGGGAAGAGGACTCTTAAACCATAATTTATTTATATTAAGGGAATTAGGGTTTTCCCCCTTTTCCCACCATTTCAGGTAGAATATAGAAAATGATGTTTCCAACCTCATACATGAATATAAGTACTCCAACCTTGTGTGAATTCTAACTTAGATGTCACCTTATGAATTATATTGAATTTCTCCACAATGAGAGTTATAATCATTGATCTCTATCACTTGAATATGATATCCTTATTCTTCAAAACACCTACATTCATATACAGGTGAATTATCAGAAAAATTATCATTAGCCTAATTTTAAATCGACAATGGTGGATACATTGCCATCATAACCTTTTTGTACTCATAACATAATCATGGTCTAGGTAGAATATAAAAAATGTTATTTCCAACCTCATATGTAAATATAAGTACTCTCACCTTGTTTGAAATAAACATGCATTTAAATATTAAAAATTTGTTAAGCATAATAAATAGCATGGACTACAACTAACTAGATATTTTTTCTAAGAAATAATATGCAAGATCAAGAATCACGAGACTTAGAATTCTATCTTAAATGTCACCTTATGAATTATATCAAATATCTCCACATTGGAAAAAAAAAGTTATAATTGTTGATAAAATAGAATATGATAAAATAAATGCAAGGTTGGTGGACCAAAAATGGTGACAAATACATGATAAGGGTATGCAAATACCATTATTACATTTTTCTACACTTTAGTAGGCTTATGATTGACGAAGGATGAAGTTTGCTAAAGGAAAGAATACACCAACAATAGTTATTGTAACTTGGATGCATTGATAACAAAAGGAGATATATTAATCTTCATTTGATCATCATTGTTCTTTGTGTGGGTTTGTGTACCCTCTCCTACAAAGCGTTAAGGAAAAAGTATTCACTATATTCTCAAAAAATCAAACTAGGCTACAAAAATAAAAACAACTAGGAAAGGATGACCAAATTAGAAGGTTGCAATAACATATGCAAAATGCAACAAACTTATTTTTTAAAATATAGATTCTTATGAATGAATGAATATATGTATTTATTGAAACTTTAACCATTTATTTTGGTGGAAGGACTCTATTGAGATCTTCTCTGTACAGAATTTGAGGAAAATGTGGCAATGGCCCATTAATGGAAATTGGATGATTAATACTTTAGCAATGTGATTGGCTAAGAAGCTCTAGATAGCAACACCAATTTCAATATGGAGCTAGGCCAAGCCACAATGAAAAGTACTAGATGATAAAATTAGAATTTGGTTTTAGATATTTGATGTGGTAAATTTGATGGGAGTTGCCCTTATTTAGAAATTTAATGTGTCAAATTTGGCAAGAGCCACCCTGTTTGAAAATTCGATATGGTGATTTTAATAGTTCAAACACTCCTTTTAGAAATTTCAGGTGGTAAATTTGGTAGGAGGAAACATTTTTGGAAAGTTGATGTGGTAAATTCAATGGGAGCCACCCCTTTTGGAAAATTTATGGGAAAATATGGCAAGAGATGCCCCTTTTTAAAAGTTTAGGAAAATCTAGTAGGAGACACCCCTTTTGGAAAGTTGATGTGGAAAATTTAGTGGGAGACACCTCTTTTACAATTTAATGTGGAAAATTTAACAAGATTTGCCCCTTTTGAAATGTTGATTTGGAAAATTTAGTGGGAGCCAACCCTTTTTGGAAAGTTGATGTAGAAAATTTAGTTAGAGCCACCCCTTTTGGAAGTTGATATGGAAAATTTGGTGGGAGCCATCCATTTTGTAAAGTTGATATGTTGATTTGAAGTTTTTAATTAATTGATTGGACATGATTGGCTTGGATTGGTTACAATTTTGGACTTGGTTGAAAGGGAAAGTGATAGCAATATTGATGAAATATATATATGCCCCCCTTATGTTGATTGTTTAAAGAACTTAGGCATGAAAGAACCAATCAACATAAGGTAAAAGCGAATTGGTGTTTGATGCTTTTAAATTTATTTTCTAATTATTGGTTTGGTTGTTTTTATTATTATATTTGTTTGAATTGTAATTGGATGTTATTATCAAATATTCTTGATGTTTGTTTTGAAGGCATATATAGGTCTTGATATTGAAAGGGGATCACACGAGGATCTAGGTCTCCTATCCCCAAGTGAGGTGTGACAAAGTAGTGAGAAAGGGAATATCATGGGTTGTGCCCCCAAGAGTGGTTGATAGATGATCTGAATAAATGATAAAGGACCACAAGAATTTTTTTTGACAAGGATTAAATTGATTTTGCAAGGAGGCTCAAGGTTTTGTTTGCTATAATGTATTGAAGGATATGCAAATGATTAAGCTTAAGAGGAGAGATGAAAAATTAGTGGATAATTTATGATGAATCTCAAGGATGTTTTTATCGAGCTATGTGCCCAAGGGGTGGTTCAATTATGAATCACTAAGCGATTAAAATATGATGTAATGATGGCATGAGGAAAAAAGAATCATGGACAATGAAGGTCTGGAAAAGGTGAAATGGACAAAGGCTAACAAGACCAGTGATGAAGGATCAAATGATAAGCATGATGAGGCCCAAGATAGGTTCCATGAGATCATATAAAACATGGTCAATAATAAGAAAGAGCTCAAAGATAATAGAGAGGTAGACAAACAAGTAAAGCACAATACTTATGGAAGAAGAACATATCACAAACTAGGTTAGATTTAGTCTTAAAAGTAACAATGTATAATTTAGTGACTAAATAATGTGGATCATCATTCTCCAAATTTTGATAATGGGATGTGGCTCAAACATAAAATAAAGCACACAAAGAGTGATAAAACAAATTATGACAAACAACAAAAAGAAAAATGGTAAAAATAATGGACAAAGGAAAAGGCAAGACAAGTGGTGAGAAGGTGACAAGGGGTTAAGTGCATGAAAATAACAAACAAAAAGAGGTCAAAAGTGGCTACTTTTTCCTAAAATCAACTAAACCTAAAATTGGATAAGCAATTTGAGATGTGTAGACTCAAAATTTGAAGATATGATAAGAATAAGAATTATGTTACTCCAAATCTAGTTTCTAAACTACTAAGGCTTCTAAAAACTAATTAATACTAAAAGGGTGAAATTTTGCATGCAAATAAAATTGTTCTTATTTTTATTAATAAAATATAACACGTGTTAAATGTGCACCTCCAAATTTTGTTGTTGAATTAGATATTTTTAAAAACCAATTAGGTGAAATATAGTCAATATTGAGTACTAAAAGTTGTGTATTTTTTTCTTTTTATTAATATTTGTTTATGATTTTTTTAAGTGAATGCATCTTGAAAACTATATCACTAAGCATGCACATCACATAACTTGCACAAAAATAATAAAAAATATAATTTTTTAACACATATAAAGAATAAAGTATAAAAAATCATGTGTGTGTATATATGGTTAAGTGCAAAAATATGTGACACAAATTATTTTTTACCCGAAATGACCATTTGTTGAGCACCACATTTGACACTCGCCAAATGGCTTGGATGACTGAGACTAAGGTTTGGTCATCCGAAGCCAAGTTTGGTAAGTGTCGAATTTGGCACTCACCAAATGTGAACGATGACTTTTTAGAATCCATTTTCTTGAACTCTTTCTTTTTTCTTTGTTTGTGTCTTTCTCTTTCTTTGCCATTGAAACTATATACATGAAATAAAAAATTATATATGGACATTTACTTTCTTATACTTTATTTTATATTTCATTTATATAGTTTCAAGATGTTTGAGAGTGGTTTCAAATCTCTTAGAGTTATAATGCAAATTCTAGTTTTTTGGAAGATCTTATAATTTTTCAGACAGTCAAATTTTAGCAATCAATATGTCAAATTTCAGTAATCAAGAGGCCAAATTACAATAATCAACAAGTTGTATCATATTTCTCTCTCTATCTCACTCATTATTTATCTCTTTTTCTCTAGATCTCTTTCTCACTATCTCTATCCCTTTATCTGACTCTCTCTCCCTTGAGCTCAAGAACTACCTCTCTACATGTCTATCCTCTCTCTCTCCACTTATCTCTATCTCACCTCTCTCTCTCTCCCTCCCTCACTCCTTGCCTCTCTAACTTTATCTATACCCCCTCTTTCTCTCTCCATGTCTCTCTCTTCCTTCTTCCCACCCACATTCCCTCTCCACTTCTCTCTATCTAACCTATCCCTTTATGCCTCTTTCTTTATCCCTCCCTCCCTCTCTCAATCTCTCCACCTCCCTCCTTTCCTCTCTCAATCTCTACACCTTTCTTCTTCTCTCTCTACTTCTCTCTATCACCTTTCTCTCCTTCCCCACCCTCTCTCTCTCTAGACTTCTCTCCCTCCCTCCCTTCATCTTTCACTCTCTAATTTTCTCTATCCCCCCACTCTTTGTCTCTTCCTTCCACCCACATTCACTCTCTACTTCTCTCTATCTAACCTATCCATATATATCTCTCTCTCTCTCACCTCTCTATCCCTAACTATCCCTCCCCCATCTCTCTATCTCACCTCTCTCTCCCTCCCTCCCTCCTTACCTCTCCCTCTCTCTCTCCTTCTCTCTCTACTTATCTCTATCTCCCCCTCCCCTTCTCTACCTACCTCTCTCCATCCCTACCTCTCCCTCCATATCTCCTTCCCTCTCTACCTACCTATCCCTCTATACCTATTTCTCTCTCCCTCCCTCCTTCCCTCTCTCAATATCTCCACCTTCCTCCTCTATCTACTTCTCTCTCTATCACCTCTCTCTCTCCCCCTCCCTCCCTCTCTCCCCCTCCCTCCCTCTCTAATCAACTCTCTCTCTACCTCACTTCTCTCTCCCCCTCTCTCCCTACCTCTCCCTCCCCTCTCTCACTCCCTCCCCCTCTTTCTCTCTCACTCTATCCTTTTCTCTCTGTCCATCTCTACCTCCCACTCCCTCCTTCCCTCTATCTCTCTCCATATCTACCTTTCACTCCCTCCTTCCCTCTCTCTCTCAATCTCCACACCTTCCCTTTTTGTATCACATCTTGGTGCACATAAAAGAGAGCAAGGGAGAGAGAGGAGGGAGGGTAGAAGAGAGAGGGGGAGGGAGAGAGAGGTAAGGAGGTATAGGTGAGATAGAGAGGTAGGTAGATAGATGGAGAGGGGAGATAGAGAGAAGTTGAGAGGGAAGTAGAGATGGAGAAAGAGAGGTGAGAGAGAGGTAGGTAGAGAGAGGGAGGGCAAGATAGAGATAAGTAGAGAGGAAAGGAGAGAGGGATATAGAGCTAGGGAGGGAGGGAGAGTTGAGAGAGAGAGAGAGGTGATCCCACATAAGTGGGTTACAATTGTATGATTGGACACTAAAAAAAATTGGGGGATTCACTTGAATAGGGGTGCTCAAGTGGACCAATTTATGGGTTCACTTGAACCCCCCAGTTTGAGCAAACCCCTTCTCCTTTAATGGGTTCACTTGAACCCCCAATCAACCTTTTTCTTGAATAAAATAATGGTATTGATTTTTTAATGTTATTTTAAGGGGGGTCTAGTGAACCCCCCTTCACTCGAAGGGGTTAGTGAACCCCCCTTTTTTGCCTTTGCCCCCTCCATCTATAATTTTATGCAAAATTTTAGGTTTTGAGGCTCAAGTTGAGGATCAAAATGGAATCAACTTGACAAACCCATTTGGAGGATTATAGTCCTCGAAACGAGGTCTTCGTCAAGTATAGTTTTAATTTATTTTAGATTTATTATATAAATTTTTTAGTTTAATTAAACATGGGTTTTTCATTGAAAATCAAGCTCTCTATTCTACACATGTGGAAAAATAGTATATTACCAAAAAAAATGAAAAATATCTATGCTCTTAGTATTGATGTCCTTGATCCAACAAAAAAAATGAATTTCAATACATACAAAAAAAGTTGTGTTATACAATAAATCTATGTCTAATTGTAATTGGTTTGACTTCAAAACTTAATTAAGAAAAAAATATTTAATAAAAAAATATGAAACCAAATGAAGGAGCTAGATATTTACAAATCTAAATTGAAAAAAATTATAATTTTATCTTTCAAAGAAAAAAAGTTATGTGTTATACAGTAAACATCACTCTTTAAAAATGGTTTTTATTATTAAAAACTAGTTATCAAAGGAGATGAAAATAGAAATGCAATTTGATTTCAATTTTTTTTTAAAGTGTATATTTAGAATCTACAGACAAAATGTCACAAATCACTTGTTTGCATCATTTTTAAATTCCTCATGGTTTAGCAGCTATAGGTGTCTGAAAGTAAAGATTTAGTTAAAAAAAAATAGTTCAACGTCAAGTTTGACCAAAAAGTGTAGCCTACTATTGTGGGATCACCCAGAGAGAGAGGGAGGGGAGGGAGAGGGAAGGGGGAAAGAGGAAGGTGGAGATATTGAGAGAGGGAAGGAGGGAGGGATAGGTAGGTAAAGAGAAGTAGAGAGGGAAGGAGAGATAGAGGGAGAGGTAGGGATGGAGAGAGAGAGGTGAGAGAGAGAGCTAGGTAGAGAGAGGGAGGGGGAGATAGAGACTAGAGAGGGAGGGAGAGGGAGAGGGAGAGGGAGAGATGGAGAGGTGAGATATATATATATATATATATAGAGAGAGAGAGAGATGGGTAGGGAGACAAAGGTGATATATATATATATATATATATATATATATATATATATATATATATATATATATATATATATATATATATATATATAAAGCATAAAAGATGAACAATGAGTGAGATAGAGAGAGAAAGATGACACAACTTTATGATTACTAAAATTTGACTTCTTGATTACTAAAATTTGACTAAGCTTGAAAATTATAAGATCTTTCGAAAACTAGAATTTGCATTATAACTCCAAGAGATCTAAAACCACTCTCAAACACCCAAAAATTATATACATGAAATATAAATTAAAGTATAAGAAAGGAAATTTCCATATATAAATATAACTTAAATGTTCATTTCATGTATACAGTTTCATTAGCAAAGAAAGAGAAATAAAAAAAGAACTAGTTCACGAAAATGCATTCTAAAAAGTCATCATTCACATTTGACGAGTGCCAAAAATGGCACTCGCCAAATGGCTTACATTGGAAAATATTGGATTTGCCTTGGGGATGACCATTTCATGCCAAAGATGTGATTTTTGAAAGGGTGACAAAATTTCACACATTTTTGGTCGTGCTCTCCATCACGTTTGCACGTGTTTCAATGCAATTTTTTAAAAATACCATGATGACGTTAAGCTCTCTCTTAGCTATCTAACCATATAATTTTTTTCACATTTTGATTATGTTAAGGTTTTCATCTTTAACTTATTTTATTAGTGTCTCCATTTTTTGTCAAAAACCAACTTGTTCTAGATTAGGGAGAGAGAGGTGATATACAACTTGATTATTACTAAAATTTGACCTCTTGATTACTGAAATTTGACTAAGCTTGAAATTATAAGATCTTCCAAAAACTAGAATCTACATTATAACTCCAAGAGATCTGAAACCACTCTCAAACACCCAAAAACTATATAGATGAAATATAACTTAAAGTATAAGAAAGGAAATTTCCGTATATAAATATAACTTAAATGTTTATTTCATGTATACAGTTTCATTGGCAAATAAAGACAAAGACAAAGACAAAGAAAAAAGAAAGAGTTCACAAAAATGCATTCTAAAAAGTCATCATTCACATTTGGTGAGTGCCAAAAATGGCACTCGCCAAATGGCTTACATTGGAAAATATTAGATTTGCCTTGGGCATCCAACCCAAAGGGTTGGACGACCATTTCATGCCAAAGACGTGATTTTTGAAAGGGTGAAGAATTTTCACACATTTTTTATCGTGCTCTCCATCAAGTTTGCACGTGTTTCAATGCAAAATTTTAAAAATACCATTATGGCGTTAAGCTCTCTCTTAGCTATATAACCATATTCTTTTTTACATTTTGATTATGTTAAGGTTTTCATCTTTAACTTCTTTTGTTAGTGTCTTTGTTTTTTGTCAAAAACCAACATGTTCTAGTTTAGGTATAGTTTTTTACTCATTCATCAAATTTTGAAACAAATTGCATTTTTAGAAACTAGAATCCATTCTACACATATTGAAAAAAATGATTTTTGATTAGTTTTCAAAAAAATTAGGGGGGAGCACGCTCAAATTTTTGCTTTTCAGGATGTGTCCACTTCAAAAATTAGTAAAATATTAGATATTCATTAAAAAATTAGCCGAAAAAATTGGCATAAACTACATGGTATTAGCTAATTTCTCAATGAAACGATTTTTCAAATTCTAAAAAATGTTAACATTTTAGGGGGAGCACAATAGATGCTATGCTATATTTTTGATAAAAACACCACCATTTTGTGTGATCCCCCTTTTTCAAATCCTTAATCTTCACTATTTAAAAAAAAGTAGTAGTTTAGAAAGTAGATTTGGAGCACTACAACTCTTACTCTTGTTACATCTTCAAATTTTAAGCATAACTATCTTCATTTCCTCGTCGAACATTCGACTTTGTTGATTTAAGAAAAAATGTGGCATCTTAAGAGCCTTTTTTGTGTCACAACTTTGTGCACTTATATATATATATATATATATATATATCAAATGAGTACATCTAGTGACATTGAAGATTGAAATTATATTGAACGAGTAAAACATGTGTCTTAGAGACAAAATAGAAGTTCAAACCTTAGGCTTGTCATCCAAGCCTCCAACCACTTGTCTAAATGGAGAGAATTATTTCAAATAAGTAACACGAGTGTGGTATGTAGAAGAATAAAAGGCTTCACAAACATACAAAATAATGATATCCATGATTTGGTCCCACAATATAGTTTACACATGGTTTCTATAACCATGTGCTTTTTCTTTACATCATTTTATGATATTTTTTCAAAATTGTTCAATCACTATGTGTGTGTTATCAATTTTGTTTACTATTAACATAAATTTGATAATTTATTAATTTTTGTGACTAATAATCATTTACTTGTAATACTTTGACATGCATTTTCATGGTTGTCCAAATGCAAGTCAAAGTGTGAGAAAAATGTAATGGTTGTAACAATTACATACCTTGCACTTCTCCCCTTCATTTCAGACTTACTTTGTCTAAGTCATCCTAAGTGCAATGACTAGAGTACAAGTGATATATTTGAGTACCAAAAAAAAAAAGAAAATAACTCAATCCTTACCCGATTCCATCTACTCACATCCCCAAGGGCTAGTCTCAACTTCTAGATCATCCATGCTATTAACTTGGGTCAAGTTTGCAAGTGCAAAAATTACTTGTGAACTTTTAAATTTTAAATTCAAAATGCGGGTCCTCACTGAATCCCTCCAGTTAGATGAAATGAGCCATTTGAGTGATTTTTTTGCTAATTTATGTGCTAGGATGTTGCATTTAAGGACAAACCCTAGTTCACTTTTACACATGAGAGATTTTTTATTACACATTGCCTCATCATAAGAACATGATAACATTACATCAACATTCTAAATATATTGCATGACTATCTTTTACCTTTGATCATTGTTCTATATTATTGACTCAATAATCGAGATTTGACTAGAGGAGAACATTCTTGACCTAACAAACTCCTCAATGATGTTTATCAACACCACTCCCCTTTAGACATAGGTTGCAACATTGAGGAAAATAAGTTCTAGACATTCAAATCAATGAATATAGATCCTTAAATTATATTTAGATTTATCTATAGGGTTTAGTTCCACAATAGTGATAGTTGTGAAAGTAATACAAAATAGTAAAAGTGATTTTCTCATTCATAAAACATTCATTTGACAAATCCTAATTTCTTATTATTGTAAAAAATCACTATCAACTTTTAACAATAAGATTGACATAGTAAAATCCATCATCAATCTCAATATTATATCAAATTATTTATCATTATGAATAATGACCTTTAATCTATTAATAAAGTTAAATACTTTATGAAGAATCATCTTTAAGGATCAAATTTTATTGAGTACAAAGACTTACTATCTACACAACCCCAGAACCATAGCTTAAAAAAACACACAATTTTAAGATATTTTAAATCCTCATAAAATATTTTATTTTCATTAAAAAATTAAAAATTATTAAAATACAATAGAAAGTCTTATGCATGTAGGTAATGTTTAGAAATCCACAAACCATTTAATGCGCTCAACATTGATAATAAATATTTGTTTTCTCTTAAGATCTCAAAAATATATCTGCGAAAACCATTTCTGGCCTCGAACTTACATCAACACTTGCACACTGAACCATATATCAAACAGGACACCTCACCTCCCAGGGTATCGCTAGCAGTACTAATGTTGGGCCTGAAAGTCTATTGTTTCTTTTTCTTTGCAAGGGCAAATAATGGACATATATGTCCTATCAGCTTAGTTGCAGGATGTTACAAACATCATCTACCCAGGTAAGATTTCTAAGCCCATAATTTTGATCACCTTGTAAGATTTTCTTAAGCCTCAAACCCCGAATGCATTTAGGCACAATGAAATCAATTCAGTTCAAGCTCTATCAGAGCATTTGTCATGATATTCATTACAGTACATACTTTCTTCTTGGAATAAATTTTTTTTCTTCCACTGCTGCACGAGGAGAATCCCAAACAGATTCGGATTTCATTAAGAACATATCTCATATGGTTTTGGAGGACAGGTGGGACAGTTTGTCTAATACCCAAACAAGGTCAAGGCTGACTTCCCCCATTGTGAGTGACATCCTTCTCCATATTGGAGAACATAATGGAAGGGCAGCCTGGAGATTCTTCAACTGGGCTGACAAATTGCCACACTATCAACACACGTTGCATACATATTGGATCATGATCCATATTCTTACAAAAATTTACCACTTTAAAACTGCCCAGTCATTAGTACAATCCATTACATACAAGGACATGCTTTCCTCTCCCGCAGTACTAACTACTTTGGTCAATGCTCATAGCAATTTGGGCATAAATTCTGCTGTCTTTTGCATTGTTATCAATTCCTATGCCCAGTCTGGGATGACCCAAGACGCAGTGCAGGTCTTTCATCAAATGGGTGCTTATGGAATCAGTCCAACTATACATTGTTGTAATATCCTTCTAAGCAGTCTTGTCAAGGCAAACTGCACGGCCATGGCTTGGAAAATCCATAGGGAAATACTCCATAAAGGAATTGCTTTAAACTCTCGGACTTTCAATATAATGATCCATGCCTGCTTGAAACAGGGTAATTTGCAAAGAGCAGAAGACTTGATTAAGGAGATGGAGAAGAATGGATTTAGTCCAGATTTGTATACGTATAATACTATCATTTCTCTAGTTTGCAAGAAAGGAATGATCTATGAAGCTTTCAGCATCCGGGGCACAATGCTGGAGAAGGGCATTCAACCAAATATTGTAACGTACAATGCCATCATACATGGTTTTTGCAGAGAAGGCAGGATGGCGGAAGCATTGTCATTTATGAATGACATCACTGACTTTATTCCCAACCATGTCACTTACACAACCCTTATTGATGGCTATTGCAGAGAAAACAATTTGCCAGAGGCATTGAGAGTGCGAGACAAAATGATAGGTGAAGGACTGGTGCCTGGGATAGTTACATATAATGTCTTCATCCATAAGCTATGTGAAGAAGGCAAATTACAAGAAGCAAATGACCTCTTGAATGAAATGGTTGAAAATAATATTCAGCCAGATCAGTTCACATGCAATACTATGATTAATTTTTACTGCAAGAGAGGTAATATGGATGATGCTTGGAAGCTTCGTTACAAGATGTTGCAGAGTGGGATAGCTCTTGACATGTTTACATACAAGGCTCTCATCCTTGGATTTTGCAAGTATGGGAAAATGGATGACGCAAAGCAAAACTTTTTTGACATGATGTATGGAGGTTTGTGCCTGGTTTCTATTTCGCAATCGGGTTTCAATTTTTCAGAGTTTCCATACTACTGTTTTCCCATCCTTTTCTGCAGGGCTTTCTTCATAACTTTTTTTTTTGGTTTCTAACTCCAAAGAAGGATTATTAGTTTCTGTTGTGGAAACCAAAAATGTTGTCAATACTAGTAATAAACTTAAAAGTTTTTCTGTCTGTCGCTTCAGGTTTCATGCCTGATTCCAGTGTTTACACTTGGCTAATCAATGGGTATTGTATGCAACACAAGGAAGAGGAGGTTTTGAATCTGCCTGAAGAATTTATAAAAAGAGGTTTTAGTGAAGACATTTCTATCTATAGTGGCATCATTCAAGGATTATGCAAGCTAGGCAAGTTGAAAAGTGCCCAAAAAGCGTTTAATAAAATGTCAGACAGGGGTCTTGTTGGTGATGACCTTATATATGCAACTCTTATTTATGCATACTCTAGACCAGGTCGTCAAAATAAAGCTTCAGAACTTTCTGAAGAAATGCGTTCAAAAGGTATTCTTATCAACCATAAGACATTCTATGCACTTCTTAACTCAACCCCAGAGATGGATGGAAGGCTTGAGACATTTTTGAATGTAATGATAGAGAGAGGTTTGGTTGTCAAGAATGTTGCTAAGAAAGTGGGAAATATTCAGCAATCTTACAAGATGCCATATTAAGGAGACAGATTAAAACTACATGGGTTGGAGCAATTTCAAGAAGACTTTGTGACAGGGAATATCACCTTCAAATTTGATGAATGCAGTATCCGGCACAACAGAACAGGAATTTTCAACTACTGAGATGAAAGCTAGAAAGGTTACATACCTGGGGAAGAAAATGGAGACTATAATGTTCCAGAGTGTCTTTCAAGGGCTGTATATGATCCGTTGGGCCTTAGAGGATTCAGAAGAATAAATTTATATAATCTCATTTATGTTATCAGTGAGCATTGATTGGAAGCATATATGCAATTCATGTTTGCAAGCTACAAAACAGGTACAAGTTTACATGGGTACTATAATGTTCTAGAGTGTCTTTCAAGGACTGCATATGATCTGTTGGGCCTTAGAGGATTCGGAAAAATAAATTTATATAATCTCATTTATGTTAGCAGTGAGCATTGATTGGAAGCATATATGCAATTCATGTTTGCAAGCTACAAAACAGGTACAAGTTTAATACTGGAAAGATCCTTGACTTACAAAATGTATTGTTTAGGACTGCTTCTGGATTTAATTATGTAGAAATTTTTAGCATCGATTTTTATATCACGCTCCATGATCCATCATCAAGTTTATCATCTTTCCGATGATGGGTCACAGAGTGTTCCGGAACATTGATGCTAAAAATTTCTATGCAGTTACATCCAGAGGCATCTCCAAACACTATCATAGACTGTGGAAATATCATGTCTCTTGCAATGTATGTTAAACTGGATATGGATAAAATTTTTAAAAATTTCAATTGGAAAAGTAGTTTGATTTTTATCAGCTGATGCAGCATTATCATTATCTTTAAGATAAGTTATTCATGAAGATAGTCCCATTGACTGAAACATCTGCAAAGATTCTTTCTTTTAAAATGTTACCGTCTTTAACCTATTCAATGGACATGGCTGAAATTTTACAGTTCATCTTTTATCCTACAAAAGCAATTAATATTTCTGAAATAACATTTCTTAAGTGAATTTGCATAGAAATGATGATTATGTAAGTCAAAAACTAAGACTTTTGGAAAACTGATGCAAATTCCATTTAAAGACAATTTTAACATAACTGAGCACGGATGATTCATAAAGTATTCACTTCAGAATACTGTATTGTAGTCAAGACTATTCATCATTTGGAGGAAGGTGTCCTTATATTAATTATTTTGACCAGGAAGCTCCTTAAGCTAGGAAGTTTTAAATAGAGTGAAGATGATGAAAATTGCAACACAGTTTGTATAGATAATTCTGATCCACATGATTATGATCTGGGTGCAGGATTGTTATAATATTCATTTATAAGCTACATGAGGAAGGGAAATGGCAAGAGGCAAATGACCTCTTGAATGAAAAAGTTGTCAAAGGCTTTCAATTGGATCACGTCACATGCAATACTGTTATTAATTTTTACTGCAAGAGAGGTTGTATGGATAATGTTTGGAATGTTGAAAATGAAGGTAAATTTGTAGCTTAAAACTTGTAAAACTATGTGACTAGAGATCTAAATAAATATTCTTTGTCACAATTATTTGTGCATGATTTAATCTGTTTAGATCAATTCTTTGTAAATGATTATTATCTTTAGATCAATTTTATCATTTATAGAACTAGATAGAAGATTGTAGAAGAATGTAGATAGAAAATAGAAGTGACACAGCATATACGTGGAGAAACCCTTTCGAAAAAAAAACTCCACCAAAACCGATAGTGCTTGTATTATTTAACCTTAGAATAAGATTACAATAACACTATATCAATCCTTGATTGATATGCTTCCTTTCTCTTCAACAATGCTTCTTCACAACCTGCAATAAACTCTCTTGAAACTTTTATGCACTTGCACCAATATATAGACAATTATGAGCTTTGTAAACTCCTAAGAGTTGAAAATTACAAAGCATTAAAGCTTCTTGTTACATCCCATCCTTCTGACTTTTTAAACACTCTAATTTTGTTGTTATTGGAATGATGAATGATGCAATTTTGGAATTCTAATTCATGATGTGGAAATCTTGTGTATATATATATATATATTTTCCGTTAAGGCAATAAAAGCATGTGATTTGATCTAGACATGGAGTGCTCGATTTGTACGATGCCCTAAAATAAATGAGTAGGTTATTTTGCAAGAATTATGTTGATTGAGGTTTTGGTAATGAGATAATACATGGATGTCTACTAATTTCTCTCTTGTTTGGAGATGGTTGCAGGACAATCGTACCGTGAACCTCGAAAGAGGGAAAACATCATCTGAGTAGAGAGGTATTGTGGAAATGTTCTTGAAATGCCATCTGAACTCAGGAGTGGTCGAGGAAGTTGAACCCTAGAAATGTTTAGTTGAACCCTAGATGTTGGTCTTCGTTTATGTCATTGGGTTGTTTTGTCGTCCGAGAATTTTAGGGTTTTTAGGAGTTAACTTGGTTATTGTGAATTTAACCTTGTTGGCTCCGTGTTCCGTGATGGTATTTCGCCTTTTGGCTTAACCTCTGCATGATTGAATATTTTGTTATATTAAATATATATATAAATATATTACCTATATATATATATATATAAATATATTATTTATATATATAGTTGGTTATATATTAAACTAAATTATAATATTGTCTTAAAATATTATTATTATGCCTTGGACGCAAATTGGATACTTCTTTTCTTGCAAAATTCATTATAATTTATCCGGTTAAAAGGCTATTAATATTCTTTTTATTTATTAATTGCGGGACTGTTAAGATACGGGATTTTGGTTGAATTCGGTTGCTATTGTTTTAGTGGAGTCGCGACTAGCTGGGAGGAGAGTGCGGAAGGATGGAGGTAGTTACGGTAACCACCTAGAAGCTACGGTCGCTGGGGAGAAGGGAAGACTATCTTAGTGCGGCAGTTATCGAGAGGATGATTATTCTCGGTTTTTGGAAGATTGCGGAGCAGGTGTATCGAGCTCGGAAGAAAACACAGAGAGGAGAGGCTGAAGTTCCAGGAGAGAATAGTAAGGAAGCTGGCGACACAAGTTGGGAGGGTGAACGAAGCTACTTAGTTAAGAAACCGCAGTACCTGCTAGCTATAAGAAGTCGGGACTTGATCGGACTGAGAAGAAAACGTGAGCCAAGAAGATATTCGAGGGAGCTCTTCCATTGTACGACTTTCGCAACAACATATTCAGCTCAAGATAAGTTTTATCAGGCACGTACTATCTTAAGAACTCGTAATAGAGTCTTGGTATTCGCTTCTGCAAAACTAGGAGTTCTGGATAAATAATGGAAGATTGTCCATTCTCTGCTTGCTGAATAATTGTTAAATACAAGCTTTCTAAAATTGTGAAGTCTATTAAGCTGTTAGCTGAAACTTGTAAGACTGTTGTGTATCCGCTCCGGTTTGATAATAAGATACTTTGGTTGATGTGGAGCTATGTTAATGATAGCAGCGTGTGTTTGGTTTTTCTCTTTTGCCTGGCGAATCTTGAATTAAGAAAGAATCTCTGAATTTCTTCCTGAAGTTTGTCAAGTAACTGTAATTCTAGTTAACTTTTTTGGGATGCTCAGTCTGCTAACAGGGTAGCGTCAGGAGCTGTAAGGGATTAGAACATTCTTTTCTTTCCTTGTGCACTATGAAAGATGACAAGAATTTTAAAAGGATAACTTGGGGTATGTTCGGTTATGTTTAAAGAAACACAAATACTCATAAGAACCAAAATAATTGTAGCTGATGCGTTCTTGGTTGCTTACCTGACCTTGCCAAGCATGGGCAGTGATAAAAGAGTCTTCTTTCGAATAGGTAGTTAGTTATTAACGGTTTTTCTTCCATTCTGTTCTTTTAAGGAATTCTTTCCGTTTTTCAAGGAGTACGTCGGTAAGCCTAGATCTTGCAGCACACATGGCGGGTAGCCCTAAGAGTGTGTCTTGTTGATTGCCCTAAGTGACGTACTGTGTGCCCTAGTTCTTGAACAATGTTTCCACGTGGCAGGTAGCCAAAGATGGAAGGTCTATTTGAATAATCTTAATAGGTTAGAGGTTATGCCCTAGGACAGGTGTCCTTGTAAGAGTAAGGGTGGAGTGGAAATCACTTGAAAGCCCTAGATTAGTAGTGCATTCCAAGTCGAGTAGGGTGAGTGAGTCTGTACAGTAGTACAAGCTATGGCCATAGTAAGAGCAGGTGCCTCTGACTGCACTTGTACTCACACGAAACTCAGATACCTAACTAGCCAGAGATGCCTGCTTAGTAGGAAGGAATCCTTAGTAGCAAGGCAGAGATAGTTAGGTAGGGTTTCTCCACCAGAGCTCAGATGGTTGTTTTGAGGGTCTTCCCACTTTACCTCTCGTAAGAAAGGAAGGTGCGCGGGGAACTGCTCATGTTCGTGGATGGAGGTAAAACACTCGGATGATGTTTTCCCTCACATGCAGATGGCGGGCCAAGACTTGCAATATGCTAACCAGATGAGAGTTTTTCTAATCTCTTACCTTAATGCTCTTATTTGAAATTGAATTTTAGAATGCTGATGTGTTTATGTTATTACTAAAAGTATGTCATCATAGAAACATCTTATTTGTAGCAGGCTGATATCTCTCTTTCAAAAAAAGAAGTTGTCTTCATGTCATTTGAAATGTTGCTATGCATCTTTTCTTGTTATTAGAATAGTGGTTCTAACACTTCTCTCAAAAACAGAAGTCAAACCAAAGTCTTCTTCAAAGTTGGCACCCCAAACTGAACACTTAACTGAACTCTGGTCTCGAAAATATCTTGGAAGTTTCACCTCAAAGTTGGTGCCCAAAAATGGGCCCACTTAATTGAATCTTGTACGTATCTTCTCATGCAAAAGATGTTAACTGAAAGATGCCAACTTGGGCGCCCAAGGTGGGCCCAAGTCAATCTAAGTTAATTGAAACATATCTCTCCATCAATTTATGCAAACAATATACATGCTTGATCATCCCCACTTAATTGAAAGTATCCACCTGTTATCTATCATGCAACTGAAATCATTAGTCAAGTCAACTAGTATACAACTCAAAATAACTACATGCAACTGAAGATAATTGAACTGTAACTAAATTGAACTGAATTGATAGTGCCACTCTACTTTTGTAAATATCAATCCCTATTTTGTAGGAACCTAGACATGCATTACTAAAGTGTTATCAATCTTCCAAACAGTTAACTGAAACAAGGTGGGTTCCACCTTCCATGTGGGTGCCCCATGTGCTCCTATTATTTAGGAACTCAAAATGGACTCCCCCACATGCTCCTATTGTTTAGGAATAATTACTAATGTCAATTTACATGTTCATTTCATTTGAATTTAATCTCTTTCTAATCATAGCATTGGGGAACACTTTCCAAGGACTTAGGAGATACATAAAATATGTTCAGGATTGCAATTAAATGGCATCATATTCCCAACATTCTCCCACTTGACATTATACATTGCAATTATTCTAAACAAGGAATCATTATTATAAATCAAGTACAGGACTCAAGGCCAATGGCTTTCCTGCACCAAGAGAACTTATCTCTAGGAACTGGTTTCGTAAGATAATCTGTAGCATTAATCAAAGTGTCAACTTTCTCAATCAATACCTTCCCACTCAACCATTTCTCGCACAAAGTGATTCAAACATCAACATGCTTAGTACAAGCATGATACATAGGATTTTTGGCTAAACAAATAGCACTCTGACTATCACATTCAAGTCTAATTTGCTTGCAATTAAAAGCAATACCTTTCCCAAGTCTTTGCAACCAAACTGCCTCTTTAGAGGCATGTGTAGCAGCCATGTACTTTGCTTTTGTGGTGGACAAAGCAACCGTGGGCTGCCTCTTACTCATCCAACTAACCGCAGCTTCAAACAAAGTAAACACATAGCCACTTGTCAACCTCCGACTATGCAGGTCTCTTGCTCAATTTGAATCAACAAAACCCTGTATGTCCAATGATCTGTGCATAATATCAATATCATTAGCACCATGATAAACCAAACAGTAATCAGAAGTACCTCGTAAATATCTAAACACCCTCTTAACATAAGTCCAATGTTCTTTATTAGGGTTAGACATAAACCTACTTAGAACTCCGACTGCTTGGGCTATATCTGGTCTTGTATAGACCATTGCATACATCAAACTACCAACTGCACTAGCATATGGAATTTCAAACATTTCGTCATGATCAAAATCATATTTAGGACTCATGTCTAAACTTAGCTTCGTGCCAACTGGTAAAGGAATATTAATTGGTTTACTATCCTGCATGTTAAACCATTTCAAAATAGTATCAACATAGTTGCTTTGACTTAAGCAAAGCTTTCTGTTACCTCTATCTTTGTTGATCTCCATACCAAGAATATATTTTGCAGCCTCTAGATCTTTCATCTCAAATGTGCTAGAGAGTTGTGCTTTCAATTCTTTGATCATTACCTTGCTGTTACCAATAAACATGTCATCAACATACAAGATAATAATTAAAAGTTGATCATCAATAAACTTTATGTAAACACAATGATCTTTCTCACTCCTAACATAACCAATTTTTAATGCAAAAGCATCAAACTTTTGATACCACATTCTATGTGACTGTTTCAATCCATATAAAGATCTCTTTAACCTGCAAACCAAATATTCTTTTCTTTTTTCAACAAAACCATTAGGTTGCCTCAAATAAATCTCCTCATCAAGATCCCCATGCAAAAAGCAGTTTTCACATCCATCTGTTCTATTTCAAAATCATGAGCAATAGCAATAGATAAAAAAAATCTAATAGAAGTTAATTTAGCAACAGGAGAGAAGATTTCATTAAAGTCAACTCCTTCTCTCTGGGAGTAGCCCTTGGCTACTAATCTAGCCTTGTACCTTTCCAGATTACCATCTGCTCCAATTTTTTTTTTAAAGATCCATTTACAATCAATGGCCTTTCTTCCTTTGGGCAAACTCTCAAGATCCCATGTGTCACAAGCATCCAAGGAATCCATTTCCTCATGCATAGCTTGTGACCAAAACTTGTTCTCATCTGAAGACAAAGCTTCCCTGTAAGAACTAGGTTCATCATTAGTACTCATCAAAGCAAATATACAACGAAAATCAGGTGAGCTATACCTATCAACGAGATTCCGTTGTTTGTGAATCTTCTCAAAGAAGGTTCTTCTTGTTCCTCAATATGCTCATCATGAGCATCTATCTCAGAACTCTATGAACTTTCCTCATCCAATCCATCCAATTGTTCTTCAACATGTGCATCTTCATGCTTCTCAGTTTTTGTCTCAAAATGCACTGTTCAAGAAGTATCCTTCTCCTTTGGTTTGTTCCTCTCAGTATAAGCTCTAAATTCCCTGAAAATCACATCTCTAGATAAAGTAATTTTTCGGGTTAGAGGATTCCAAAGCTTGTAACCTTTTACATTTTCACCATAACTTATGAATATGCATTTCTATGCTTTTGGATCCAACTTAGACCACTTTTCTTTAGGCACATGAACAAAAGCTTCACAACCAAAGATCCTTAAATGTGCAACACTAGGTTTCCTACCTAACCACATTTCATAAAGGGTTTTATTTTCAATAGATGAACTAGGAGATCTACTGATTAAATAACAAGAAGTAGATACCGCCTCAGCCCAAAGGCATTGATCTAGCTTAGCACTACTTAACATACTCCTAGCTCTTTCCATTAAGGTTTGGTTCATTCTTTCTGCTACGCCATTTTGTTGAGGTGTATATGGAGTAGATTTTTGTTTCATTATTTCTGTATGCTTACAATAATCATCAAATTCCTTAAAACGATATTCACCACCATTATTTGATCTCAACACTTTTATCTTATAATCTGATTGTTTCTCAACTAAAGCCTTAAATTCTTTAAACTTATTGAACACATTAGATTTGTTATGCATAAAATAGATCCAAGTGTATCTTGAGACATCATCAATAAATGTGACATAATATCTAGATTTTCCAATAGAGTCAATATCCATAGGACCCATAACATCTGAGTGAATAATCTCTAATAATCTTTTAGCTTTATTAGTTCTTTTAGGAAATGAAGATCTAGATTGTTTTCCAAACACACAATGTTCACAAAAATCATTTTTGCCAATTTTATAATTAGGAATACCGTCAACCAATTTCTTATTAAGAATGGTCCTAAGACCTTTTTCACCAATGTGGCCCAATCTATGGTGCCACCACATGTATTTTCAGCTTCAGTTACATTGGTTGATTTATTCAAATTGGATGTATTTAGCTTAAACAAAGTCCCAAGCCGAGATCCTTTAGCAACCAACATATTCCCTTTCACTAATCTACAACTACTTTTATCAAATGTCACATGTCACATGTCACATGTATTCCAAAATCATTGAACTTAGATACAAAAAGTAGATTTCTAGCAAGTCCTGGAATGTGTAAAACATCATTAAGGGTGTTAACCCTACCATCACTGAAACACAACTTTACCTCTCATTTGCCCACAATCTTTGTTGTGCTATTATCTCCAAAGAAGACATTTCCTCCATCATATTCAGTATATTTAGAGAACTACTCCTTGTTAGGAGTCATATGATAGGAGCAACCTGAATCAATAAGCCAAGAGTCATTCATCACTAACATTTTTACATGAAATGATCAATGCATCTGTTAGAATATTATATTCTCTATATTTAATGGTCAATTATGAATGTGTAGATATTTTGTTTTGTTTACTGTTTTTGGTAGGTGTCATTTAATGTCACTAGTTAGGCTCTTTTATGGTTCATTAAATGACTACAGTAATCTGTAGTTTCTTTATATTGTAATGATCTTTTTTTGTTAAAATGAAGAATGATTTTACCATTTTCATGGTATCAGAGCGGCTAGGGTTTCTAGCCGATTTTTTAAGTCTGTAATTCGTGAAAAAAAATTCATGTGAGACTTTTGTGAATTTCGTGGGTCATAAAAATCGGATTTTTATTTGTTTTTTTGTAAAAATCGAGTGCTTCTGGCACTGATTTTCCTCAACTGGTCGCGTTTTTTCGGAGTGCGTCTTTTCTTTTTTTTGTTTTTGGGCGCGATTTTCGTCTGAAAGAGCCGTGTTTTTTTATTGCATTTTGGTTGTGATTTTTTCTTCTTCCTAGGTGCGCGACGTCTTTCTTTCTGAACGCGTTTTTTCCTCTGTTGCGTCGTGTTTTAGGGCTGCGAAAATCCACGTTTTTCTATGCGTTTTCTGTGTGATTTGTGAGCGCGACTTCTGCCTTTAAGCACGCGTGTTTTTCTCTGGCTGAAAGATGCGATTTTTCCTCTCCTTGGGCCACGCTTTTTTAGTGGCATTTGGGCGCCATTACCTGCAATTCCTGGACGCAATTTTTAGCACCTTATTTTTCAGCTTTTTTTAAAAAACGTGCCCATTTTTTGCATTATCTCAAAACTGACTAGGGTTTCATGAATATCTCCTTCATCTGAGGTCAGAAAAAAATTTCAAGTTAAGATTCCTTGTGGGTTTTTCGAGAGCTTAACTAGGTTGTCTTCCGTTTTTTCTAAGTACCTCGTTTTTCATGTCTCAAAATTTGTGCTGTCAAAATTTTCTAGGTATTCCTCAAATCCTTTTGGGTTTTTATTAATATTTTTTGGGTTTTCAGTAAAACCTCGAAATCCATGCTAGGGTTTTAGGTTCTGCCTTGAAATTTGTTTTGCAGAACCTATTTCTATTTTTTGTGCATTATTTTGTCCTCACCAGTTTGACCTCGAGGTACGTGATGGCATCTCTGACGAACATAATGCTCGAAAGCAGCCAAAAGTTCAATGGGAAGAATTACAACACCTGGAAGCAGCGCATGATTACGATCTTTGAATATTGTTGCCTTGATCAGATCGTTTTGGGGAACTCACCTTGTCCCACTGTAGTCGGAAAGGACCAGGACAAATGGGATGAACGCAATCGCGAAGCCGTCATGCTCATCAAACTCTCAGTCATAGATGAGCAGCTACCTCAAGTACCGTCTGGCAAAACTGCTTCAGAAATCTGGGATCATTTGAAGGCTCTTCATGAAACCTCCGACAAGAGCAGAGCGTTCTTTCTCAAGAACATGCTCTTTTCCATCATGATGGATGAGAAAATGTCCTTACAGGAACATCTGACGAAGATTAAGGACATTTGTGATTAGTTGGAGGCGATTGGTCAAAAAATGGAGGAAGAAGATATGGTGGTCATTACTCTGAAGAGTCTCCCGCGTTCGTATGAGCATTTCATCGAGACGCTGAATATCACCTCCACCAATGTTGATCTCAAATTTGAAGATCTTTGCAACAAGCTCTTGCAGCAGGATCGATGGCGACAATAGTTTGGAAGTAGTACCAGTTCCACCTCCATAGAGCAAGCGTTCTCTGCCAAATTTTCTGCTAAGAACAAAGGGAAGGCTCAATCTTCTCAGCCGAAAGGCTCTGGTTCTTCTCAGGACAACAAGAAGAAAAAGAACGTTCAGTGCAATTATTGTCATAAATATGGTCACATGAAGGCTGATTGTCGAATTCGGATGGCTTCTGAACAAAAAAAGAACGAAGGGTCTCAACAAAAGGCAAATGTCATGGAGCACACTAAGTAGAAAGAGTCTGCATTCTATGCTTTTATGGCCAAGAAAACAACAGATCCAGTACAATCTTCTGCCTGGTATATTGATTCAGGGGCTTCTCGACATTTTACTCATCGTCGAGATTGGTTCACCAAATATGAACCATTCACTAATTCAATGATCTTTGGAGGCGGCGAAGAGTATACAGTTGTCGGTAAGGGCAATGTTCAGATTCACTATGGAGGAAGAAATTTACTCTTTCTTGATGTCTACTATGTTCCAGGCATGGAACATAATCTTCTCTCCCTCAACTAGATCATGAGGCATTCTCCCCAGTTGGATGTTATTTTTAGTTTGTCCACCTACAACATTGTTGACAAAGAGACGTACTACAATTGCTATGGGACTTGAGGATCATGGTCTGTATAGACTTGCTGATTCTGGTGATTCTTAGGAGCACGCTCTTGCAGCCAGGAGTACCTCCATCAACAAACTTTGGCATCAGCGTTATGGGCACTTGAATGTGCACTATCTCTCTCAACTGTCTCAGGAGGGTTTGGTTGCTGGTCTACCTGAGTTCCAAACTCAAACTCATGGAGTTTGTGGAGCCTGTCAAGCTAGAAAGCAGCATTGGATACCATTCTCGAATGGTGATTCTTGGCATGCCTCCAAGGTACTTCAATTGGTTCACGCTGATGTATGTGGACCAATGAACACTCCATCTGTTGCTGGGTCCAGGTACTTTTTATTATTTGCTGATGATTTCAGTCGCAAAATGTGGGTGTATTTTTTGAAAAATAAATCAGATGTGTTCAGTACATTTCAGCAATACAAGGCCTTAGTTGAGAAAGAATCAGGTTCTCAGATTGTTACTCTAAGGTCAGATAATGGGGGGGAGTTTTGTTCAACTGACTTCTCTACTTTTTGTGCTAAACACAGCATCAAACGACAACTCACCACGCCATACACCCCTTAGCAAAATGGTTTCGTTGAACGTAGGAATCGCACCATTACTGAAATGGCTCGTTCTATGGAGTACAGAAATGTCCCCAAGAAATACTAGGCTGAAGTAGTTTATAGTACAGTCTACCTCCTGAATCGGTCACCTACACAGGCCATTAGGAAGATGACTCCAGAAGAAGCCTGGTCAGGACGTAAGCCTAAAGTGGGCCATCTAAAAGTCTTTGGTTCTACAGCTCATGTATGGATTCCAAAAGTCAAACGTGCAAAGTTGGACTCTAAGAGCCAGAAACTTATGTTTACTGGTTACAGCGACAATCACAAGGCATACAGGTTAATTGATGTAGAGACGGATCGTCTCACATTGAGTTGTGATGTTGTGATTGATGAGACTACTGGTCCATTTGTTCCTACTACCAGCCCTGAGGATCAGCCTATGCAGGTTTTTGATGAGGGTGTTCGTCTTCCTCTTGGTTCCCTTGATGGGAGGGCTTCAGAGCATTGTGACTCTGAAGATGAGGAGTCTACCAGTCATGATCAAGCACCACCTGATTTTCCTCAGGATTCATATCCAGATGACTTTGTTCCAGAAATCCCAGATGATGTTGTTTCTCCTATTCCAGATGTTGGTACTTCTACTCGTCGGCCTAAGTGGTGGCTCAAGACTATCAGAGATCTTCATAATGATGAACTCATTGAGGGTAGATTAGCTCGCAGAAAGAGCAAGCAACACAATACAGTCAATTTTTCTCTTATGGCCAACGTCCATAGCATCTATGAGCCTCAGACATATTCAGAGGCTAAAGGAATTCTAGAGTGGGAAAAGGCTATGCAAATCAAATACCATAGTCTTCTGAAGAATCACACTTGGGTTCTTTCTGATCTTCCTCTTGGGAAGAAACCTATCAGCTGCAAATGGGTTTATAAGGTCAAGTATCATGTAGATGGTACTCTGGATAAATACAAGGCAAGATTAGTTGCTCAGGGATTCACACAGCGGGAGGGCATTGACTACGAGGAGACTTTTGCTCCTACTGCCAAGATTAGCACAATTCGTCTTCTTCTCGCTATTGCAGCCCAATTCGGATGGACAGTTCATCAGATGGATGTCAAGAGTGTCTTTCTCAACGGTGAGTTGCAGGAAGAAGTCTACATGCTGCAGACTCCTGGTTTCAAGGTTGCCGGAAAAGAATATCAGGTATGTAGGCTCATGAAAGCACTCTATGGACTGAAACAAGCTCCTCGTGCGTGGTACATCAAGATTGATCAGTACTTGGTTGATCATGGTTTTCAGCGCAGTCCTTTTGACAGAAATCTGTATGTCAAACACTTTGGTGATGATATTCTCTTTCTTGTTGTCTATGTTGATGACTTGATCATTACTGGCAGTTCAACACATTTGATTGCAGCAATCAAACAAGATTTGTGTCAAGCTTTTGACATGACAGATTTGGGGCTTCTCCATTATTGTTTGGGAATTGAGGTTTGGTAGACTGCTGGTGGCATCTTTATCTCTCAGTCTAAATACGCTCAGAGTCTGCTTGACAAATTTCGGATGCAAGATTATAAATCTGCCTCCACACCTATGGAGAAGGGGTTGAAGTTGTCAGCCAACTCTGATTCACCTCCGGTCGATGAAACGACATTCAGGCAACTAGTGGGCAGTCTCATCGACCTCACTGCCACTAGACCTGACATCAGTTTTGCAGTGAGCTACATTTCTCACTTCATGACAACTCTGAAAGCTGATCATTGGCTTGCAGCGAAGCGAGTGCTGAGATATGTTAAGGGCACTTTAGATTTTGGCATTCTGTATGGTAGATGCAAGGCTCCAAAACTGATTGGTTATACAAATTCAGATTGGGCAGGCTCAGTGGATGACCGAAAATCTACTTTTGGATATGTATTCAGTTTGGGTACAGGTGTTGTAACATGGACCAGCAAGAAGCAGCAAGCAGTGGCTCTTTTCTTGACTGAAGCCGAATATCGAGAAACAGTTAAGGCAACATGTGAGGCAGTTTGGCTCCGCAGGATGCTTTTTGACATACACATGTCACAAGCAGGGCCTTCTCCTTTGTACACTGATAATCAAGGGGTGCTCAAACTGGCCAAAAATCCAGTCTTCCATGAACGTACCAAGCATGTCGAGCTTCATTGTCATTACATCCACAAGCTAGTAGAAGACGGATCAGTTCAATTGCAATATGTTCCAACAGCGGATCAGACTGTAGATATTCTCACCAAGTCTTTGAGCCCAGATAAATTTGTCAAATTCAAGGGGCAACTTGGTGTTTTTGACAGATTGACCATTAAGGGAGGGTGTTAGAATATTATATTCTCTATATTTAAATGTCAATTATGAATGTGTAGATATTTTGTTTTGTTTATTGTTTCTGGTAGGTGTCATTTAATGTCAGTAGTTAGGCTCTTTTATGGTTCATGAAATGACTACAGTAATCTGTAGTTTCTTTATATTGTAATGATCTTTTCTTGTTAAAATTAAGAATGCTTTTACCATTTTCAGCATCATTACCATCATCCGAGGATTTCTCTGTAGAAGCATCATAACTCTTTTTCTTACTCTTACAATCCTTCTTTATATGTCCCGATTTCCCACAGTTCCAACACTTTACCTTACTCTTACCAGGGGTTTTAGATCGTCCTTTGGACTTACCCTTTCCTTTCTTGTCTCCCTTAGGTTCCTTTTCCTTAGGCCTACCTCTTACGAACAAGGCATCTTGAGAACCCGATTTAGACTTCCTCCTCATTTCCTCTGATAGGAGAGTAGGAATTATATTGTCCATCTTAGGATCTACACCACTACCATTGATAGCAACAATTAGATTTTTCCAAGATTTTGGTAAAGAACAAAGTAACAAAATGCATTTATCTTCATCTTCTAGCTTTACATCTACAGATGCTAACTGACTCAAAATCAAATTGAAAGCATTTAAATGATGTGCAACAAAATCACCATCTTTCATCTTTAAAGAACAACTGTCTTTTCAATTACAACTTATTAGTAAGACTTTTGGTTTGATAGATATCACCTATTCTCTTCCACAATTTATATATAGTAGTTTCATCTGAAACATTCAAGAGAACAACATCATCAAGACATAATCACATGGTTCCTTTTGCCTTCTTACCAAGCTTAGCCCAATCCTCATCTGACATCGATGTAGGTGTCTTTTTGTCATTACAAATAGCTAACCATTGATCTTTTTTCAAGGAGATCCTCCATTTTTAGTTTCTACATCTCATAACTAGATCCATTGAATCTCTCAATATCTAGACAAGAAGTAGAAGTCATTGGAACACACTTTTTTTACAAATCTGCAATAACACAATAGTAAAAGCTCTCACTACAACCAAAAAACCTTCAAACTTTTAAGAGAAAGGCGTCCCAAACTCTACCCAACCATTAGCTCTGATACCAAATGTTGAAAATGAAGGTAAATTTGTAGCTTAAAACTTGTAAAACTATGTGACTGTAAATCTAAATAAGTATTCTTTGTCACAATTATTTGTGCATGATTAATCTGTTTAGATCAATTCTTTGTAAATGATTATTCTCTTTAGATCAATTTTATCATTTATAGAACTAGACAGAAGATTGTAAAAGAATGTAGATAGAAGATAGAAGTGACACAACATATACGTGGAGAAACCCTTTCGGAAAAAAAACTCCACTAGAACCGATAGTGCTTGTATTATTTAACCTTAGAATAAGATTACAGTAACACTGTATCAATCCTTGATTGATATGCTTCCTTTCTCTTCAACAATGCTTCTTCACAACCTGCAATAAACTCTCTTGAAACTCTTATGCACTTGCTCCAATATATAGACAATTATGAGCTTTGTAAACTCCTAAGAGTTGACAATTACAAAGCATTAAAACTTCTCTCAAAAAACTACGCCTAGAATTAGCAAGTAGAGTTCCACCTACTAAAGAAAAGTCAAACCAAAGTCTTCCTCAAAGTTGGCGCCCCAAATTGAACACTTAACTGAAATCTGGTCTCGAAGATATCTTGGAAGTTTCACCTCAAAGTTGGCGCCCAAGAATGGGCCCACTTAACTGAACCTTGTAAATATCTTCTCATGCAGAAGGTGTTAACTGAAAGATGCCAACTTGGGCTCCCAAGGTGGGCCCAAGTCAATTTGAGTTAACTGAAACATATCTCTCCATCAATTTATGCAAACAATATGCATGCTTGATCATCCCCACTTAACTAAAAGTATCCACTTGTTATCTGTCATGCAACTAAAGTCATTAGTCAAGTCAACTAGTATATAACTCAAAATAACTACATGCAACTGAAGATAATTAAACCGTAACTGAACTGAACTGATAGTGCCACTCCACTCTTGTAAATATCAATCCCTATTTTGTAGGAACCTAGACATGCATTACTGAAGTGTTATCAATCCTCCAAATAGTTAATTGAAACGAGGTGAGTTCCACCTTCCATCTGGGCGCCCCATGTGCTTCTATTATTTAGGAACTCAAAATAGACGCCCCCGCATGTTCCTATTATTTAGGAATAATTACAAATGTCAATTTACATGTTCATTTCATTCGAATTTAATCTCTTTCTAATCCTAGCGTTGGGGAACACTTTCTAAGGACTTAGGAAATACATGAAATATGTTTAGGATTGCAATTAAATGGCATCATATTCCCAACATGGAAGCTTCGTAACAAGATGTTGTAGAGTGGGATAGCTCTTGATATGTTTACTTAAAAGTTCTTGTCCAAGAATTTTGCAAGCCCGGGGAAATGTATGAAGCAAAGCAGAACCTGATTGAAACAATGGGTAAAGGTCTTTACCTTCCAACAGAATTTTCATTTTTGATGATTTAATTATTGCCTTTTTTCCCATCATTTTCTGCAAGGCTTTTCTGATGTTTGTGTGTGTGTGTGCGTGTTTTTGTAAAGTTTCCATCTCAACAGAAGGATTGGTTATATCTCTTTTGACAAACCAGAAATGTTGTCAGTTGTATTGGTAAACCCAATATTTGGATCTAGGTTGTGTCAAGGTTCATGCCTGATTCTAGTGCAACTCTTCTATAATTTATAGCTATAACATGCAAGACAATGAAGAGGGAATTTTGAAGTTGCATGAAAAATTTGAAGATGTACTCATGGAGATGTTTATCTCCATAGCAGCATCTTTGGAGGATTGTGAAAGCAAGACAAGCTTAAAAGTGCCCAGAAAGAATTTAATAGATGGTGAAGAGGGGTTCTTGTTAATGATAGCCATATTCATGCTACTATTGTTTATGTATGCTACAGAGCAGGCTGTCAAAGCTTCAGACATCTGTGAAGAAATGGGTTCAAAAGGCCATCTGATTAATCAAAAGATACTCTATGCCCTAATTAACTCAACATCAGATAGAAAAAGAAGGATTGAGATGAAAGATTTAAGGCTTCCACGGCATAATCATTAATATTAGACAAGGACATTTGGAAAATTATGTACAAGTTTTTTAATCGATGCTTTAAAACACCTTGAAATGTCACCATTTAAAGAACTTTGACACAGTTTACCCAACAGCCTTTTCAAATGATTGAGATGTCCTTAAACAAAATGCTAAGAGTGAAGCTTGGTTGTGAAGAGTGTTGCTAGAAAAATGGGGAAATATCAGTGTTACCCCAAGTTTCCAGGACGGGGATGACAGGGGACAGTGGGACGAGTCCCCAGGTTTCCAATTTTTTAGGCCAAATTTGGGGATGGTGGGGGGGTGGCTATATAAAATATAGGGAAAGTTTAAAATATATAGGGAAATTTGAAATATTCATATGCAAACATGGATAAAGCATGCATAATATACATTATAGAACCTTAACATATAACATTTGTGTTCAACATTCTTTGTCAATACTCAATACACATTCAAAATTCAGAATTAACATACATGATACAACCTCCAAGTTAAATTATAAACTTATATCAAAATCCCGAAAGGCTACATTGCTGCCATATGGTCCACAGAGGCTTTTAATGCCTTCCAAAATAATAAGAACTCGTAAGATTTCTGATCAATTCTTGATCAACAGCTATGAAGGCAGCTCAATAGCTTAAGATAATAATAGTTCTAAAGTCTCAATACTCATTGAAACAGATTGTAAGTTGTTGGAATGTAGTTAAAATTGACGACAGATACAAAGGTGAAGCAAAAGAGAATGAAGATGCTGCATAGGGAAACAGGAAATATGATGATTATTAGTTTCTGCAGCTTGTAGATACCCTGAATTGAATTATGAACATGCAAGTAAATGTTTCCCAGTTGCAGTGAATGGTTTTCTGATTATAACAACCTGAAGATGATTTGTTTCATCTCCCCCATCAGTTTCTTTCCTGCTTTAACACACTAGTCCAAATGTAAGATGAGGGCTTTAGAATTTGCTTTTGGAGGGCCAAGTCAAATAGCCATCAGAGTCCTTAAGTCAAGATATATGTTGAATGAGTATTGTTGTTATAGTTGAGAGTAGAACTCAGAGAAGGAGTGTCTCTGTAATTGGAACAAGCATAGAAAAGTGGTGGTTGGTATAAATTTTCCAAAATATTTGATGTAATCATTTTTTTCAGAATTAATGAAGAATACCAATGTTGACATTATTAACATGTGTGTGTCTTGCTTCCATTATGTACATTGATTGGCTGAGTGGTTGATGTTTGTTCATTTGACCTTTGCCCAGGCCATAAGGGCAACATGGAAGGTGGGGACCCACATAAGCCATGAATTGAGGGCTTTTTTTTAATTAAAATGTGTTTTTTCTAATTTTAAAATGTTATTGACACGCAGGGGATGGCTGGCCGTCCCCGAGACGATCGAGGGACATCTAGGCGTCCCTTGGCCATCCCTGGGATGGTCAGCCGTCCCCTTTTTTTCTCCCACCTATCCCCCCGTTTCCAAACCATTTCCTACACACTTTCAAAAAAAGGAAACTTGGGGGAATCGTCCCCCAGCCATCCCCTTGTACCTAGGACGTCCCGGGGACAGGGACAACTCATTTTGGATAGGGGATGTGTCCCCAGGTTTCCTTGGGAAATATTGAGCGTTCTTCCAAGATTCAATTTTGATGAGCCAGATTAAAACTGCATGGCTTCTCATGAGTAGAATTTCAAGAAGGATTGGTGGCAGGGGATGTCTCTAATAATATCCTTGACAATTCAAAGCATTACATGATATAATTTTTTGAATACTGAGGAAAAATCTGCTAGAAAGGATCTTTGTGCTTGTGAAAAATAATGGTAGCTAGTGCTATTTTAAAATATATGCTAAGAACAGGGTGTGTTTAGTTGGACGGAATGGTAGAACACACTTATATCATCCCAATTGCATTTGTTGTTGGGGTTCATTGGGAACATGTACACAATTCAAGCTTGCAAGCTTGGAAGCATGAACAAGTAATACTGGAAGATTCTTGGCTATAAATTTTCATTTCATTCAGCATTTGGAAGAAAGGTTTAGATAGAAAATGAAAAATTTCTTGGAGAGCTATCTAAAAAGTTGCCCAGAATCTTGCCGCAGAGTGAAACATATGTTAAGTTTCTTGCATTGTGCATATTAGATTTTGTTAATATGGTCTTAAATAATCACCACAAGATCGTTTTGCATACCCTTCATCCAAACATTGATGAGGATTTGGAGGGATTTAGAGAATTTGAAGGGCAATAAGCATTGATTGTGTCTTGTTTACAAAAATAATTATCATGGGAGCTTTAGTAGGGTTGTACACTCTTTATTAGGTGACAATAGACATGGCGTTAGAATTTCTAATGATATAACGTTGGAAGAATAGGTTGAAATCATATAGTTGATCAAGGAGAGTAAAGAAAAGACTACTAAAACTACTAAGAAAAGTTCATCCATACCATTGCAATCTATTGATGAGTATTCCAGTAGCTAGAGAGAGTTTTGATAGAGGGAAGAGAAAGGCCACTTCTACTGTAGATGAGAAAAATATAGTGGTAGCTGATAGGTTTATTGAATTTACAAAAACATGAGCAAGCCAATGATTTGGTGGCCAATTTTTTGTGCCCATGCATCCCATTTAATTTGGCAAGGTATCTTTATGTCAAAGAAATCTTGAGAGTTGAACCCTCTTATGTTCCCCCTGGAGAACATAGATTGTGTACCTCCCTCCTTAACAAGCAATATGCAAATATGAACATATTAATGGAGGAAATGAGACGGACATGGATCAAGAGTGGTTGTTCCATTGTCATAGATAGGTAGACCAATATTCGACATTGGTCACTCATCAATGTTATTGTTACGTGTCTTAGTTCATATTTTCTTAGAGCTATTGATTGCTTTGGAAAAAGTAAGGATGATTATCGGTTTGGCCTTTTGAAGGAGGCTATAGAGGAGGTTGGACCTTCTAATGTTGTGCAAGTTGTAACAAATTCAACTTGTGTTTGTAAGTTAGTTAGTTTGATGGTTTAGAGCAATTACAAACATATTTTTAGGACTCCATGTTGTGTACATGCTTTGAAAAATAAATTGGGTGAAAATAGTAGTGGTCGAAGCTAGAGATATTCAAATGTTTGTATGTAACCATCACATTTCACTTGCATTATTCCAATCTTAATCAAAGAAAGAATTCCTCAAACTAGTTGAGAACTTGAGACTAGTTATGCTAGTTTTTTTTTTTTTTGGAGAGGATGTTGGAGATGTAGGATACTCTACGATCCATCATGGTTTGTGGAGAGTGAGACAAAAGGTGCTTAATGACACTTGGTGGTCCAATATCAAGTAACAAATTTTTATTTGATATATTTGTATTTTTTTAATTTAATTTAAATTTTAATATTGTTAATGTCTTCTAATTGCATATATATTTGCTCTATCTTATTATTTGTTGTGGGGGTAATTAGGTATGCAAATACAAACTCTCCTAGCCTTAGAGAGATTTATAAGACTTTTGATAGCATGCTTGATCAAATAAGGCAAGCAATTTCATTGCATATGTCTTGGATTACAATTCTATGAGGAGCATATTAGGCGTATTGTCACAAAGGGGTAAAACACAATGAACACACCTCTTCATATGGTTTCCTATGCTCTTTATCCCAAGTGACATGCACCTAGACCTAGCCGAATTCTTCCTTCTAAGGATGATGAGGTAATGGGTGGGTTTAGAGAATATTATAGAATAGAAGAATTTTAACATCCACGATGCCAAAGATAGCCTATGGGACAAAAAGATGTATAGCATTGAGAAGGAAACCTATTTTAGAAATAGTGGCTTCAGTTTTTTGATCTTCAGGGTCCAACATTTAGCAAACCAGAGGCTAAGATGGATAGGGCCACTATTGCACAAAAAGCCCCATTGGATGGTGGAAATTTCATGGGAAGGACATGCCAAAGTTCAAGCAACTTGCCATTTATCTACTCACATAGATTGCTGGTTCCTCTACTGCAAAAAGGAGTTGGTCCATTTGTGGCTTCATCCTCTCGATCAAGAGGACGAGGCTTACCTTTAAACGAGTAGAGAAGCTAGTTGTAGTTCATAGTGCCTTGAGACCTCAAGATCGATAGACTATTGAGTATTGACAAACTCAAGCAATGCATTGAGATGTTGATCTTGAAGCGAAAGTGCAACTAGGATTGGTCGGGCCTCTATTGGACAAACCACAGCTTCAACAAGAGAGTGACACAAATAGCTCTTTTGGTGTTGATGGCCTAGATGAGGTATAGTTGTATTTTGAAGATTGAGACTTTGAGTTTAAAGTTTGAACAATAAAATCAGAAATTTTATTGCTATTATACAATATACTGCTGTCATGATATATTTAAATATTTAAAAAATTTAAATCTATTGCTGCTATTATAATGTTGTCATCATAGTTGGCAAACTCACCAAGTACTTGCGAGTTTTTTTTCAAAACGAGTTTTTGGTGCAAGTACTCGCGAGTTTTTGGCAAGTTTTTCAAAAAAAACTCGGCCTCTTAGCAAAAAAAAACTTGTGGCCAGAATAAAGGCAACTTTGATTCATTTTTTGTGGTTTGTGTGGTTTTCAAGGTCTTAATTTGGGCTTGGTGGCGGGGGCTCCACCCCTCGATCCTGCCCTGTATCGCGACAGGGAGCACGTCAGGGGTGTTGCCCCTTGACCCCGCTGGGGGCGTTGCCCCCAAACCCCCACGAGAGTGCCCCTCAACCCCATTGGGGGCGTTGCCCCCAAACCCCCACAAGGGGCACTACTCCTCAACCCCGCTAGGGGCGTTACCCCCAGACCCCCACAAGGGACGTTGCCCCTCGATCCCATTGGGGGCATTGCCCTCAAACTCCCATTGAATTCATTTGATTTTCTAGGTACTCTCCAAGTCCAAGTTTCCAAGTTTTCCTACAAGTCTTCATATATAATATCGTCTAGTTCTACCTCTCCCCTAGTTTTCACTAGACATGGGAAAGAGGAAGATGTAAATTTGTAAAATATATTAATGTAGTATATACTTACATTTTTACAAAAACAATTTGCTATTTTCATTTTGTTTCAGAATATCAACATCAACGCATTCCACACGAGGATGCCATTTTGTACCCAATTTGCTTTCAAATCAATCAAATTATAAATACAACTAGACTCAGCTTGTTTCTTTTATGTACTCATTTATTGACTCATTGGATGCATCTTATCATTGAATTTTGCAAAAAAAAATGTGTTTTTAATGAAATTTAAGCAATTTTTTAAGTTGTCAAGTTTTTTGCCGAGTTTTTTCCGAACCGAGTTTTTCGGGCTTGCCGAGTACTTGCAATTGGCGAGTTTTCCAACTATGGCTGTCATGTTATACTGTTGTCAGTGTCATGTTATACTCCTGTCCATTAACTTTGTAGAAATTTGAGTATCTCTTTCTCTCTCCCTATATATATTGCCATCCCTCCGCCGTCCCTAGAAAATGGCCCTTGGACTACCGTCCCTGAAACACATTACCTGCTGTTCTGCCATCCCTGTCCTCAAAACATCATGGAACATAGTTTTTTGTTTATTAATTATTTGGAATTGTAATGATGTATCTTTGATTGCAATGCAAACAATAGAATCTACTAGAAATTGACCTGCTCTCATTAATTTCCTTCACAGTCTGCTACTGAATATGCCTGGATACTATTTTGGGTACAGGTACCCGTTGGGATCCAAATTTCTGTCATGGAATCACCCCAGTACATCCAACAAAGTATCCACACAATTCTGGGACAGAAGTGAGGTACCCTTAGTGATTTCACAGAGTACCCATGCTTTTTCACCCTTTTTAAAATATAATTGACTCTCATAATCTCTATTGTATCTTTCTAACTTCTTTCTTTAACTGTATGGATGTCTGCAAGTCTTTCTTTGGATTTGGATATTTCTACAGTATGCAGCAATCTCCATTTGATTCTTACTGAGATGGTCATTGATAGTGCCAAGGAAGATACTCCGGGCTTGCAACACTTGCCTGAACTCCCCAAGTTGACATCTCATTTCTCTGCAGAAGGAATCCAACTCCTGCCAGCTATGACCGAGATGCTTGTTCATGATGAAGACCTCTAATTAAGATCTCATGAACCAATGGATTCATAGTGAAACATTGACACTCAGTTACTGAAAATGTGATCGGAGATCATAGTCTCTAATTATAAGAAATTGAGAAAGTACAAACCACTGTTGCCTCAATTGGAGACAAGTTCAAACTTCGTTCGTTTCAATCGTCATTCTTGGAAGCTTCAGATTGGAATCCATTTCTTGAGAATCAAATTTTTGGGTGAAATAATTTCTGCAAAGGAAAATAATTTTGTCCTTTAAACAGAAGCCTCTTAGTAGTATATATAGGCCTTTGGGATAGCTCCTATAATCAACAAATAATGGATTAGAAAATTGATACAGATAAGGCATTGATCAGTTGGAGTGGAATTTTCTCTCAGGATGTTGTTTGCCAAAAGGAGTCTGTATCACTCACTTATCCTGCGTTGTTGCTCTTCTGAAGAGTAGAAGTGTCATTATGATCTTAATGCTACAGCTGTTGATGATCGCTTTGATTTAGCAGTGCAGATTGAGTGTCTACTTATAATCAATAGTTTGCTGATGATACGTTAATTTTTCAGGAGGCTTCCTCTAATGAACCTATTATTTAATTAGGCTCTTAACAAATCACTTTCCTCCAACAAGTTGCATTTCCTGCATGGTTGTTGCATTTGAATTTAATATGCTGGGTGAAAATCATTTTATGGAATGGTTTCTCAGTGTAGCTGTACTTGTTTTCTCCATCACAAACCATGTCCTTTGGATTTTTTCCCTTTAACGAAAGATACATATTTCTAGTGTCTGCAGAGCTAGTTGAATCATTCAAAGCATTGTAGACTCCAAAATCTCATGATTAATCTCAAGTATGCACAACCCATTTAATTTTCTGTCATTTATCAAATTCCTCAAAAATTGGTCCTAAAATGTCTTAATGTACTCCTATCCTTTTTCTTGGCTCATTTTTCCTTTTTATGGATAGAAAAATTTAAGCACATAAGTACTGGAAATTTTTAGGTTAATGTTAAGACCAAGGTATTTAAAATTTATATTTAAGTTTACTTTGAATAGATTTGGTTGAGATAGAATTTCAAACACTAATTAGGGTTAAGTTAAAAAACATGTGATTGCCCCTCAAGGCTATGCTTCACGATGGTAACACTAACTAATTTACACCAACCTTCTAAACTGTCTTAAGTGAGTAAATTGTTTTTTTTTTAAATTTATAGTGTGATTTTTTTTCAAAGTACCAGGTTTATTTCTAATCTGTCATTTTATTTGACAAGAAATAATAAATCAACTTTTTCTCTATTTTTACAAGCATTATATTATTTTTTACTTTCCCGAATATTGGTCCAAGTTTTTCCTGTTTTCAAACTGGGTAATTGAATTCCATTTACACTTTTATCATGCCCTGTCAATGCCATGTAAATGGAATACTACTATGATTCAGAGACTTTGTTTCCATCTATCTGACACTTTTGATGCTAGTAGTTTGCAATTTTAAAGGATTGAAAAACCCTAGTAGTTGCATTTTGTTGGCCACATCAGGTGATGCATGGAACCGCTGACCAACATAGTTACAGTCTGGGATCAACCTTTAGAATCAGCATTTCAACTCACAATGATGCTCACCAAAGGCACATAAAGATGTTGGAGCTCCATATTTATCCATAAATAATTTCTATAGAACTTAGACTGTTCAAAATCTGAAGCAAAGCATAAGAAAACCTGAATAATCGACTTATATGCAAATATTAACTTTGTTGTAACCAGAGAAGTGCAGTGACAATGGACAACATGCAATTGAGGAAATAGAATCAAAAGAATTTCTATCAACAATCTACCCACATAGTACAAAGAATATTTTTTATCAGCCCTAAACTGTATCCAATGCATCTGCAACGATTTTAACAGTTCAATACAATCCATCTATCGTATTAGACACACTTAACATGCCTCAATAATGTTACATCTAGAAACTCTTATGTGGAAGTGTTACGTTCAGAAACTTTTTATCTCCTTCAGTTTTCCATTACTTGTGTCATTGTATCGAGCAAACATTAAACAAAATCAATATTTTTTCTATTTTAACAATCATTATATCATTTTTACTTTCCTTAGTTTTTGTTAAATTTTTCCTGTTTCAAACCGGGTAATTGAATTCCATTTATACTTCTGCCATATGCCAGGTAAATGGAATGCTACTACAATTCAAAGATCTTGTTTCCATCTATATGACACTTCTAATACTAGTAATTTGCAATTTTAAAGAAATGAAAAACCCTAGTAGTTGCATTTTGTTGGCCACATTAGGTTATGCATATAACCATTGAACAACATAGTAGTGGTCTGGGATCAACTTTTGGAATCAGCATTTCAACTCAAAATGATGCTCACCAGAGGCACATAAAGATGTTGGAGCTCCAAACTTGTTCATAAACAATTTCTATAGAACTTATATACCTTCAAAATCTGAAGCAAAGCATAAGAAAACTGGAATAACGGACTTCATACAAATATTATCTTTGATGTAACAAGAGAAGTACAGTTACAATGGACACCATGCAATGGAGGAATCAGAATTATAAAGAGTTTCTATTAATTATCTACCCACATAGTACAAAGATTATCTTTTATCAACCTTAAACTGTATCAGATGCATCTGCAAAGATTTAATCAGTTCAATACAAGTCATTTATATTGCTTTTAACACACTTCGCATGCCTTAATAATGTTACATCTAGAAACTCTGTATGTGGAAGTGTTATATCTAGAAACTCTGTGAGTGAATGTGTTATGTTCAGAAAAAGTTTATTTCTTCAAGTATTCTGTTACTTGCGTCATTGTATTGAGCAAACATTATAGAACAGTTATTCAAACAATACAGCAGCATGAACTAACTTCGTTGCAAAATACACTCAAGGTCTGATAAGCATGAGGTTTTTGCAGTCCGTAAGTATGAGTTTAATTGCTTGTAGAAATAAATGCATTTGTTTTGTTTGCATCAATGTTTTGGATCACTTTGCAATCTACCATTGCAGATTTAAAATGAAAGATGGATAAATTGCACATTTAGCATGATGGATGGATGGATGGATTGCAGATGGGTGTCAAATCTGCAATCCATCCATATTTCTTCTTTCATCCTGATGGTGGATTACACAGTGTGCTGCGAAATATTAATGCAAACAAAATAAACACTGTTATTTCCAGACGCAGTTACACTCATAGTCAAGATTTGTTTGTCTGCTATTTAATAGATAGCATGATTGATAAATTGTTCCGGATTGTTTCCATTACATGAATTACATCGATCTTATGACATTCTAGGGACATCTCTTCAAAACCCATATATGGAATGCTCAAAATCACCCAATCCTATATATTTATACAAATGAGGGCGTTCAAGGTTACTACAAATTGCTATCAAATTTGATGGTCCCTATAAGTAGTAAATATTCTGCATGATCCAGATGGTTAATATCAAACATTCTGGCCTCTTTAGAATAATAATGATCGTTTGTGTGAGGATCTTCTGCTGTCTGTGCATAACTATCTTCTTTGCCTTTTGTGTGTGCCCTCTTTGGTTTCTTTGTATGCATGCAAATGAGATGCATGAATATTTCCTTCCTCTAGACTTCTTTGTGATTTGATTAACACTTAGACATAAAACTAAGTGAACAACCTAACTGTCTCCATTTATTGTCTAGTCAGGGTGACCATCACTCTACTGTGCTGGGTCGGGAGGCACAATTTTCTCTAGGTCTACCTTTTGTAGATATTAAGTAACGAAGGTTCCATGGTGCACTAATCCACTCTCACATGTTGTTGAAATCTTTTATACTTCTCAAAAACAAAAGCTTTGGTTGTATTGTCATCGAATGTCATATGCAAATCTTGGCACTTTTTCTTAGAGGACTACTGCCCATTACATATGTTCTCAACTAATAACTAGAAAGACAAGTTTTAGTAACTAGAAGTTGAAAGTTGAGCTATTAAAGAGGCATATTGGTAGGTGCATCGTTTTGCATGTCTTTACCTCTCCAAGCCTCCTCGGTTGGTCCTTGAATTTAAGCAATATCATTGCCTTTATCCTGATCTATGTTTCCCTCCCATCTCATACCCACTTTTGAATCCTTATTATGGCTTTCAGATCTTGCAAAGCGAATAAATAACTATACACACACCTTATCCAAACACATGATTTATCCTGTAGACATATGCATGCATCATTTACGAATGTAATAACTGTACAACTTTCTTATCTACTTTCTCAATCTCTACTGCAACAGAGTCCTTAGTCACCATCAATGCATTTACAAGATCACTGGCTGTTCTATTGGAGTGAATAGGGTGATAGCCTGCCATGGAACCTTAAGAAATCATCATATTCACCAACTTTAGGAATGAATTCCAAACAATGTATAAAGTGCTTGGCACTCTCGAGGCTAGCTTGTTCCTATCAATTGTTAGTGACCACCCCTTCTCTATTCGAAGTTGAGCATTGGCAAACTCACGGTCTTATCCATTAGTTGATCTCCTTCCGATTTCATTTAGCATTTGGTTGATCCTGTTTAGCTCAACCCTAAGTGAACATATTGTGGGGTTCTTCTCTAACTTTTTCTATGGTTGTCGACCATCTTGCAGACCTCCTGTATATCCAGGAATAAATACATTTTACTAATAATGCCCTTTGCTCTTGTGTTTGTTCCTTCTGCTCCTATCCCTTGCACCACAATGGCTGTTATCTCAATCAATCTTTGCTTTTTCTAACTAAACATAGTGAAGATAGTCACCACAAGGGACTGACGAGTGTTAAGGGAGCTGTACTTTCTAGTTACTATATTTCTCTGTGAATTGTGAAGGACTCATTCAACCAACATTCTGCAACAGCATAGATTTTCTTTTCCATATGAGGCAGTGTGCGTTGTGGCCCTATCAACACCAATAAGCTAAAGTTCTTCCAATGGTCACGTGTTGTGCATCTCTTATATGCAATGTGTTGATTGTGCACTCTTCGCTCACCAAAGTAGTATTTATACCCCATTGGTTTGTGGCATGCTCTCTTCTTAAGGGAGTCTTCCATGTGTACGACACCCTTGGTTTGGCTGATACATGCATTCATCTGGCCATTTCTACATAATACACCTTGTCCAGGTTGGGGTTATGCTTTGCTGCCTCAACTCTGTACAACCCTTCTCTTTGCAATCTCCTTAACCTAATAATGCTCCAATGTTCCTTACATAATTGTGAGCATACTTCATCATTTTGGTTACCATCCAATGCATTTCCTCTGCTGTATTCAAGGGTTGGAGTGATCTGAAAAGAGTCAGTTCAATCTAACAGTAACCTTTATCCCAATTTGAGGGTGGCAAGAGTAAAGGTCATAGACCATAGACCAGGTGAGTTAACTCCTCTATCAGCAGTCTTGAAAGCTAGAAGCAAGATGTGTATGATTTGTCAACAGTGGTTCAGGTAGTTGTTGCAATTACATAGAAGTTGGAAATAATAAAGATATAGATTCCGTTATTGATAAATTCTGAGCCATGTCATTTGTAGCTTGGTAAATAAAATGAATCATACATGAATAGATTAACTGGCTGGCGAATCTGCACTGATTAATAGTTCAGCTTTCAGAACATGCCAAATACGAAGAATACTAAGTTATTGTTCCATTAAATTTATATGAGATGGGTTGAGAAAGTGATTCCGTGATTCTGTATTTCATTTAACATATGTTTTTGACAGGTTGGAGAAAGAGCAAAAACGATACTAACTAGTGAGAAGTTGCTGTGCCCGAGTGTCTGAAGAGGATAGTTCACATGGTGTAGGACACAGAAAATACTCCTTTGAAAGCGTTTTAAAAACCCTTAGCTTAATAAAGCAGCAGTATATGCTCATGTTTAGCACACGGGCTTTTCTCTTTATGGTGTTTTTCTTCCCTATGTTTGTTCAATTTCCAATCGTTGTAACATGTATTCTAGTTAAGCCCAAAGAAGTTGGGAGTCTCAACCTTTAAGAATATGCATTTTATAGAAAGCTTTTGTTAATGTAATGGTCCATTAGTTATTACTCATAGGCTTTAATAAATTTCCTTTATCCTACTTTCATAATGTGGTTTGTGGTCCTCCATTATAATTTTATATAAGAAAGCTTTCACTTCTTATTTCATGAATGAATATCTTGATAATATTTGTGTTCAATTTTCCTAATATAATAACAAAGCTGAACTAAAACCATGCAATATGTGAGATCGTGAAGAACTAAGGATTGTCATCAACAAAGACAAATCAAAAAATCACGGGCTTGTTCAAAGAAAAATTGCAGATTTGTTCTAATAAGAATTGCATGTTAGATTTTTTGGAGCTAAAAATCACAGATGTGGAATTTTTTCTAAAAAATTGATTGGTATTATCATTGTAATTCACATGTCATTTATCTTAATTTCACGTGGAATTTTTATCCAAAATCACCCCCACTTTTGCTCAAAAATCACCATTTTTTTTCAGAAATCTAAGTAACCACAACAAGGGCACAAAAAATTGCAATTTCTGCACCTACGACACGAGTTTTTGCATTTTTTTCAGATTTTGTCTTTTGCTAAGCACACAATTTTTTTTGTAGCACTATAATAGCAAGGAGACCTTTATTTTTGTCTTCCGCTAAGATTGAAGGTTGAAGGAGAGAAGAACAATACAAATGGCTTCATTAACCAACATCGGTAGAAGCTTGTCAAATATTCTAGAGTAAAAATTATAATATGTGGAAGTAGCATACATGTTAACTATTTTCAAGTACGAATGCCTCACAAATATTGTCATTGGTAAATATTCTTGTCCAACCACTACAGATAAATTTTATCATATCATTTGATAAGCATGGGAAAGAAACGTTCATATTGGTTAAATTGTTTGTAACAAATGAAATGTTTCCCCAAGTTTAGTTTAAGAAGAATTCAACTAAAATTTTGAAGCATCTATGAGATTTAGATGAGACTTTAGACAAGGGCAAAGCCTTCTTCCTAAAGATATGTTATTTTTTATCATAATAGATGAAAAAGCTTCATTGCAAGGGCATTTACTCAAGATCAAGGACATCAAAGATTAGTTGTCAACCATTGGTCAAAAAATGGAAGAGGACATGGTGGTAATCATGTTGAAAAGCATATCATGTGCTTATAAACACTTTATTGAGACCTTGAATATTACCTCTACAAATGTTGACCTAAATTTTGAAGAGTTGTGCAATAAGCTCTTACATTAGGATAGATGAAAGAAATGGTCCATTGATAGCAGTGAGACAAAGGGTATAGAACACACATTTACAACAAAAAAACAAGGGCAAAAGAAAATGATCATAGAATAAAGGGTAACACAACAACGAGGATACAAGAATCTAAGGATCATCACGTCGTTATTGTGGTGGAATGGGTCATATAAAGAAGCAATGGAGGAAAAATTTGGCTAATAAAAAATCCACCTAGGCAGGGCCTTAACAAAAGGCTCATATTAGAAAGCATTTAGAGTTTGCCTTCTAAGCTTTCATGGCCAAAAGATTAACAAATTAGTCCAAGTTATTTGTAGGGTACATAGATTCAAAAGCATCACATCATTTTGACAATAGGCAAGACTAGTTCATGTAGTACATTGCTTGCAATAATTTAGTGATCTTCAATGGTGGTGAGTACACGGTGGTTGGCAAAGAGAATGTGCAAATATCCTTTAGAAGGAAAAATGTTATTTTTTCTCAATATGTACTATGCATAGAAAATGGAGCTTGATCTACTCTTAATGAGTCACATTATGAGACATTGCCCCTATCTAGATGTCATCTTTAGCAAACACAAATGCTACATAGTTGACAAAAAGACCAAGAAGATTACTGCTCTTGGTGTACAAGATCGTGGATTGTATATACTTGTTGACAATACACGGGTCAAGGAGCATGCATTGGTAGCCAAGGGTGCATCAAACATTAGTACATGGTGGCATTAACAATATGGGCACCTTAATTTATCCTATCCCTCTCAGTTGGCTTGATAGAACTTGGTAGATGGAGTTCTTGACATTCAACAAAAATATAGGATGTTTGTAGAGCTTGCTAGGTAATGAGGCAACACAAAGCTCTATCTAATGACAAACAAACTTAAAGAGCCAAACGAGTCCTACAATTGGTTCATGCAGTTGTTTGTAGACTAATGAACATGAAATTCATCACTAGTGCCAAGTATTTTCTTTTGTTTATTGATGATTTTAGTAATAAAAAGTGTGTATTTTTAAAAATTAAAACTAGATGCATTTAATGAATTTCAAAAGTTTAAAGCATTTGAAGAAAAATAGTGAAGTTGTTACATAACCACTCAGATCCAATAATGGAAGAGAATTATGTTCAAAAGAATTTAGCAACTTTGTACCAAACATGGTATCAAAATATAGCTCACTACACTCTACACTCCACAGTATAATGGAGTAATTGAAAGATGGAATTGTATTATCATAGAGATTGTCTAATGTATGATGGAGAATCAGAGTGTTCCTAAATGGTTTTAGGTAAGGTAGTATTTACAACAATAAATCTGCTAAACAAATCTCCAACATAGGTGGTGAAACAAAACATCTCAAAGGAAGCATGGTCAAGCACAAAGTAAGTTATTATAAGGTCGTTGGTTCCACTATCTATGCCTAGATTCTAGATTAGAAGAGAACCAAATTAGATCGCAAGAGTAATAAATTCATGATTATAGGGTATAATGACATCCATAAGGCCAATAGGTTGGTTGGCGGTGACATCGATTCATTAACCTTTAGTCAAGATGTTATGGTTGATGAAGAAGGCATATTTTTCCATGCTTTTGTAGAGTATTAAATTACCAAAGGGCAGCCTATTGTGGCAAAGGAGTCAAGTGTTAAGCTTCAAGTAGCTCCTCCTAAAAGGGGGAGGATTATGAGCATGAGGAGTCTCCTAGGCAGGTAATAGTCCCAAAATATATCGATGATAGTCTAAATTAGCATTTAAATGACACAAGTAAAGGCAACCCAAGTCTTTGTGACAACACTAATTTGGATGAAGAGGATCCTAAGAAGAGACTAAAATGGTGGCAAAGCACCAATGGAGATGTTTGGATACATAACATGATTGAAGAACAATCATCGAGAGGCAAGAGTAAGAGGAACATACTTAGATTTTTTCTAATTACCAATATTTAGGGAGTTTATGAGTCACATGCATTTGAGGAAACAAAGGGAAAACCTTAATGGGAAAAGGCCATGGCAATCAAACTTGTGAGTGTTATGAAAATAAGACTTAGGACCTCATAGATCTTCCACTAGGGAAAAAACCTATTGGCTACAAATGGGTGTACAAAGTCAAGTAAAAGGTAGATGGTACATTAGACAAGTACAAAGCTCGATTGGTTGCAAAAAGGTTCTCATAGAAAAAGGGCATTAACTATGAGGAGACCTTTGCTCCTACAACAAAGATGAGCACCATCCAATTAGTATTGGCCATGGCAACTCAGTTTGGTTGGATAGTCCATCAAATGGATATAAAGTGTCTTACTCAATGGAGATTTGGAGAAAGAAGTGTACATATACCAACCATAGGTTTTTAAAGTTATAGGGAAGGAACATTTTGTATGCCAACTAAAGAAAGGTCTATATGGTCTAAAGTAGACACATTTGGCATAGTACATCAAAATTGATAGGTATATGGTTGAATAGGAATTCCAATAGAGTCCTTTGAATTCCACTTGTACATTAACAATATAGATAGTGATATCATGTTATTTTTATATAGGTATATGGCATCATTATTATAGGTAGTGAGGCTCATGCTATTGAATGGATCAGATATAATATGAGTAAATATTTTGACATGATTGATCTAGGCCTCTTTCATTACTACCAAGGTGTAGAATTTTGGCAAACAAGTGGCAATATTTTTGTCACAATCCAAATATGCCAGGAGTTTGCTCAACAAATTCGTAATGAGAAATTGCAAAATTCCACCTACACCTATAGAGAAGGGTTGAATCTTTCAACCAAAATTGACTCTAAGGCAGTTAACAAATTAGCTTATAAGTAACTAGTGGGGAGCCCAATATATCGTATAGCCACTAGACCTAATTTGAGCTATGTTTTGAGTTTCATTTCTATATTCATGGCAATGCCCAAGATAGAACATTGGACTATAGAAAAGAGGATTGTCATACGTGAAATGAACACTTGACTTTGGCATTCTATATAGTAGAAGGAAAGACCCTAGGCTATGTGGGTTTCTTGTTTTAGATTGGGCAAGTTATGTGGATGGTAGAAAAACCACTTTTGGATATGTTTCCAGCCTTGGCACGAGTGCAGTAATATGGACCAACTCAAGAAGCAATATGCAATAGCTCTTTCCTCAACTAAAGCAAAATATCGAGGAGCAGTAAAAGTAGTGTGTTATGAAATTTGTTTGAGAAGGATGCTTTCAAACATGGATATGCCTCAAATTGAGCCTTCACCCCTATTCTATGACAATCAATGGGTTCTCAAACTTGCCAAGAATTTGGTCTTCCGTAAGTGTACCAAACATACATAGAAATGCATTTTCATCAGACAACTTGTAGAAGATTGATGTGTTTTGTTGTAATATTGTCTAACAAATGACCAAACTATAGACATTATTACCAAGTCTTTGGGTCTTGAGAAATTTGTAAAATATTGGGATAAGCTCGATGTAGTTAATAAATTGGTCATTAAGAGAGGGTGTTACAATAATTATTATTAGTAATGGTTGATTAGTTATTATTTGTAGGATTTAGTAAAGGTTTTCCAACTTTAGGATATACTTTATGTTTGATTTCTTTCTAGTATGATCTTTTAATTTATCCCACATTCATAATGTGATTTATCATCCTTCATTGTAATCCTATATAAGAAAGCTTTCGCTTCTATTTTATCAATGAATATCATGTTAATCTATAAAGCTTTCGCTTCTATTTTATCAATGAATATCATGTTAATCTATATGTGCTCAATTTCCTTAATAGCCTTGGCCATGAAACTATCCTAGCACCTAAACCAAGATTGTGTCTTCCTTAGAGCATAATTTCAGTATTCCAACAAGACAACAAGCAACCATGTACTAGATGGATACTGGACTTAGAAAGTTTGTATTATCTGGAAGCATTTTTGGGAACCTTTTAATCTTAGTATAAAAGTTAATCTAACATGTAAACAAATGTGACAAATCACCCCCAACTTGTGAGAACTTGAACTTTTTTCTATACTTCTTTTTCTCTTTTTAAGTGATGAAATTTATTCTATTTGTTTTCTAGATGTTGGTGTTCTAGGATATTTACATCAATTAAGATATTGTAAGAATATTATAGTGCAACTAAAAAGGCATCAAAATGAAAGCAAATAATGATGCGTTTATGATAAACAAAGATGTATTGATATAAATCAATTGGTAATTATCTTTAAAATGAATTTTCAATCCATCTAATATAAGAAATGTATGATATCATAAATATCAACTTTTACTCCAAGTTACCAAAATTATCATTGAAATCCATATGTAGAAGTAATTTAGATCCTTTTTAATTTATTTCCAACTTATTTGTAAATATAAAATGTCAAGGTACAAAAAAACTAGTACATTTATCATTCTCATCCATCAAGATGAGGTCAAAACAACACTGTACATTCTTTATCCCTATGTATATAACAATGTGAGTACATTATGAATAAATATGCATCTTTATTTTCATCAGTATCAGTTGAAACAAATAAATATATACAATTCAACCTTAGTAATCATGACCAAATACAAATGCTTCATCCAAATGTCGAGAAGTGTTTATAAGGGGGGGAGAGCATCATGTTTGCACTTTTCCTCCAACTACAAAGTTGTACAATTTCCCACATACTCACCACATAAATGAGACTCGCCCCTTCACAAGCGAGGTCATAGAGGAGCATTGCATATGGAGAAGTGAAGGCATCTAATGTTGGGTTACTAAACAATCTGACACTCTAGTAAGTATATTCATTTATCATAGACCCCTTGACCAAAGTTTGAAAACAAGACACAATACAACTATATCTACATCTCATATTAATTATGTTAACACAATACAACTATGCTCCATTAACTATGGTGCAACTAGAACTTTATGCATACAAGTATACAATAATTGTACTTATGTACAATATATCTATAGATGGATAGAAGCACAAGCTCACCCACTACCTAAAATTATTAGAGATGTCTCCAAACACCAACCCTATGACTTCCCCTATAACATATCAAAATGATTTGCATCCCTACACTGAATGGGAAATACCTAGAAACGTGTGAGCTATTGGGCATGGCTCAATAAGCCATACACACTCACTATTTGATACAATTTGATACAAGTTATGCATAGAAAAAAAGAAATCAAGATATTTCTCCTAATATTACTTTAGTAAGACTTAGCATATCTTCCAAGATAAGATGACAACCTTTGCAAGCTTCATATAACTCAGGTAAAATAGGTCATATTGCATGAAATAAGATACAAAATTCAACTTTCATAGCTAGAACCTCATTTTTTTTATTTCTAGTTAACTTATTATTTTATGATAGGTTTTATAGTATGCTTATTCTTTTGCATTGACATCTTATTACATTCAAATTTAGTCTTCTAAAGTGCACAAACTTAGTTCAATTCATAATGAACTTCATTTTCTCGTATTTAAGCATGATGGTGGTGACTAAGCCATCACTGCACTTGACCAAAGGAATCATGGCTGATTTATTCAAATTCTTTATGATGTCATCAAAATCTCCCATGTTTGATAATGATATCATAACCTTATTCTATGACTAGTCCATCATATTTTAGTTTTCGCATGTTGGCTATAGATTAGTTTCTAAGTTGTATTTTTTTTAATGAGAATTGATTTTCTCGACTTTGTGTGGATGCTCCTCCTCTTGATAGCTCCAATATTTTTACTCTCTCAATACAACTAGGGGTAAGGGTTGTAATCTCCAAAATGGGAATGGTTTGTGTGCTACTCTGAAGGATATTTTCCATGCCCTATCCTAGATCTTAGGCATCTTGCTCATGAATCGTGACCCAAGTCATGTCCTCACAACTCACTTCTAGGCTTCACATGTAACATTTTATGATAGGGCTACTCATCTCCTACCTCTATGGACTACCTCAAATTCCTTGCATGGGGGAAAAAACAACCCCTTAAAGTTCTTATATCACATTCCTATCCTAATTTTTGAGGAGGGAATTAAAAATGGTGTTAGAAAGTGAATTTTTTTTTCACATCATTCTTTAGTTGGCATATTCAATTTCTTGTGGCCTTCTCTCCCAGATCTACACAAATGGATCACTGATGCTTGGTGGTCATTATTGAAAGGTAGCCTTGAAATCTACCCTTGCACTTGTGGTTTCTTAATTGTTTTTTTTTACTATGAGAGAGATTAGGATTCTATACTCTGTGGAAAACACTAGATATGGGGTCAAAATGTATTCATGCTCAAACCTTGGCATCTAGAATTTAATCCTTCTATTAATTCTTTCAAGGTTAAACCTATGTAGATTCATCTTCCAAATCTCCCTCCAATTTTGGTTTGATGCATGGCTTGAGGCTATTCACAATACTCTTGGCAAGTTCTTGGTGATTAACCATAACACTTAAGATTTCACACACAAATTTTGCACACATTCTTATTGATCTTGACACTTTGAAGGCTCTTCCCACAAACATTACTTTTAAAATTGTAAAGCATTGTTGGTCTCAAACTTTGGACTATGAAGGTTTGTCCTTTCGATGTCAGTAGTGTTATGCAACAATACACATCATTACTGAATGCTTCAAATCCAAGCACAATTCAAGTGATCAAGCTGCATGGTGGAAAGATGCCCTCCCACAATATTACTCTATGGATAGACCTTTAGAGATTCCTCTTTCTCCCTCTTCAATCAATCAAATTGAAAATAGAAAGAACCTACAAAGCCTATGCTAACACCAAAGAAATCTTTTTCAATTATGGAAGAGACTGTATGCCTTGTTCAAAGTGATAACTCACCAATGGTTGTCCCTTCAAAAAATTTCAATGACAATACTCTTCTCGGAGATCGGTGTGGGTGTGTAAGAAATTATCAATCTTCTTTGCCCTCCTCAAAATGGAAAGTGATGTAGAGGAAAACAAAGAAATCTCCAAAAAGTGTTGTGACCCATAAGATGAACTTGTGATCACACTCCAAAATTGGTATTAACAACTTAAATTTGAACTACAATGCACCCCTTTAAGGGTTTGATGCACTTTTACTAGAGCTAAATTTTTTTGTTAGCTCTTCTTGGTGAACTTTGATTATATGGGTGTTGCCCCCTTGGTAGCACTTGCTTATCAAAATTAATTAATTAAAGAAAGAGGTGGATCAATTATATGAAAAAGGTGGATGAGAATAAAATATTATTTTATATTACAAAACATTTCTTTAAAATAATTTTTAACTATAATAAATTCATATTATAATACCATATGTATATGGTCTTTTAAAAATATATAAATTTGCATAAGAGACGGATAAGTTATATGAAAAATGAAAAAAGGGGACACGAGATTAAGGATTCTTCTATATCTTAAAAATGCATTTTAAAATAAGTTTAAAGTAATTAAAATAAATTTATATTTTTATAATACGATAAATTCATATTATATAATATTCTATTATAATAGTTTTTTTTTTAATAATATAAAAGGTGAATAAGCTATATAAAAAGGGGTATATGAAATAAGTATTTTAAGTAAATACAATAAATTTATATTATATTATTTTTTATTTTTTTATTTTTTTTGTTAGGTAAATCGCTGGAAAGGGGCAGCACCCGACGCTTTTGACTGGAGCAATGAACCAGTGTGGTCACATTCGGGGGACCACATCCCCGCGATTCAATTACATTGCTTCTTGCCCAATTTTGTCATTTTTAGAGTGAGATCCATGTTGCTTGTTGAGATACGCCTCATTCGTCTTCCTTTTCCTTTGTACCTTTGTCCAAATTTCCTCTACCAAGCCTCCACCCATAACCTCTACTTTTCCTCTGGTTATTTGGCTTCCCTTTGGGGAAGATATTCTTGAATTGTCATCCTTAATCCTATGACGATCTTCTTGCTGAGAATCTACCGAGATCTCTGTATCAGCAAGATTCCCAATTTGATGTCCGCTTCTTTTCTTTGGGGTGTTGCCAGTGGGAGCATCTCCATCAAGCTCCGCTGGTGTAGAGGAAGTGGCCGCTGCCTTTGAAGTTGTTTGAAAATTGCTCAGTGGAGCCTTGCCTGATGCAATATCAACAATTTTTGGAGACATCTCAACCTCACCATCCAACCCATCCTTTTCCACTGAGTAATGTTGGGGGGTGGCTTCTTTCCACCAGGTAGCTTGGATTTCTTGCCAACGTTTTGAGCAGTGTGCAGCCATGTGACCAGTGCTAAAACATCGATGACAACGAAAAGGTAGACCCTCATAATCAAGCAATTGATTCCATTCCAACCCCGCAATTTTCAGGACATTCGCACGAAGATCTTTGGTTGTATTTATCTCCACTAACATGCGAGTGTAGGTAGTGTGTAGAAAGTTTGAGGAACCCTCATCCACCCCCAAAAACTTCCCCAGTGAACTACCAATGGCTTCAAAGCATGAATCAAACCATAATTGAAGAGGAAGATTAGGCATCCTTACCCAAACTGGAGCCAAATCAAAATATTTTGTGAGAGGATTGAAGGAGGGGTGCTAGGGTTTCAATAATAATAAATGTTGATTCTTCTAGCTCCATTGGTATTCATACAAAAGTAATTCTCGGTCCTTTGAGTTTTCGAAAGCCACCACAAAGAATCCCCTTGCCATGGGGTAAATCTCTACATCCCCCTCTAGTTTAGGTTTTCAAAATTCTGCAATCCATCCATGTAGCTCTGCGAGGCTTGGCCAGAACCCCCGGAATCTACCAACCAGCCCCTGTTCTATAAAATAAGATATATTTTCAGCCACTTCATCAACAATCTCCCCGACAAAGGAAACTGTTGGGGAAGAGGTTGCACACTGGAGAGCCCTAGGAGCCTGTCTTTTACCATGACCGTTGGCCTTCACCCCAGATCTCCCCATCCAGTCATTGCTCATCCCCCTGTTCTTCTATGGAGATCGAGGCTGAGCAGACCTATCAACCGCCTGATGAGTTGTCACTTTTCCTTGCCCACAGATCATCCTTTCATGTCCTTCTACTGCCATCGCATATGAGTGACCAGGGTTTGCTTGTTGACTCCCTTCGACTGGGCTAGATTGGGGTACCGCAGAGGCATTGAAAGTTGCCCTAGATGTGCCCGCCGTTGGAAAAGATTTCGTCCTCTTCCCATATAGAATTCTTGCCTTGCCTTCATCCAGCCTCCATGATTTTGCTTGCTCTTTCCCTACTTGAGATTCCTCCATAGCCAGGTCAAAGCCATGGAAAGACGATGCAACGATAGGAGGACAGATCGAAAAACTTTGCAGAGCATTGGGGGTCGTCGGATACATTACAGAGCCACCAATGCCCTGTCATTTGTGCGGCGATGAAGGTTGCCCATCCTGAGGCCGAGCGGGAGGAGGACGCCTTGCAACACTATCTCCATCGACAGTCTTTGGCCCACACGTAGCGCTAGAAACCCCTACAAAAGCCCGCGACCGCATTTCGGCAATATATTATATTATATTATATTATAATGTTATCTATTATAATTGATAACATAAATAAGTTTATGAAAAAGGATAGATGAAATTAAGGGATGTTTCTATATTTTAGGAGTGTACTTTTACAATATTTACTTGGGATGGATTCTAAGGAGCCATAAGAAAGAGAGCATAAAAGCTCGAATTCTAGTAACCATTGGTTTATTAGATCCAATCCATGACCAAACTATTATTTCTTTAGAATCTCTAAACCAAACCATGTAATTAAACCAAATAGTGTGAATACTATTTCATATACCTATAAGTATTCCATAACTAACACCCCATCAAAATTAGTCTCCATATTATAAGAAGCAGAAGGGGGAGATAAAATTACAACTCTCCCATCATAATCTGACAAAATATACAAAAAAAAATGAGAGGGAAAATTACTCAAGCCCCTTGTCCTCCCCACAACCCATATCACATTTTTTATAGTTATTGCCCTTAAAAACTTAGGAATATCCATATAATCATTTTTTAACTCCGCATATAACAAATAGGAATATTCTCTAAGGCGATGTCTAAGGATGGTGCTCATTCTATGCCTGCTCCGGCTAGGGTTTGACCTCTGCCCTGTGCCCATGCTTCCCCTGTTGTTGTATGTGGACTTGAAGTTGTTGAAAATGAGGAATTTTATTTGAAGCGGGGTGTGGTTTACAGGTTTAATGGCTTGTGGCCCTCCCTTCTAGATCTCCATGAGTGGGTTTTCGTCTCCTAGAAGTTTGTTGTCTCCGGGAAGATTGAGCTATATCCTAGTGCTAGGGGGTTTTTCTTTGCTACCTTTTCCTCCCCTACGAAGAGGGACTATGTGTTGGATAGGGGGTGGATGTGGGGTATTCATTTGCTATCCATCAAGTCTTGGTCTCGCTCCTTCAATCCTCTAACTGAGCCACCGAATATCAGACCGATTTGGGTTTGTTTGTCGAATCTCCCTCTCTAGTTTTGGAAGCATTATTGTTTTGAAGCTATTGGAAACTCCATTGGACACTTTCTGAAGGTGGACTCTATGTCTCGAGATCTAGGGCATACTACAGCGACTAGTATTTTAGTTGATTTGGACATCTCCAAACCTCTCCATGGTGAGGTGGTTTTATTGGTGATGGACAGACCTTGGTCGTAGCTATTGGACTATGAGGGCCTCCCCTTTTGATGAAAGAGGTGTTTCTCCACTGGTCATTTGGCCTCTGATTTCCCTCTTGCTCGTCGTAAGGGCATTGCTACTTGGTAGAATAATGCTCTCTCGGACCACCTCACGATGGGTTCTCCCTCTTCGGATGATTCCTCTAAGGAGGGAAACCCTCTTGTTCCTCCCTTGGTGTGTGAGCCCTTCTAGGATCCTCTTTCAGCTATCCCTTCTGCAAAACCTTTGTTGCCTCGATCTGTTGTTGTTGTTCAATCAATTCTTGCTCATCCCTCATTGAATGACTCTGTTGGTCCTTTATTTGCTCATGTCTCCTCTTCTTCATTGTCGTCTCCCTTGTTGTGTGGTGGCTTCTCTCCTGAGGTGGTTGTTGTGGACCCGCTCGGTGGATTTTGATTTTGAGTCTTGTTGATGGTCAAAATAGCACAAACAACATAAAATAGAATATTTCTACTCTATTTCTCCTGAAAAAGAGAGATAACATATATATAGATATCTAACTTCCAAGGTCCTAGTAGTTGGTTCTCAACTATGTTGATGTCACTCAATTGGCCAATGCAACTGTAATATTCAAGGGGCCTTTGATGGTAATCAGGAACACAAACTGCATCTAATTCATCAATCTATGTTTAATGAGGGGGGGGGTTTAAATAAACAAAAAAAGGATATATCAAGGCACAAACTAGTAAAATATGAAAAAAAATTCCTCAGCATCCAGACAATTTATTCTCAACAACGAGTGTTTCTTAATAGACCAAAACCATAACATGATGCAACCCACAGAACAATCCATACCATTGCATACATTCATAGTACTTAATTTAACCATCACAACCATTCATTAAAATACTTCAAGATTCAAAACAAATTACTCATTCGTTTCCAACAATATAGATCAACAGACATATAATAATTCCATTCATAGATAATTTAAGGAAATAATCTTTAAAATCTGGTTTCCCTTGTTGATTTGCATCAAATAAGAAACATTTATGCACAACAAACTCACTGGCATACAAACTGATTATGGTTCATTAACCTCATCCAACAAGTTCAACTCCAACATAAAAAACTGTATAAAAAGTGTATCTAAATTAAACATGAACTTAAAAGTGTCTTTGCTCAAAGCTCTAAAATTCTATCTGCTATCATCAGGTGGCTAATCCTACTTCAATCAGCCGACCTTTACAACATGGAGCTCAAAATTACATATAGACATGCTACACATAAGTTTCTCTCAATTAGAAATTGAGATCCACTAATCAAGGAACCAAAATTGCATGGAGAAGCTAGACTGGCTAATCCTCAATTCAAGGGTTGATTGCCATGTTGTGCAAAATCTGACGCTCAAGGAAGGAGACAGGACTGGCTGATGAAAACCTTTAGTTCAACCTATGTCAAATCCCTGTAAAGTAGGAGAGAAAAGGGGAAGTCATGTGCTAAAAATAGAACATTTTGCTGCCAACTCACTCCTGTGTTGTTTTCTCAAGAATATATGCATCATAGCTGGAGAACACTTGTTGAAGGATGTCCACATCAGGCCCATCGACCCAACTATCTTCAAATTTGATTATTTTTAACTCTATTGAGGCGAATTCTTGCATATCTTTCAATTTGGTCAACTCCCTCCTAGCAGCTTTCACCTCCTCTTTAATATCCATCAGTCTATCCAACAATAAATCCTCTCCATCATCTTCTTTTTGCATGACCTCTTGGAATTTGTTGTTCCATTTCTCCTTCAATTGATCCAAAGGCATGCCTTATTTAACCAATATTTCTACATTAACTAAAATAGCTATTACAACTTCTAATTCATCAAGTTGCTCATTCAAGTCTTTACTAGCATCTTGAACTTCATTTCTATGCTTATATATGAAGTCAGACCTAAACCAAATTATGCTTGAGGCCTTTTCAGGAAATCTGCATTATCTTCTTCAAGGATTGATTGTTCTAGGAGAGCTTATTTTGGCAACTTGCTAATGCCCTTCCACTTCTAAATATATCCCCTATATTCTTCTTCTTGTTTCCCTAGGACTTCAAAATACTAATTCATTTCTTCTATCAACTCTAGTGCTCCTCCATGAATGCCAAAACTGTTTACCAGCACTTCACCCACTTCCTGATTAAGCTTGCCAATCCATCTATCCAACATCCCAGACTTACTCCTCATTTGTACTAAATCATCAACTTATCTTTTACTGAGTAAGACCGGGGTTTCCAAGGTAGCAACTTGTTGGGACATGGGAGTGGAAACATCTTTTAAGAAACTATGCAATTGATCCAATTGAGCCTTAAGCTCATCCTTTCTTTGTTTATCCTTGATCATCCTGGACTTTGTGGAGGAAGCTACACAATGAGATTCATTTGTTGATTCCTTATAGGCCTCCCTAAGTTGATTGTGCCCAATTGATAATCAGTCACTTGCATGTCTTTCTTGTCCTTATCTACCATTGGAATTGCACATTCCGCAATGATTTCTCCTGCATCTATAAGTTTGGTATAATGTAGAACCCTGGCCTTTTTCTTAGGTCTCTACTTTTCTATCTCCTTCACCATTTCATCCCAGTTGAGAGGCTGAGGTTGAGCTATTTGCTTCTTATCCAAGTCGAGCTTCATCCATGTAGGAGCATTTGGGGTAGTAACCACTTGTGTTGAGGAAGAAGTAGCAGTGGCAACACATATGGGCGATAACATGGTTACCTTAGGCTGAGAATTAACTTCATGTATCCTATGTTGTTCTTTATGTGCTTCTTCTTGTGCAATCCTCTCGGCCTCTTCCTTATCCTCCTGCTTTTGTAATGCTTTATTTTCTAGCTCCTTCTTCAACTGTTCCTCTGCTAACCTCCTTTCCTCAAGCATTTGATCCCTTTGTTTTTCCAAGTCCTTGAGCTTCTCCCATGCCTCTTTTTCTTTTTTTTGTTGCTTGGCAAGCTCTTCAACATCTTTTTCCTTTTGTAAGCGTTCCTCTTCTTCCTTTTTCTTATACGCCTCTTCAAAAAATAAAAATTTAGCCTCAAGGGCTTCTTTTTCTCTTCTTCGTCTAGCCTTTTATTCTTCAAGATCATGGATCTTTTGTAGCATTTCTAACTTTTCATTCTCATCCTTTATTCTGAGCTCCTGCTCCTTTCGTTGTTGTTGTTTGGCCAGCTCATCAACTTTTTGTTTGGCCTCTAATTGTTGTTCCTGGAGGAATGCATCAGCTTGGGATTTTGCCTCCTTTTCCCTCTGTTGAGCCAATGCATCAACTTGTTCCTTTGCATTTGATTCCCTCTTAGCTTCTCCAAACAATTTCCATTGATCTTCTTCTATCAAGACATGTTCAGTTTTTGCATCCTCGGTTTCATCAAGAGGTACCTGCACATGTGTTTCTCTATCCAACAGAGTATCTTCAGAATCTATTTCTATATCATGAATTTGGACTTCGAGCTCCTTTCCTTTCAAAGTTTCATTCCTCATGGATAGTCCCTCTAGTAATTTCTTCACTTGGCTGCTCTATAGGAGGGGGTTGAGTAGACAAATCACCTACAACTGATGTTGAGGCCCTAGGTCCTGTTGGGACTTCTTCTTCATGTGCTTCAGGTAGATCTTGAGCCAGAACTTCAAGTTCAAACTCCTCTATATCAGGAGGGAAGAATTCCAAGGGCTCCTTAGGAGGCATTATTCTTTTTGTCCTCTTGTACCCTTGAGTGGTACTTGCACCTTTCCTTTTCTTTGGAAGTTTGACCCTCGGGTTCCTTGGTTCTTAGCACAACCCATTGGATGCTTCTATCCAACACCGGCCTTGCTATCTATTTAATATCTATAGTCTCCTCTGCACCCCAATCTACAAGATCCAAGTTCTTGGTACCTATATTTTGTGCCTCATATTGGGGATCCAAAACCACCCCATCATCTGATAATGTTTTAGGAATGTCCACCTTCACCCCAAATTCCACCATGAGTGGGATAGGAAACCTTTCATAATTTATTTTCCTCAAGTCATAATCATCTTGAAGATCACTCCAAAAGTCCTCCAATAGGTTGAAGTGTTTGTCAAAAACAAAAGCAAGCAAAGCGTTCATTTTCTTCTTTGGATCAAAGTGCTTCCTAGCAGTGTACAAGCCCAACTTCAGGTGCATCAATTCATTTCAAACTACCTTGGCTCCCACAAGGTGTGGACAACTATATTCACCCAATTTCATGGGAAACTTATGACAACCGTGCTTATGTTTTATACCAAATTTAGAGTTAACCCCCAAGGCTTGATAGATGAACTCCATCAAAACAATCTTGTTGCTTCAACATCTAGGGAGTAGGTGAGGGTGACCATCAAATCTAGCTAGTCTGAAATAAGTAAACTTGGGGTATTGGATAAACCAACATCCCCACTCTGTGATGAATTCCATGGCCTCTTGGCTCAATCTGTATCTTGCATCTCCTATGAGCTGATTAATAATGACATATAGAAATGCATCATTAACCCTTCTATAATGTAGTTCAAAATTCTGCAAGGTGAGTTGATCATAATGATTCCACACCTTATTATGTCCATCATCTTCTCCCAAAATCCCCACTCTGTTTAATCCAGGAAAGATGCCTCTTCTTGTTGCTGCATAAATCACATAAGAGGTCCTAAAGAAACTTTTAGTTTCTCTCACTCTAATCATTTGGTTGTGTATGCATTCAGACACAATCATGGGCCAATCAAATTGTTTCCTGCCATCTAGGATAGTTTGAATGAATGGAAACATCCATTCTTTAAAGTGAAAAGCATCCCTTTTTCCAAATACTCTGGACAACATCACTATCAGGTCCCCAATATCCTTGTAGAATTCTGCCCTTTTAGGCTGATCTGGAAGCTTAAGCAAAGACTTTTTCTCAGTTCTCATCCATCTCTTGTTTAGATGAGTTTTTTTAGAATCCTTGTTATTACTATATATTTTCAAGGCCTCAGCCTCATCAAGTTGCCTAGGATTTTGTGGGGTGGGCACATTGAACATGAACTAAAAAAATTGTGTAGTTAGATCAATAATAATATTGCTCGATGAGTCCACACATTGCCTAGTAACGGGATTGTAGGCTCTGGCTGTTGTCATTATTAATTACGGACACTGGACTGATAGAGGAAATACAACAATATGTGCCAATCCTGATTCAACAACTCTCTGCATGTTACTTCCTCAACAAATACTTCCAAAAAAAACTCCTCACAATGGAATGGGCCTAGGTTGGTATCAGTTATATCTACCCAATCAGAATCCACCTTACTAGCAGTGATGGGAGGACCCTGATGTTTATACCTCAAAGTATAAGAGAGTTGTTCCGGCTTGACCTTTTTAGGATTTTCTCCTGGTTTTGAAGTCTTCGCAGGTTGACTCCTTTGAATAGCCTCACCCGACACTCTTGACGTCTCTTAATTTCTACAATAAAACCCAATATTAGATCCATAAGAAGTATAAAAACCAGATCAAATATCTCACCTTTCATATACTTACTTCATACTTAGTCAAAATTGCATGCTCACTAGAGGCGGGACCAGGCAAAAGAACACTCCTAGAAGGCTTTAAAGAACTTTCGGGGTAAGGACCGGAATGGACATTGCACTCATAAAAAACCATATGGAAGGATCGAAATCAAAATGAAAATGGTCATCGAAACCGGGATCGGAATTGAAATCGAACTCGGTACAATGAAGAAGTTTCAAATTTATATCTTGATCTGCTTCTGCTTCCGGCAAAGTGAAAGACTTTTTATAGTTCATAATTCATCAGAAGTGGGCTTGAGAATGGATCCAACATGCATTGCAAACAAAGGTTCATGAATAGAATTAATCCTGGATGCGCCTCTGGTTAAGATCAAACATGATGTCATCATTAGAAGTTTCTTTGTAGAACTAATTGCATTACGACCTTAGCACGAGGTCATCAGATAAGCCAAGGAGGCTTAAAGTAACAGTACAAAACCATCCCCATACGACCAAAGGGGAAAACCCGTGACTAGGGCATAACTTTTAAATTAAACATGGACGTTCAAAACCCTAGATTATTAAAATTGTTGACTTAAGCAATTAGGGCATCCATTAACCCTACTTAACATCAATAAGTCGACATGTGAAAAGGACATACAGGCAAAGTGATGGATCAAAGACCACCATGAAACCATGAAACAAATGAACGTGAAACCCTAAAACCTAGGGCACAACAGTACGGATGTGAGAAGCACAAAAATGATCGTTGCAAAGCAAGAACAAACGAGAAAAATGACAAACAACAAGTAATACAAAAACAAAGAAAGAACCGAAGATGAAGAAAACAAATAAGACAAAAAAACAAAAGTCACGAACCCTGCGAAGAACGACAGACCAAACAAACACAATGAAAGCAACAAAAAAAAAAGAAAAGAAACCCTACCTCAAAATGCAATCCAACAAGCCGACTCTTAATGTGAATCTGCGCGCAAATGCTTGACCTCCGATTGAATCATTCCTCTCCTATTCTATCTTAGCTCTGATTTTTTTTACTGCTCACAATGATAATAATAAGTAGTAAATCAACCCTAATTAAGGTTAAAAATCAATTCCATGCGTGTAAAAAGATTCGCAATAAATTCCATAAATGTAGTGGGTCAAAAGTGGAATCACGGTGAGAACAGACACAAAACATCACACAACTGAAGTAAAGTCAGAAAGCAACAAGAAAGGCAAGAGCGGAAGTGGAATGAGAACTAGGTTTGGAAACTTTGTCCAAGTTCTGAGTTTGGTTTTGGTTTTGGTTCTGGTTCCGCCAACGATGAAGAAAAGGAAAGAAAGAACCAAAAAGAAGACATCGAGATCGAGATAAGTTAAACAACATCAATCCCAAGTCCAAACAAACAAACCACAAAGGCGGAGGCAGAGGCAGGATGGAAAAAAAGTTTGGAACTTTGTATAAATCCTGAACTTAATATCCATTTTGGTTCCGGCCCCGCGAAAGAAAAACAAGATAGATCGAAGAGACAAACAAAGAGACAAGCGGGATCGGAATCGGAAAGGAGTGAGGGAATGAAACTCAAAACGAGTTTCAAATCCAAATTCAGTTCTAGTTTCGGTTCCAACAGAACAAAAGGAACAAAAACAAAGTGTTGGAAGAAAGAACAACTCCAAACTTTGTTGAAAAAGACCCACGGACAAAAACAAAACAAGAGAATAAAAAAGGGGACCCATTTTGACCAAGGAAAAAATAGGGGGTGGTTATGCAAGGCATAACAAGTCTTATTGTTCAATTGTGTTGAGGAAGAAGAAGGGACTCCCCAAATCTATTGCTTCTTCGTAGCCTCAGGTTCGGGGAGTCAGATTAGTCCCCTCTGGTTCTTGGGTTGTATAATCCTTGTTTGTCATTCTACAACTGTCAGTCACTTGTTTTTGTTTGTTTTCTTCTAGTTCATGTTCTAGTTTGAACTAGCTCCTTTTTGGCCCTTTGGGCTTCCATGTGAAGGGCACAACACCCTGTAAATGTTGGTTATTTTATCAAAAATAAATAGGAATATTAAAATTGATGTAATAAAAAAGGTTCACCTCCAATTTATGCATGAGCTCTCCTATGGTATAGTGTTTCCTATGAATTTTGTCATTGAGATTGTGGAAATGATTTATCTAACACATAAAATCCTTGCACTCGCTCCTCCACCTCTATGATATTCCCATGTAGTAGAAAGGTGCTTACAACCATTGAAATCATAGTAGAACAAAAAATGGACTTTGTAGCATCAAATACATTTTGTCTTCCAATAGATTGCTTGTGGTCCAAAATAAATTTGGACACGACCTCTCAAATACCCACAATAGTTGTAGCATCAAGTTGCTTCGCCATCTCCAAAATCCTCATAAGCCATTATCCAAGATCAAGGTTGATGATTTCCCTAAATCCAAATAGTTAGTGAAATTGCCTATCATCTCTTATTCCCCTACATGTTCCCTTAAATGGCCTTTATCCATGGTGCCACATTTTTTATGTCTCCCTACACTTACTCAAACCAATAAAAAAAAAAGGACACTACCTTGTGAGATTACATTCTCACCACAGTGTCAAAAGAACAATTGTCTAACCTTAGTAAGATATCTATAACATAGTCTAGAAATGGGGGTCTTATCAAACAACCAAATCTAGTAGCTAAATGCACATACATTCATATAACACAATTTAACTTGCAATTTTTATTCAAATCTACAAATGAAATTGCAGTCACTTTGAGGACTACAATTAGATGTATGCATTATAGAAAAATATCCACCAACATAGGAATTTCCCCCTTTCTTCTTTTAATCTTTGTCTTTAAAATTGTTCCCCAAGAAAATCTCTCTTCCCTTATATCTTATTTACAATTGGTTACATAGGATGTGAAGTTGGTATAACCAATTCATTTAATCACAACATAATGATGTAGGTTAAAATTTTCTCAAAATTTTGGGACTTTAGAGTACTTTTAGAACTTTTCAAAGGTTCAAGAGGTTCTTGAAACCTCATTGACATATAATAGTGGTTTTGAAACTAGGTTAGAAAGTTGACATCCAAATTTTCCTCCAACATCTTGATCATACCATCCTTGAAAACTTTCCTTCATTTTTACAAAGGTTGTGAGTTTCTTGTCCTAGAAAAAGTTTTGAAAAAATTATCAAGTGCCAATGAGGTTGTGACAACCTTGTCAGCAGAAAATATTAGTTTTGAAACCAACTTCAAATGTCGAAATTCCTTGTAAACTACTTTTGTTTTTCTTCTTCCTAACTGCATCATTAGCGATGCTACCAAGAAGTCATTTGCTTTTCTTTCTTCAAAGGTTTTGAAAAGTGCTTCAGGTGTCGAAAAGGTTATGACAACCTTATCAAATTTTGATGATGGTTTTGAAATCATGGTAGGACTCTAATGTCACCTTCTAAGAAATTTTATTTCAAAAATAGAAGGGGTTATGAAAGGACTATCGGGAGTCAATGAGGTTGTGAAAGCCTTGTCAAAATTCAATGAGGTTGTGAAAACCTCTTCAAAATTTGACAACGTTATGAAACCTCCTAATTTCATTGATGTTTTCAGAAGCTAATGAGGTTATGAAAACCTCTCTGGAAATCAACATTGGCTATGAAACCTCTCTAATTTTGATGCTTTTAAATTAGATAAATCTAACCAATTTGAATATAAAAATTATCCCAAGAAGTTGTAGAAAACCAATAAAAGTGCTAAAAACTAAATTGAATTGAAACTAAACTTGAAATATTTTTAGTTCATACAAGATTGCTCATGAACCTAGATGCTCCTGAATCAGACACACCAGGTAAGTGAAATTTTCCATGAATGAAGAACGCATGCACATTTTGGTATCTAGAATAGGAATTTCATGCTTTCTATGTTTTGAAGCATTCACCTAAGTAGCTTCATGTGTTGATTTGTTCCTCCATTAGATCAAATATTCTTTGTAATATTTTCCACTTGTCCTTTTGATCACTTGAGAATATATTACTATGTCCACTTCTTCTAACTTCTTTCTGTTGCATCCATTCCTATGCATTTTGAAAATATCAATATGTATCTCCTTGTTCACTTGTTTCCCCTTCACAATACTTATACAAATCAATAACATTGAATTTGGGATATATATCTATACCTACTGGAAGTTCAATTTTGCATGGATTGGATGAAAACTTTCTCAAAACTTGACATGGGCCTATCTTTTTCCACTTTCAATTTGTTGTATGTTCCTTAAGGGAAGCTTTCTTTCCTCAAACATGCTAACACCAAATCACCCACTTGATTTTTTTCTCTCTCCTACATATATTGACATACTCTTTGTATTTTATGGCACTCTTCTCCAAGTTTCCCTTTAATTCTTTAAGCAATTCATGAAGTTACTCATGGAAATCCTTTGCAACAACACTCTTCTTGTCCAAATATGCATTATCCCTCAATTCATCAACACCTCTAATACTATAACCATAAATAATATGGAATGAACTTTTTGCTACACTCTAATCAACTAAATTATTATAAGAAAATTCTATATGGGCCAATATCAAATCTCATTGGTTAGGTTTGTCCCCTGCTAAACAACTTAACAAATTGCCAAGACTTTTGTTCAAGACTTCAATTTGACCATAAATTCGGGGATGGTAAGCTAAATTGAACCCCAATTGTGTTCCCAATTTCTTCCACAAGTGGCCAAAAAACTTTGTGTCCCTATCAAAGACTATCAAAAACTTCTTACATGGAATAAAATGAGACATCTTTGAAAATATATCTACCATAAAAAATACTAAATTATTACCTATTTGTGTCCTTGGTAATCCAAGAAAAAAATCCATACGTATATGCTCCCAAGGTCTTTCTAATATAGAAAATGGTTGATACAATCCCATATTCTTCCTTCCTCCTTTAGCATATTAACAAATTCAATAAGTTTGCACTATATTTCCCATATCCACACTCATCCTTGACCAATAATACCCTTCATTCAACTATTTCAATGTTTTATCTATTCCAAAATGTCCCCCAAGGCCTCCATTGTGTTTTTCTCTTATTGAATTCTCCCTCATTAAGCCTCAAGGAATGCACAATCTCTTCCCCTTAAACAACAACCATTCTTTAATAAAATACTCCAACCATGGAGATTTATCCTTCTCTACTAGACTTTTACAAGTTACCCATGCTTTCTTGAAATTTGTATCCTCTTCATATAACACTCATTGAATCAAAACCAGACTACATTCACCCTCTTTTAATTTAACATTAAACATTTCCTACTCAATGCATCAACTACCCAGTTTGATTTCCCACTTCTATATTTCAAAAAAAATGAATAACTATAAAAATTCTACCCATTTCATATGCTTTTGACTTAACTTACCTTGATTGTTAATATATTGCTTTGCATGGTGATATGTGTACAACACAAACTCCTTAGGTAGAAAGTAATGTCTCCACTTCTTGAACACTTGCACTAGTGCATAAAACTCTTGATCATACACATGATACTTCCTGTTGATTTAAGATAGCATCGGTCAGATATAAATAATGATTGCATTTATGCATCATCATCATTTATATTTAATTGACCTTCTCTTAAAATATAAAACCTTCAAATAAGTTATTCAAATTTCATATGTTGATGATCGAAATTTGCAAATGGATAAAATCAGAATTCATATTATAAGATTGTTGTTTGTTAAATACACGCATCTTAGTTATGAGTAACACCGAATGGATTCGGTTGTTAAGAGAGCCTGCACGCTCAAGGGACACATCCTCTCATGAGACGCATCTCTCCGTGAGGTGTATCTCTCTCATATAAACCGAACTTCATTCCCTTATTTGTAAACATAGAAATTGATAAATGTTCTGCAATCAACACATTTGAAATACAATAAATAAATCTGACTTAGAATTCTTGCACAAAATTTCAGACTTAGAATTTCCATAGGTCTTTTAGGATCCAAATTTGATAAGATTTGATTAAAATTTACATGGTATCAGAGCCAAGTTGAGTGAATCAAAATCAAATCTAGATATCAGATTACTTAGAAAAATCGTATTTTTAAGAAATCAAACTTCACATCACATTGTGATCAGATTTGAAGATCGTCTTGAAGGAGAAAACAACTTCACATCATAGAAATTAAGAATCATGATGATTCTTAAAGAAAATAAGCTAGACTCATTTGTGAGAGAAAACAAGAGGGAACCAGAGGATGATCCAAAGAAAACTCAATGGATTGAGAACAATGAAAAGGCCATGAAATCTTAGTAGATGCAGTTAGGGACCATATAGTACCCATTCTAGAAAAACATTAAACTGCATATCTAATGTTCAAATCCCTTGAGAGCACCTCTGAGATAAACAACACCAGTAGGACTCTTGCATTACAGAGGCAAATCAACAATGTCCAAATAAACAAAGGATAAACTATTAATGCATACTTCATGAGGATCATTGAACTAAGGGATCAATTATCTACAATTGGATATCAAATTGATAGCAAAGAGTTAACACTAATTGCACTAGGAGGCCTACCAAACTCATGGGAGTCATTTGTTCAAGGAATAAGTGTGAGATCTAAAGTCCCCAAGTTTGATAGGCTAAGAACAGATTGCCTACAAGAGGAAACAAGAATCTCAACAAAATAAAACAAACAAAAGAACATAGATGAAGACATTCATGTGCTCAACGCAACATCTAATAAAAGGGGTAAGAAAAAATCTTACGGGAAAGGATCATTTAGGAGAAAGAAAAATTCCTATGGAAAAGGATCATCCAAGAAGAGGAAAGACATCTCTCAAGTACAATGTTTTAGATGTGATCAATATGGGCACTATGCAATGAAGTGCCCTGACAGATCAAAACAACAAGCATCCTTTGCCAAAGTAGGAAAGTCAAATTCTGACCATGAATCTAAGAAATTTGTATTCTATTCAGCCTTATCAAGTCAAGTATCTAACAATACCAACAACTGGGTAATTGATAGTGGTTCTTCAAGGCACATCACAGGGTTCAAAGAACACTTAGACACTATGACTGAAGAGACTGGTGAAGAAGTAACCATTGGGGATGATTTTGCACACCCTGTAAAGGGGGTTGGAACTTGCTCCATCAAATTGAAATTTGGTCTCTCCCTTCAACTCACTGGAGTTTTATTTGTACCTGGAATAAAGAGGAATCTAATATCCATCTCTGCTCTTGAAGACAATGGATATAGGGTTACCTTTATGGATGGGAAAGTTTTGGCATGGCCTAAGAACTCAACTATAAAGAAAGCTCAAACCATAGGTATAAGACAAGGTTATCTTTATAAACTATGCATTGAAGTCAAGCAAGCCCTTACCCTTGATACTTCTGATTCAAATGAAATTCGGCATAGAAGATTAGGACACCTTCATTTTCGTGCCCTACCCTCTATGGAAAAACTTGTAACAGGATTACCTAAGTTAAAACCAACTCATGAAGGAGCTTGTAAAGGTTGTGCCCTAGGAAAGAATACAAAGGGATCCTTTCACAATAGCTTGAGTAAAACCCAAAATGTGTTAGAACTGGTTCACTCTAATTTATGTGGACCCATGTTTGTACCCTCCAAGGCAGGCTTCCTATACTATGTCATATTTATAGATGACTTCTCTAGGAAGACTTGGATTTATTTTCTTAAGTGTAAAGAGTCAATAGAAATCCTTAAAAGGTTCAAGGAGTTCAAAGCTCTTACTGAAAACTTCTCTAGGAAGAAAATCAAAAATTTAAGGATAGACAATGGGAAAGAATACACCTCTAAAATCTTTAAGGAATTTTGCATGAATGTTGGGATTAAGAGGGATTTTACAGTAGCCTACAACCCTCAACAAAATGGGGTTGCTGAAAGGAAAAATAGAACCATTGTAGAAGCTGCAAAAGCAATGTTACTTGACCACAACATAGAAACCTCATTCTGGGCAGAAGCCTCTAGAACTGATGTCTACATCCAAAATAGATGTCCACATTCTCATCTAGATAACAAAACTCCTGAAGAAGCATTTACTAGCATAAAACTTGATATTAGTCACTTGAGGATTTTTGGTTGGCCTATCTATATTCATGTGCCCAAAGAGAAGAGATTCAAAATAGAACCTTCTGAAAAGAAAGGGGTATTTGTGGGATATAGTGAAACCTCCAAAGCCTACAGGATATTCATACCCAGGTAGAAACAAATTGAATTGATCAGAGATGTCATCTTTGAAGAAGACATTGCATTCAAAAGGGCAAGAAGTTCAAATGAGATAGAAACTTATTCACCTAGAGTCTTAGAAGAGGATCCTACCCCTGAGATTCAAAGGGAGTATCCTGAGGAAATACCAAATGAACTTATATCTACTTCAAATGAGAATAAAAATGACAATGATAAGAAGAGGCCACTTTGGGCTAGAAAGATGATCAAAGAAGTTGAGAATCATGCAACACCCAAAGGAACATTTAGGGAGAGTAAAAGACCCAAACGGTTTTCAAGCTATGTTGCTCTTATGAATGATATCATAAATTCAGAACCCACCAGTGTTTCAAAAGCCTTCAGACATCAAGTATGGAAGGACGCTATGATGGAAGAGTATCAATCCATTCTAAAAAATGATGTATGGGATATAGTGCCTAGACAAAAAGAGAAATTTGTTGTCTCTTCTAAATGGCTCTTCAAAATCAAACATGTTGCTGATGGCAGTATAGAAAAACATAAGGCACATTTTGTGGCCAAAGGTTCTTCACAAAAGGAAGGCATTGATTATGAAGAAAAATTTGCACCTGTTTCCCGTTACACGTCTGTGAGAGCAGTGATAGCCATTGCAACAGCTAAAGGCTGGAAGATTCATCAAATGGATGTGAAAACTGCCTTCCTAAATGGGACCATTGAAGAGGAAGTCTACCTAGAACAGCCTGAAGGTTTTTTGATACATAAACCTGACTCACATGTATGCAGACTAAAGAAAGCATTGTATGGACTTAAACAGGCTCCCAGGGCCTGGTATGAAAGAATTGACAGCTACCTCTTGGGACTAGGATTTTCCAAGAATGATGCAGACCCAAATCTTTACTTTAAGGTAATTAAAGGTGAGATGTTAATAATTATTTTATATGTTGATGACCTACTGATAACATGAGAAGATCACCTCATTGCTCAAGGAAAGAAGGATCTAACTTCAGAATTTGACACGAAAGACTTGGGCATTTTACACTACTTCCTAGGTTTGGAATTCTGGCAGAAATCAGATGGCATCATACTAAATCAAGGAAAGTATACTATTGATATTCTGAAGAGATTTGGAATGTTGGATTGTAGACCCATGTCTACACCTATGGAAACCAACCTTCACAAACTAAAAGAAGCAGCAGCAGAATCTAAGTGTGCATATTCCACTCTATATAGACAAATGATTGGATCATTGATGTACCTAATTAACACTAGACCTGATATTTTCTATGTAGTGAATGCTCTAAGCTAGTTCATGTGTGAGCCAAAGGAAATTCACCTTATGGTTGTGAAACATATATTGAGATATCTTCAAGGCACTATTGGATATGGTCTTCTTTACGGAAATGACCAGCTAGATCTACATGGATACTCTGATTCAGATTGGGCTGGAAGTGTAACCGATCGGAAAAGCACATCAGGATGTTGCTTCAGTTTAGGATTGGCTATGATCTCTTGGATCTGCAGAAAACAATCTTCAGTAGCACAAAGATTGACAGAAGTTGAATACATTTCATCCTCTATGGGGGCAATAGAAGCAGTTTGGCTCTGAAAATTGCTTGTGGGACTCTTTGGTGAACCCTTGAATCCTACTATCATTCATTGTGATAATCAGAGTTGCATTAAGCTCTCTGTAAATCCAGTATTCAATGATAGATCTAAGCACATTGAGATCCCCTACCATTATGTAAGAGACATGGTAGAAAGGAATGTAATCCAGTTGGAGTATATTAGTACAAATGATCAAACAAAAGACATTTTCACCAAACCTCTCTCCAGAGTCAAGGTTGAACACTTCAGGAAGAAACTTGGTATGGTTGAAATGTAATTTGATATTATGTTTGAAATTCAAATTGTTTAGAAGTTGTACTAATATATTTAAAGATGTTTAATGTGTAAACTCTTTTGTCATGTGTGTGACTCCATGACCTTATGGGCCCGCTCCCCCTGTGTACATTATTGAAAGGTGACGATCTTTCTAATAATGAACACTTGTATGTGACATTGTAAAGTGATGACTCTATAATGATGAGTTGAACTATCATGATAGATATCATGTGACTTGATATCTGTGGACATGTCGTGATAGTATCTCTTGGAGACTTTGATGGATATCATGGGACTTTATGTCATTTGAAGATCATTGTGATCCTTAAGAGATAATCATGGTGGATAATTATATATTCATGGATATGCCATGAATTATTATGGTAGACATCATGTGACTTGATGTTAGTGCACATACCATAATGAAGATGTGTTATGAAGAATGTCATGTGACTTGACAATATTGAAAAAACATATCATATCTTTGATATCACGTGTGAAGGTGATATCTCCACTTATTTGTTTTGAAATATCTTCCCTAGCTAAGAGGGAGTGTTGATTTAAGATAGCATCGGTCAGATATAAATGATGATTGCATTTATGTATCATCATCATTTATATTTAATCGACCTCCTCTTAAAATATAAAACCTTCAAATAAGTTATTCAAATTTCATATGTTGATGATCGAAATTTGCAAATGGATAAAATCGAAATTCATATTATAAGATTGTTGTTTGTTAAATACACACATCTTAGTTATGAGTAACACCGAATGGATTCAGTTGTTAAGAGAGCCTACGCGCTCAAGGGAGTGTCCCATGAGCGGAGTGGAGACACGTCCTCTCATGAGACGCGTCTCTCCTTGAGGCATATCTCTCTCATATAAATGGAACTTCATTCCCTTATTTTCAAACATAGAAATTGATAAATGTTATGCAATCAGCACATTTGAAATACAAGAAATAAATCTGACTTAGGATTCTTGCACAAAATTTCAGACTTAGAATTTCCATAGGTCTTTTAGGATTAAAATTTACACTTCCTTTTGGATTTATTCAAATTATCACTGAAATAAGCAATGGGACTTCCTTCTTGACATAAAACTCCTCCAATTGTGGTTGCACTTGCATCAAAGTCTACTTGGAACACTTTAATAAAGTCGGGCAATGTCAATATTTGTTGTTCTATCAATTTTTCTTTCAACAACTGAAAATTTTTCTCTATTGCAATTGTCTATTGAATTCTTTCCTATCACCCTTCATGGTATCCATGATAGATTTACATTCCATTGCAATTTCTTACGAACTTCCTATAGAAGCTTGTAAAACCATGAAAACTTTTGGCATCAAACATACTCCTTGGTGACGACCAACTTATAATTTATTTGAACTTTTCAATTCCAATTCCATTTCAATATTCTTCAAAACTAAAAAATCCTAAATATGCTAATTCTTTTTCACAAAACTCACATTTTCATGTTTACTGACAAATTCTCTTCTTTCAACCTCTATAACATTGTCCTCACATGCAACAAATCTTCTTCCTTTGTCTTAGTAAAAAACAAAATATTATCTAAATACACAATTACAAACTTACCTAGATATGGCTTCAACACTTCATTCATCAACCTCATAAATGTGTTGGGTGCATTTTTCAACTTGAATGGCATTACCAGCCACTCAAACAACCCATCCATTTTCTTAAATCCTATCTTTCGATCATCTCCTTCCCTAATCCTTATCTGGTGGTATCTACTCTTCAAATCTATCTTAGTGAAGTACTTGGATTCACTTAAACAATCCATCATGTCATCCATCTAGAGTAATGTAAATCTATATATTATGGGTATCTTATATATCACCCTAGATTTAGTGCACATTATCCATTCTTCATCCTTCTTAGGCATCAATAATGTTGGTACAACACATGGGCTCAAACTTTCCCTTATCACACCCTTATCCAACAACTCCTACACTTGTCTATTTATCTCCTCATTCTCCATTGGTGTCATCATATGAGGTTTTTTATTTGGTAAACTTTCCCCAAGTATCAAGTCCATATAATAACTTATACTTCTCATAGGTGACAACCATCTAACAGTTCCTTCATTAAAATTTATGCATATTCATCCAAAATTTCTTGAATTTCCAGTGGAAATTATTCTTTCTTATCCTTTGTCCCAACTTCTATAGGCTTAGGGATGAAAATAAAACATGCTTTCTCCTTCATCTCCTTCAAAAAAATCTTTCTAAAAATTAGACAAACCATCAGACTAGTTTCTATTTATTATTCCTTGTCATTCAATGGGTTTAGAACATACTCCTTTCTATCTTTCATTATTTTGTAGGTGTTTTTCCTACCATCATGTACAACTTGTCTATCATACTACCAAGGTCTATCCAATAATATATGGCATGCATCCATGAGAATTATATCACACATCACTTCATCTTTATAATTATCAATTTGAATATTTTTTAAACATTATTCACTCACCAATAATTGATGTCCCCTTTGTAGCAAGAAACTTTATAGGGACTTGGATGTTTCATTTTTTCAACTTCAACTTCCCTACCATCTCTTCCAACACAACATTTTCGATGCTTCCACTATCCACAATTACTTTGCAACACTTTCCACCCAACTTATTTTTTGTTCTGAATAAATTTATTCTTTGAACATGTTCTTGTTTTTCATTTTCAGGCTTCAACAATATCCTTCTCAGCATCAAGGACTATACTTCCTCAGGTTCTTCTCCATGCTTGGGTGAAGTCACACTTTCTTCTTCTTCTTGTTCCACATGAATTATTTCTTCTTTGCATTTTCCACTATTATGTTGTACTTGAGGACATTCAACATGTCATATGACCACTCTCTTCACATCAATAACATGTGCCAACGAATCCTCTTCCTCTTTCAAAGTATCATCTACCTCTTGAACAATCTCCTCTTCCTCTAGTAGCTTGGGTATATTTATTTGTCTAAGAGGTGTTGGATTCTACTTGTTTTGTTTGATATTCTCTTCCACCATTGGATTATCTTCTAACATGAGAGAATATTCCCTTGTCTCTTACATTATTTTGTTACTTTCTTCCTAATTTTTCTTCTCCCTTCAAAGCATACCAGTAGGCGTCATCTTAAATAGACATTTGCAAGCCATTAGTATATCATCTTCTACATGTCCAACTCAAATATTCAACCTATAGGATTCTTCTATATACTCCTCGATAGTAATCTTTTTTTTCCTTCAAATTTTGCATCTTCTTAAATAGGCTAAGGTGATAGTTTGTAGGTGAAAATTTTGTCTTTGATTTCATAACTCGCCCTCTTCAAATTTGTGCAAGAAGACTCGCCCTCTTTGGGTCCTCAATCGATTCAAATTCAAAATATTTATCCATCTCATAAATCCAATCTACAAGCTCTTTAGGGTTCAAACTATCATTATAATTAGGCGGATCCATCCTTGGTTTACTACCAATTTTTGACATTGCATTTAAAACATTCATTCTACTTGGTCCATTTCATTTTTTGTCTTTTCATCTTCTTTATCTACCACTTCTTCATTTTCATTGTATTCTACACATACTCCTCTCCTTTGTGCCACTTCAATAGCATCCATTCTTATCTTCTCAACATTTTTGCAATCTCACCAACCGATAGTGCTTTGGATATTCCTCAACCTCTGTGCACCATGTCTTCACTTGAGTTTTTTGTAATTTTGGCTTCTCTCTCCCCACAAAAAAATTCCTAAAACTCCTCTCCCAACACGACCACAATCAACCTACTATGATACCACTTGTTGTAGTCTAAAAAAAGGGGATATTATCAGATAGACAAATCTAGTAGCTAAACACAATTCATACAATCCAATTTACTTTGTAATTTTTATTCAAATCGTCAAATAAAAATATAATCACTTTGAAGAGTTCAATCAAAAATATTTCCTTCCTGAGATATACCATGACTTCATCCCCAATATAAAATTATTTGAGTCTCCTCTTTTCATTTTCCTTATATTTTTTGTTCATTGTTTCCAAGTGCTTCTTTACTTAATTGTGTATTTTCTCCATGTACCTTACAAATTATTCTACCTTTGCACTCCTTTTGTCTTCCTTATTGATATCTTTAAGTTCTATAACTCCTCGAGGTTGTAAATTGGTAACAACTTCAAATGGTGTCTTTCCTATACTTATGTTCACTCAACTATTGTATGAAATTTCTACTTGTGGTAGGATTATATCCCACTTCCTTAGCTTGTCTCCCACTAAGAATTGCAAAAAATTACCTAAACGCTTATTTACTACCTCTATCTATCCATCAGTTTCTGGATGAAATATCGAATTGAATTGTATTTTTTTCTTCATCTTCTTCCAAAGTGTTCTCAAAAATTATCATGTGAACTTGGTGTCTCTATATGAAACTATGCTTTGTGGTAATCCATGCAATCTCACAATCCCCTTGAAAAATAGGTCAACAACATGTACAACATCGTGTATCTTCTTACAAGAAATTAAATGCGTCATTTTAGAAAAAAAAATTCACCACTACAAATATAGAATCTTGTCCCCTTGATGTGTTTGGTAGTCCAAATATGAAACTCATCCTAGCATCCTCCCAAGGTCTCGCTGGTGCTATCAAAGTTTGATACAATCTAGTATTTTGATTGCTTCCCTTGGCAACTTCACAAGTTTTTTACTCTTGAATAAATTTACTTACATCCTTATATATTTGAGGCCAAAATCGATGTTCACTAACCAAAACTATTGTCAAGTATCAATGTTTAAATATTGAGCTAGTCCACCACTATGTTTTTCCTTGATTAATTTCTACCTCATCAAGCTTCTAGGAATGCACAGTTGGTTCTCTTTGAATAGCATATCGTCATAAATAAAATAATCTAGTGGCTTGCTCTTGTTTGTCATCGTAGGTGCTTCAGTTTCTGTCCAAGATTCTAAAAATTCTAGGTCATCTTCATACATGTGTTTGAGATCTTCAAATCCCATTACTTATATCCTCATTTCTATCAATAGATTATGCATTTTTCTTAACACATCTACAACTTTATTTGACTTCTCACTCCTATGTTTAAACACAAATCTATAATGGCATGAACTCTACTTGAAACATGTGTCTCTTATTCAACTTACCTTGGTTGTTCAAATATTGTAGTGCTTGATGATTTGTGTGCAACACAATTTCCTTTGGCAACAGGTAATGTATCCTTTTGTTTAAGGCTTGTATTATGGCAAAGAACTCCTAGTCATAGACTAAATATCTCTTGTATCATTCAATTTTTCACTAAAATGTGTTATTAGTAGTATTGGTATATCGTCTTGAATTCAAAACCACTCTTATTTCACTTCTGCTAGCATCACAATCAACCTAAAATACTTTATCAAAATTAGGTAATACTAAAATCGATTCCTCTATTACCTTTTGCTTCAACAATTCAAAACTATTTTGTGCTCTTGGTGTTCTCTTGAATTATTTTGAATCTCTCCCCTATATCCTCATGTCATTGGTGTACAAATGGCACTTAAATTCTTGATGAAATTCCTATAAAAACTTTTCAATCCATGAAAATATTTTACCTCTTCAACATTTTTTGGTGTAGGTCACTCCACAATTGATCTTACCTTCTCTAGGTCCATCTTCATGTTGAAATGCATAAGACAACTGGAAGGGGGGGTGAATTAGTTGTATCAAATCTCTTTTCTTCTAAACTTAATATTTTCACTTTAAATTCATTCTATTATTAAGTGTAAACATGAAATGCAAATAACATAAAGCAAACACCAAAGACACCATATTTACGTGGAAAACCCAATGAGGGAAAAACCATGGTGAGGATTAACTCACAATATAGTAGTAATGCAATACCAGATATAAAGGATCACTACTAGAGGGCTCACTACCCGGATACAAAGGCTCGTTGTCGACAAAGGACTCATTGTCCAAAAGGAGACTCGCTGCCTACAAAAAATAAAAGATAACTAAAGATCCACCACTAGGGTTCCACACATTCGCAACTTGATCAAAAGATTGTAGACACCATCACCTCATTGCTTTCAAGAATCTAACACCTTAAATTATTGTTGCCTCAATTCTCTCTTCCACTCTCTGCTTTTTGCACTTGTTCACACACTTCACTTACTTTCTCAATTCGTGGATGGATAGATATGAAATTTTTCACAACTTGATTTGCTTTTATACCATCTTCAACCCTAGAAACATTCTCCAAGGTTAGCTATACAATTTCATTTACAAATTCAAACTAGGTCAACTACAAAATATTCCCGCGGTGGATAAGAATGAGAGAGGAACAATTACATATTTAATTTAAGACCCAAACAACATCTTGGATCAATCACATGCTTCCTCAAGTCGATGCAAAAACTTAATGCAAAGTGTAGACACCAGGTCGACCAAACCTAATGAAAACACCAATGATCTTTGAAGTACACACATCTCTAGCAAGATGATCACATTTGGATCACTCAACACGCTTCACCAGACATTTTACCATCTCTGAGAACACCTCAGATACATCTGCAACAATTACAAAAAACTTCATTCTCAAAGAACTCTTCACCAGTCCAATCAAACCAAACAACAAAACACAAGAGCTCTAGAGCAGGTCTTCCAGAGTGCCAAACCACAAGAAATTTTTCCAGAACACAAAAAACATCAATAGAATTATCTCGCATATTTGCAAGATCTGAAACTAAATATCAAAATACTGTGGAGCCAAAACATTTCTCCGAGTCCTCAAACAAATAGTTTTTCCAAACCAGTTCACACATCGATGAACATATCTTTTACTCTCCATCGAACCAGAAGCTAAAACTCGGGATATATTATCCATTGAAGCTCATGAAAACACTTATAGATCCGCACAGGCATATGATCAATATAGAATAAATGCATAGCACAATACCGGAGCATGCTCAAAACACACACTACAACACTGCCTTCATTATTTTTTAAATTTTCTCAAAAGCACTTGGCAAAAACACGACTACAACTTCATAAGTATTGCTCTATGTACTCTAAGCACTTCTACATTATCTCAAATATACAAGTACCATATGTACTCAAACTAAACCATTTTGACATCAATGAAAACATTAATGACAACACCATCGAACACATCCATACATGCAACACTTCAATCCTTCCACAAAAACGATAAAGCCAAAATATACCAATTTTATCTTCATTAAACTAAATTTCTTGGTGTTTAATGGTAAATTCTCTTTTTTCAACCTTTGAAATACTTTTTTGATGTGCCACAAATTTTCTTCCTTGGTCCTATTGAAAATTAAAATATCATCTAGGTAAACGATGAAAAACTTACCCAAGAATTCCTTTAATACCTCATTCTTCAACCACATGAATGTGATTGGTGTGCTAGTTAACTGAAAATGCATGACTAACCAATCAAAAAGGCCTTTGTTTGTCTTAAATGTAGTCTTCCATTCATCTCCTACTTTGATCCTAATATGATGATTTCCACTCTATAGGTTGATCTTTGTGAATTATTTCGCACCACTCAAATATTCCATAATGTTATCCATCCTTGGCAATGGGACATTGTACTTGATAGTGATCTTCTTAGTAATTCTTGAATCTTTGCACATCCTCCATTATCCATCTTTCTTTGGTACTAGCATTGTTGGTATCTCGTATGGGCTTAAGCTCTCCCATATTAATCCTTTCCTTAGCAAATCTTGTATTTGTCGATTTAGCTTTACATTTTCCATTGGCGTCATCCTATGTGCCACTTTGTTTGGTAGAATGGCTTCAGGTATTAGATATATGTGATGGTTTATGCTCTATATTGGTGTAAAACCTTTTGACATGTTCTTTGATATAATATCTCGATATTATGCCAACATTTCTGATACTTCTCTCTATGGTGCTTCTTCCCTTGTGGTAGTATTTTCTACACTTTGGATGTGTCATCCATTTGAATAAATACAAAACACATCTTTTCATTTCTCAATCCATTCAAAAAAATTCTCTCATCCACACTTCACTCCTACATTCTTCTTCTATAGGTATCAAGATATGTGTTTTCCCATTTAAGGTCACAATATAGGTATTCTTTCTCCCATCATGAACTGTCTTCCTATCATACTTCCATGGCCTTTCCAAAAATATATGGTTTACATCCATTGGCATAATTTCACACGAAACCTCATCATTATATGATCATATATTAAATTTCACCAAACACTACTCACTTACCAGTACCTTGTGTTCATCTTGGATTCAAGCATTCTTATATGGTTTTGGATGTTTCAACCTTTTTAAATTCAACTTCCTTACCATTTCCTTTGAAACTAAATTATTTATACTACAAGTATCAATCATAACCTTGCAACAATTACCTCTTGATTTGCATATTGTTATGAACAGACGTTTCCTTTATGTTGGTTATTCAGTTGTCTTTGTCTATAGCAAGGCCCTCCTCATGACCAATGATTCACCCTTCTCAATTTTTCCTATTGATCTTGGTGACCCAACAAGTTCTTCCCATGCATACACTATCCTTGTACTATCATTTGTCCTTTTGCTTGTATTCCCTTGGAAACACTCAAATCCTATGTATCCTCCACATTTGAAACAGGTTCCTCTGAATGGTCTCTTATCAAATCCTCTATCACTCCTTTGATATCTTTCATTGCGGTAGTATTGTTTCTTCTTTTGTCATTTCAATAAAAACTCTTGTAATTTAATATGATCCACCTAAGCAAGTCAAATATTAAAGTGTGTTGTTTAATTTGAACCATTCTATAGAAAGCAAAGAGATGTGAGAGCTACCATCATGGCATAGTGAATATTAAAATGTGAGAAAATATTAAGGTGAGCTATTACATGGGATTATTTACAAAATTAATATTATCTAAACAAGATAAATATTATCATGGGAATGTTAAGTATGAATATTAAATATTTTCCAAAGTATTAAGTGGATATGATTTTGAATGTTGAATTTTAAATTGAATGTGTGATCAGGAAATATGTCTTTTATATGTATCCCTCTTTTTGTCATTCTTCTTTGATGCTTTTCAAATAACAAAGGAGAATAGAATTGTGTAAATTTGAGTTTATTTTGACATTGTCTATCATTTCTCATTTCTTTGCTTCAACACTTGTAACTTTCAAGTGAATTTAAGTACATATGTTCAAATTTGCCTCATTTTATACAAAAAATTCATAATTTTTTTATCTAAATGAATGTAATGGATGTGATCTTTTTATATTGTTTGTTATAAATATCGTTCTTTCATTTTTCTACAATTGCATCTATTTCTACACTTTGTTGACCATTATATTTCTTACTCCAAATCCCTAAACAAAAGTTCAAATCCTTTTTATAGCCCACAATTATTTCATGCTTTCTATATTTAGGTTTTCTTTCCATTTTCACCCCTAGTTAAAGGTAGGTTTATCTAGAAGAAAGAAGGAGCCAACGTTTTAACCTCAGAGGTCACCCTACATTCTAGGCTTCCCTATTTGTTGGTTGTTCCATTGTTGATCTCTATGCATGGTATAGGTGTTGAAACCATCTAATTCCCATCACGTGTGGTTGTAATATCAAATTTTTCAATAGCTATTTGACATGCCTAGTCAAATTTGAGTCCGAGGATTTGGCCTTCATTTTGTCTCACAAAATATTCTCTTATTTTATTATTCTATAGGAGAATCGTTCAAATAATAGCTCTCAAAATCATGTATCGTACTCTTAACTACTTCATTGTTTGTAAAACCTTATTCCTCTATCTTGATGCAGTTGCAGATGAAGGGTCTAGAGTGATGATTGTTCAACTATGGAATTAGAGTTAAACACAATGAAAAATCATAGAATAGAAATGCAACTTCTCATTGATTTAATATCATATAATGATTACAACACTCATTGGCATCATACATGCAGATTGTAGATTGGATCACAAGCTGCCATAGGCTTATTACAAGCTTATATGCAAGATATGACAATAAATATCACTATCTACCTTCTACAAAGACTTGAACAACTAACTCATAACTTCCTAGCTCCTTCCAAATGAATCCAAGAGATGTTTATATATCAATTTCAAGCTTTAGGAATGATCTGTGTTGACCACAAGGTGTCCCAAAACTTGATGTCTTATGGAACGTGTAGGTCAACCAAAACGCATTGATGAAGCATTAGGTGTTGAAGAAACTTGATGCAGTCCCAATTGAGAATCTCTCTAGTCCCATATTCACTTTTTATATGTTGGGTTGAACAGCGTAAATCACAAAAAAAAAAATTAAAACCTAACCTAATGAATTTTATGTTGATTGTTCTAAGTTGTGACCTTTTGAAAAAAAAAATTTATACTATTATCTAAAACTCATGAGATCTACATGTGGTGTTTGTGAGATATTTTATAAATCTAGTTCTTTTCCATGAAATAGGTTTCCCTAGGATGCTCTTGCTTCATATTTCAACAATTCATGTGTAGTCTAAATATATATCCTTTTAAATTTGTACCCATATATGATTGTTAGCCCTAAGAATCAACCCTTAGTAGCCTAGAATTATGTTTGACTAGTGTAGCTACAAAAAGGGGGTCTCATTACAAAATCAAATTTAAGAGCATTATTTTTTTAATGAGTAAGGTTTTGTGTCTCCTACTTATCATCTTTGTGGCACATCTATGCACTATCCACAACGTCACAAAAAAAAATTGCACTCAAATTTCTTTTTTTCTCTCAAGGGAAAATTATTAAACCGGTTTACAAGCCTATACAATTGATTTTGTAACAAGAGGAAATTAATGAGGATCCTTATTATTTAATTAGTTAAGGAAATTATTGAAAACTTCATGTGGATTTAACAATTTATCTCAATATGGAGGGCTCAATGAAGCTTTTGCACAGTTTCAATTTTACATTCATAAGAACTTTGGAGAGGGTACCTATTAAATTGTGTCCTCAACCATTTTTCCACATTTTTACTATTTGAGATATTTTGATTTGGATGTTTCCTTAATTATTCTAATGTTAAGTGGTAAAAATCTTCATGAATCTTATAGAATAACTATCCAAGTTGATTAAAACCTTATACAACCTATAAAGTTTTCCCCTATACATGCAACCCCTCTATTTTCTCAATCCATTAACCCTCCTCAAGTTGTTTAATATTTTCCAATGAAAATTTTAAGCTTCCTACTAACTCATTCCACTAATTGTGTTCGTCCTAATGAGATGGAACAAATAAAAATCTCAATAGATGAGTTCTCTAAAAATAAATAGCATTAAAAAGATAGTTTACTATCTAAAAGAATGAAAAATAGCTTGTCTTCCATGATAAATAAGATCAATTTGTTGCCTCAAGTGCCTATGATCCCCCATCAAAGTAGAGATAAAAATATTATCCTAAAAGTTCATAGCAATGCCCACTATATCAGCCCAATAATTCCCCAACTCCCTCCATTCAATATATGGGGATACTTGATTTCAATGGTTTCCATCCTATTTTGCTAAAAACACAATAATTAGTGAGCCAAGATGTGAGTAGAGGATGGCAAGGGATTATGTTTTCTATCAATCTAAAGCAATGGATGACTGTATAGAAAGAGATGACAAGTTGAACATCAAAAATCAAATTCATATGAAATAAAAGCAAGGTTTCTTTAAAAACAATCAATTTGCAAGTGATGATAGTCTTTGTCAAGTGAAACAAAGAGAAGGTGTCAATTTACATATTTTTTCAATGGATTATGATAGAAATTAGCATGTAAAATATATGACATCAAGCATGTCTATAAGCCCCCTAAGTTTTAGGTCATTTAAGATTTTCTCTCATGCATTCATGAAGAAGACAAGAGAGAAAATGTTGTTTCATAGGGAAAATATTTCATCAAAAAGGATTTATATAAATATGTGTACTTTAATTAAAAATAAAACATTAAAAGATTCATATGAACTATGCACATGCAAATATAACACCTATAAACAAGCTAAACTAATTTAACCCATTTGTATACATCTATATACAAAACTCCAATTAAGCATAAGGATTTGTTAAAACATTGTCGATGAAAAAATAAAAACATCTAACTAATATCAACCCTTATTGCACCAATAAATGGTGGTTGTGATCCAAGATTATGGATGATGCTATCTAAGTGCTCCTACCAACAATGTAGAATTATGTGAGGCTTCTATCTTATCAGTATAGCTTTGGTTGAAGCTAACTTATAGATTTTTGGATGAGGGATTGGATGGCTAGGATTAATTTGAAGGATCATTGATTGAGAGGATTGGTTTGATTAGGAGAGGACAAGTTTCTCAGTGAGGTTGGTGGATGTGGAGGGGTCCAAGATTCAAGGGAAATCAATGGTTGAGAATTCCCTTGGGTGGATTGGATGGATAGGATTGAAATCCAGTACATTGAGGTACCTTAGGGCTATGGGAAAATATTTGACCCATGTGATGTGTACCAAGACTTGTGTCACATGTACAAAGACCCATACCTAAGTACCTTTTGGAGGATATGAAATATTTGAATAGGTTGATGAAGGCTTAGGAATGTGCAAGTGCGAGATTAGTGGACTAATTGGGTTAAAACAACTTAATGAAAGTGGATAAAATAGAAAGTTAAATAAATAGGATACATTTATTTAATTTTCTAGGATGAGGATGAGGGATTTATATAAATAAATATTTGGATTTATTTATCAGCTTAGGTTAGACTATAGAAGAGGGATGATAGATGATTAAATTCTATGAATAGGTTTGGAAGAAGAGTGATTTTATTAATTAAATAATATAATATTATTTAATTAATAATGGGATTGAAATTAGATAATTAATCAAATAAATAGGTATTTATTCAATCAATTATAGAGGAAATAGTCGATCGATTAGCTAATATAATGATGTGTCAATTTTAGGTGTCTACATTTTTCTATATTTGAGATGATGTTACAAAGTAGAATCATTTTAAAGATGAATAAAATATAGTGTTTTATTAGATGAGAAGATTGGTTAGAAAATGGTTGTATTAGGGAAGATGTCCCAATCATTCACAAGAGGGTTTACTATGGTGACTAATGATATTTATGATGATGCCCCCTCAAGAGGACAAGTGGGTTTGGATAACATGAGTGTGCTCTTAAAATGGATGAAAAGATACAAGATAGATGAGGAGAGAGGATGCATGATGATGTGATAGAATTAGTTAAGGGATAGGTGATGAAAGGGATGAATGGATAAGGGATGGTGTATGTAGGGATTATATAAGAGATGGAGGTGGTGGAGATGCAATGGAATGCATTGGATAGTGATGGAACACCTTAGTATGGTACATTGGATTGAGAACTCTTTATTTGTTATAGCACTAGACAATATGTATCATTATAAAAGACCACAGTGACAATGTGTCCCCTAAAAAGGAAAAAAAATCCAACATCACTATGTAATATAACACCATGATATGGAAATCTATGATACCAATATGGCAAGTAGGCTCCAAGGATTAATATAGATGCAAGAAAAAATGATAATGCACAAAAACAAGCAAGCAAGCATGCATAAAATCATACACAAAAAACATGATGTTGCCTTGGTCAAGTTGGAAAGCCAAAGTGATTAATTGATGGAGGTTGTTTTTGATGAGGAAATGATATATCTTAAGGATTGGGAATGATATATCTCGGTGATGATCATTGGATTGTGATCAAGGCTTGCAACGAGGATAGGAACAAGACCAATAAATGTGATTGAATGATTTTCTTAGATTTCTTAGAAAGAAGTGTGTAGATTAAGATTTTGATTGTGATGTTTGGGTTGCTAGGAACATTGGATTAGTGGAGGGATTTCATTGGATTTTATGGAGGTATTTTATATCTTGATACTAATTACAAGGGAAAATTCAAGTCCAATAACAAGGGATTAGGGGATGATGGGATGAGGTGAGATAAGGGATTCAAGATGGGTGGATGCAGGGATTCAAATGATATCTCCAAGGACTATGCTGCATAAGAATAGCATGCCCCACTCTAGATAGTCCATGTATGACAAAGCATTGGGATGCACATTGCAATGCATGATAGGATGACGTTGGATGGAGGATGGAAGATATGAAGGTGTTTGGATGGTTGGATGGAGGATGCATGAATAAAGAGAGTATATATATCATGAATAGATAAGATCGAATTATTGCATGTGGAGGGAGGATGGATTGATTACCCCTAGTGTGTGGCAGGGTTAGTGATGAAGTGTTCCACAAGTCTCCAATAAACTAGGATGTAGGTTGCAACTATGGTGAGAGGGATGAGGCAAGAGAGGAAAGATGGGGATAGCTTTATGGTTAAAGATAGTAAATAATTTGTGTAATGGAGGATGTGGGAGTGGGACAAACTACATAGGAAGTAATATTTTCATTGTCCAAAGCACATGCATATATTTTTTCCCTTTCCTTATCAACATCAAAGGGAAGGTGGAGGGATTGAAAAGGATGAGATATGAGGGGTAGAAATGGATATAATAGATAGGTATATGGTATGAACAAGATATGATAGAGTGGGTGAATCTTTCCCCCAAGTGTAGAGTGTAAGTGGATGGGAAAATTTAAACATGATGAATATTTTCTAGGTTTTCATCATAGTACTTTCCCAAGGCACCAAAAGGAATGGTTTTCACCATTAAATAGATTATTAATATTTACTTTTTATTTTTATTTTTGGGATAGGGTGGATGAAGGTGGATATGGATGGAAGATAAGGAGTTGGATAAAGGATAAGTTGATTAGGAAGATAACATATAGGGGATGGGGAGATGGATAAAGGACTCAATTTCGTATTTTCATACCAAGGTAAGGATAAACCATTATGGATTGGTATATGGGCTTCTCCAAAGGAGCAATAGGATGCCAATGAAATGGGGATGGGAGAGGATTCATCGAATGGGAATGGAATAGAAATTAGGTTAGATGGAGGATAGGTGGATTATGCAAGTCATGGATTCAAGGAATGTGATGGTAGATGGAGATAGGTTGATGGATGAGGTGTTGAAAAATATGTGGATAAAAGGATGGGGTGGTGGAATTATGAGGAATATGTGCACCTTACAATAATATGTCTCATTTTATTGTATCTTTTAAACTCCATAGAGGAATATTCATAGGTAAATCATTGTAACCATATTCCAAATGTGGAGGATAAAGTGATCAGAGAAGGAATATTCTTGTCACACTCCATATTGGCATGTAAAGTTTGGAAAATATAATTTGTTTCCTTGATTTGGTCATTAAATAAATAGATATGAGATGCCCTAATGAACCAACAATACCTACTAGCACTTCTTCTTCCCAATATTCAAGGGGTGGACCTAAAAACCTTACCCAAACCAAGACCTAATTTTTAAAACACTTTCATGAATCAAAGCCTATAAACCACCATTTGAGACATAACCCAACACAACCTGGGAACCACAATCCACATGAAAGAATATAAACACAATCATCTAGAACACATGATGAAATTAAGAAAAAACCCAAGGCAAGGCCAAGACCTAGCCATAATCCTCCATTTTTCCTAGGCTTTAAGCTTAAAGTGTCAATGTTGTGTCTACAACCATAGAACTTTATAACCAAGGAGTACCTCGACCTAGAAAAGGCTCTATCAACCATGGTATCAATAATAAGGATATCCACACCTCCCTCCCAAAATCCACACCCAAGCAAGAAGGTATGTCTAGAAATGAAACTAAAATATACCCCTTAACCTATAAAGAAGAAGTATAATAAGGGGGAACATTAGACCTAGAAAAGGTGTCATGGTAACCAACTAAACAAGTAGATTCAATCATTACTAAAATATTGTATTCTCTTTATCCTTACTAGGTTTGTTTACCAATTACTTAATTCCAAAACATGATAAAGAAATAGCAAAAAAATAAAAAAAATCAAAGAAAGAATGAAATAAAAAACAATTAGATTATTCACATTCTCATGACACTTAGTTACTAAGAAGATAAATAATTCAAAAAACATTAACTCTTTTAAAATAGATTACTTGAATAAACTTAAAACTATGGTTTGAATACCCACAAGTATAGACATCACATCAAACAAATTGAAGGAACAAATTTCATTTTCTATCATTGACCAAAATACCATTTTATTTCTTTGTGAAGCATCCACCACTACAAAGAAGTGTTTGTTGCTTCCATACTAATTTTTTTTGTAGTGGATAGATCATTCGTTGGGGGTGAAAAACACTTTTTGCAATGTATCACCCTTGTAAACTGGTGAATGAAATACTATTGAATAGGTAGTCCTAATTATCACAAGATAACAATGTATAAAAGGAGCATTTTTCACTAAATTTGAAATAGAGAACAATATAATCATTTTTCCTATATAACATTAATACATAGAAATTAATTCTAAATATTTTTTAAATGACAATTCATGTACATATTCCCTAAAATTCAACTTCTTCTCTAACTTTTAGTGCAAAAATATGGAAACTCGTACATAGTTTCATTGGATTCACAACCTCCCCGACTACTTTAAACTATAGATATTGAAAAATAAGATTTATAGAATTACTCATAAAATTAAATTTTCTACTTGAATCAATGTAACCAATTCACTATTCATTTACTTTAAAAATACATAATAATAATAGATTACAAAGCTTCTCATAAGTTCATAGAATACAATTTTTCATATGTTTCAATAACTTCTGCACACTCTTAAGGAACAATCTTCTCAATTTATATTTTGAAATGCATTTTCAACTTTTAAAAACTAATGAAATGAAAGTCAATGACTCTCTAAGATCCAAGCTCCCTAGTTTTCAATCTCCAAGGCTACCAATTTTCTAATCCAATGGTAGGTAAGTCTACCACCTAACCTAGTGGTACCAAATGGACCACCCCACCTTAGAAGGAAAATGGCATAGATACAAACACAACACTCAAAATACAAATAGCTTGGGCATACATAAAAAACACCGACAAACATGGTTTCTTATACATAATAGTAACCTCTCAAGGATCCAAGGAGAAGAATTATATGACAAACAAAGACATTGGGGGTGTCTTTCATTATGGACCTCAAATCCAATAATGTGTTTATGGAGAGATATAATAACTCTAAAAAATAACTTGCATGTATGAATGGATGCCACAAAACTTGCAAGGGTCCCTCTTTTAATATTTTCAGCACAATATCATATCTCCTTATTCATCTTTATAAATCACATAAGGAGCTTGCACTTGATCTTAAAAACATCACTTCAAGCCTCTTACAGCCTATGAAATCCTAAAATATGGTGAGAAGACCAAATCTCAAAGATGACTCTTAACAAGGGTATGAATAGACACAAGCACTTATGCAACACCCATAAATAATATTTAATATTTCTTTCTCATTCTAGGCATACCTACAAGAATAAATTTTATTCTTAGTTTTCTATAAAAATACATACATATAATTTTTTCTCAAATACTCATAGAACTCCATAAATTATTATTTTTAATTTTCTTTAAAAATAAAATAAGATCTTGTTTAAACATTTATTTTATATATGCACAAACATTCAAAATATAGACAATCTATTCAACAATACAAATGCATTAAAATAAAAAACCATAACAAAAATGGAAATACTTCCATCTTCACAAATTTAAAAGAGGTTTGAATCTTTCTCAAACTTCACCAAGCACTCTCCTAACTTTTTCCAAGCCTTTGGAATATCTTCAAGCACAAACCTTCTCATAGTACTATGAAGAATATTCTTAGGGTTTCACTCTCCTTCCTAAGCTCTACAATTCTCTATGTGCATACTAAATAAATTATTAGGGTTTGACTCTCATTCCTAAGCTCTACAATTCTCAATGTGCATAGTGAATAATGAATCTAAGGATCGATAAACCTAAGCTTAATCTATTTTCTTGGTTAAATGATTACCATATCTCTATTAGTTTTTACCAATTAAAACATGACATGTTTCAATGGCCTCTAGCTTAGTCAAGAAGTCAAACAAGGTATGTTTAGGAGATAAAATACAAAACAAAACAAAAAATAGCTATTCATCATAACCCTAAACTAGATGAAAAATATTACTGGAAGTCAAATCCCTCTCAAACATAGTCAATGCTATATTGCAATTAGTAAATGCACCCAACCCACATGGACACATGGGTCTATAAAATTTCATACCAAATCATAAATATAACAATAATAAAATAATATAAACATTTTGCTCGAGCTAGGTTAAGTAAGCTCTTCTAAACGCATCAAAATTTTGTGTAACATAGATTACAAATAGTAAATGCACCCAAACCATGTGAAGGGCACATAGGTCCATAGAATTTCATACCAAATCATAAATACAACAAGACTAAAATAATATAAAAAAATTGCTCCCAAGACCAACTAAAATCTTCAGATGCATCAATATTTTTCCTAACATAGATTAAAATAATAAATGCACCTAGACCTTGTGAAGGACACATAGGTCCATAGAATTTCATACCAAATCATAAATACAAAATTAATAAAATAATAAAAATATTTTTCTCTCAGGACCAACTAAACTCTTATAGGCACATCAAAAACTTTCCTAACATCTATAGTAATAACCTATGCAAGAAAAATGAAAAAGAATTATTAAACATCTAAAAAAAAATTCACATAAATCTTACCCTTCCACTTTTCAAATGAACCTAAAAAATTTCAAACAAGCATATAAATAATTTCAAGATACATGAAAAACACTTAGACATCAATTTATGGGTTTAGCACATGGAGTCCTAAATCAAATTTGATTTAGATGAAATTGGTTGCATTATTTTAACACTAGTAAAAAAGTTTTATCAATCTTTTTCCTAATCAAAATTATTAGATTTCCATAATCCTTATGAACAATAATTTTGTTGTTTCTGAATTTGATTGTGTGTCAGGTTTTTCATCGTTTTGGATTACACTTAATGATACGTCATCGGGATAGAGAGTTGAAGGAGAAAAAAAAAAATCCTAATGTTAAGTATATAAAGAATATATTTTAATGTTTCTCCTAATGTTAAGTATATAAAGAATATATTTTTTAGACTATGAAACATAAGAACACAATTTCTAGACTATAGACTTTATTTTTTTTTAAATCAAGACTATTCAGACACACTTCCAAGGATGCTTATTGTGTATAGATATTTTCAATCTCTTCAAAAAAGATTTGAAAGAGAACAATAGCCCTTGGATCAAAATATATGGCCTTCAAAAGTTGAGAATGTGAAAACATCCAAGACATAAAAAGAGCTATAAAATCAAATTACACTTGTTGACCAACTTTTTGAAAAATCACAAAAACATCTTTAGATAAAGATAATGAAGCCAAAATGGAATGCCCAATTTAGTGAGTGGATTATGATGCACTTATGACAAGTGGAAGAAATTTGCTATTTTTGGTCTGAGCTTATCTTGGAATTTGGGTGCTAATTTATAAGTATTTTGGTGCCACTTTTTTGGATGGTTTTAGCTCATGATTTTGTAATTATTATTTGATGGTTACATATATTACTCATCCTCTTCACAGGGTGCATGTAATTGAAGTATTTATATTGAGTTTGTAGATATTACAATGCTACCAGAATTATTCAAGAGCTTTGGTTGGTGATACTTCTGTAAAACTTGATTTGTCAGTGTATTGTAATTATGTTTGCATCACTAAATAATACATTGGGTTGCTTAGGAAAGTTGGGTTTTTTCTGCTAAAAAAAATTCTATACGTATAATTATTTTTATGTTTTATATGTGTTTTTCCTTTCTATGATTATAAATTTCTAAAATTTGCACATTTTTCTCCTCTAAGATTAATTTAGAAAGTGTTTCCATGTGCCTTTATTCCTTTCAAACACAAGGTAAAATCTAATTACTTTGTAATGAAATTAAATTTTGTACATACACATCCATCTTATCATCTCCATAATCATCCACCATTAGCTTATACTCGTTTCATACACACTCAATACACATCAAACATATTGTACAAATACTAAATGAATAGCCAAAACAACAATATAATAACCAATGAACATACACTCACATATAATGCACAATGTCCCATAAAATCATATTGATCAATAATATAGTAATAATGATTATCTAATTATTTTAATAATTAGATTATGTCAATAATTAAATAGCATAATAGTATTGAAAATTATTGATTAAAGCCAAATGATCATAATAAATCCAAACATAAAATAACTCCATATGTTACATTATTATATAATCATATATGTATTAGTGATGTCAAAAAGGTACCTAACATTATATAAAACTCAATACAAAATATAACAAGTGTCACATAGTGGGAGTACTTGTCTATCTAATATTGCAATAATTATATTTGTTGGGTAGTCAATAAATCATTTGTGGAATACCAATTTAAGGACAAGTCGGATAATAGTTTGAAGTAATATATTCTTGCAAGTCATATGTATTATTGATGGATGAGTCATGACAACAATTTAAAAGTAGGCTACATAATAGTTTGAGATCAACAAATTATTGCAAGTTAAATGTATCATAATTTTATTAGGTTTATGAATATTACAATTGAAGCTGAAATTGATTATCATAATAAATATTTTTAAATATATATATGAACAAATGATTATTTTTAGAGAACTTTTGTAATTTGATTGATTGATTTTGATTTTGATGGAAAATAAAATAAAATAATTCTTCACTAATTCTAAAATAAAAGAATATGTTTAAGTAATTAAAATTGTTTTAAAGTAAGTTATAAGAAAAATAAACTCTTCAATAAATAACTTAAGATTGATATCTTAAACATATATTTAAAATATTTATATTAAAAAAGAACTCTCAAGGAAATAAAAATAAATTTTCAAAATAAAATAGCTATTAATATATATTGTAAATACATCTTAATTTTAGATTTTTTAAAATAAATATAGATTCTACATTTTTTTAAATATGATCCTTACTCCATAATCTCTCAATAAAAACATTACATCATCAAATCCTACAAAATACAAAGTAACAAAAGAAAGCAAGTTTTTATTTTATTTAAATATATATATTAACAATTTATTTACTTGTTTAAATATTAAAATTAATTATAAGATAATAATATATAAATGTGGAAAATATTAATATCATTTAGAAATAAATAAAAATAATAAAAATATAAAATTCAAATGATGACCTGAAAAATTATAAATATTATTTAAGTGTGCATATTCTATTTGTGAAACATATTTATTTATGGCTATTGTTTCTAGGTATTAAGAGAAAGAATCTAATACTTGAGCATGTTCCAATAGTTGTTATAGCATTTGTTGGTTTAATGCTCAATATTTTTGACAATATTGAACCAATAGTTGTGAATTTAAAGTTGTTAGTGTTATGATACTACCAATAATTGAATAATATGTATTCCTTAGATCTTAAAAGCAACAAATCATGTGATGTCACATCAGCGCACCAATAAAACATGATTTAGTGCATAAGTATAGGCCTCACTTTTTTTGGACCTTTTTGTACACCTCAACAAAAAGCATGCTGATGTGGCATCATATTTGATGATGTGGCCTTAAAACCTTAGTTATAGACAAAGCGTTGCCAAGCATGAAATTAGGGTGCTCAACTACTGAGTCCTCTCCCCTAGAATAACTATATTATCTCCTTAAGGTATCAAATATTTCAACCAATAAAATTGTAGAAAAGTTATTTTAAGATATTTTTGTTTAAAAAACTTATCTTACTTTTAAAAAATTAAAAAATTTATAATTACAATAGTTGATGGGAAAAAAACATCTAAATAAATTTTAAAAAAATGTTTACAACTTTTTATCCAATCATTGACAAAAAGAATATTTTTAAAAATTTATAAAGTTAAATATTTTCATGTTGACTTTAGTGAAATTAAATTTTAAAATATATATTTATTAATAACTAATAACGAAGTAAAGATACAACCCGTGTGGACCTTATACATATACCTAGAAAAAGTAACACGTACAGAGAGCACATATTAATATGTTATTTGCTCTCATTCCATTATCTTCTCTGTGTCATTTTCTAAATGTTCTCTCTTAGTTTTTAATCTTTATTCAGTATTGATTGTATATAATACATCCAGATTCCATTGATTTTATACAGTTATCACCTAGATATTTTGTGGGATCTCAATCAATTGTTTAAACTTTAAAGCAACTACCATATTGAATGCGACCATCCAAAATCTAATTGATAGGACAAGAACTCTACTGGAATCCTTGACGAATTTATAATTCAGCAAATTGTGAAGATCAAACAAAAAAATGTGTACATCTCCCAAAAAAAGACAACTGTTAAAATGGAATGTTTACACTTCATAAATTCCTTGCTATACAAATGCCCATAGCTTTGGCTCTCTGAAAACATGAAATATCTTGCTTTTCTTTAACAAAGGCCCTTTGATAAGAATCTGTCATTACAACTCTACGATGAGTATCCATTCCATTAAGTGGACACATGCCATGGATACTGAGACAAAATGTCTTCAACAACTACTAGAAAGACGGTTGATGGCAACTGGTCATTGCCAATATCACAATGTTGGTCATTTCTCATTCAAAAATTTAAAATCTGGCATTCTTCAAAGTGGCCTCATTGCATTCATAAAAGATCATTAACAATCATTTTCTCAAACATATTACAAAAGACAAAATGAAAACCTCGAGTAAAATTCAAGGGTGCATTGTCTTTTTTGTACAATGAAAGCAGACTGTTTAGTGCTGTGCAGTGAGTGTTTTCCTGCCCTTAAAACAATTAGGAAGTTGAAACAACGTTTTAACACACTGAATGCCCTGTTGTGAGACATCAAACGCCTACTAAAATTAAAAATGTTGTGCAAGCTTTGAATGACATCACTTGTGAAATTTGATGAATATTGTACTTAATCAAAAACATTGTGGACTACTTGAAATCTATTTGTCCAGATTGATAACAATTTTTATTAAGAATTTTTTTCATCGTTGAAATTCACCCAAGCTTTTCATGGTCAAATTCAAAATTGGATTCAAATCAGGTGACTAGTTGCTACTTATTAAAATTCAAGAATATACAATGTTTAAGAACCATCTGCACTCTAAAGGTTCAGTATTGTTTCCATTATTATTCGGCAGGTAGCTCAATAACTATCCCTTAGTGGCTATAAGTGTTTCTAGATCGTTCTGTATAATGATTTTTATCATCAATATTTTGAATCAGTCTCCGTGATCCTTGTTCAATCATTACACAGTACAATCCAGAAAAACTTATACCCATATTATGGACTAAGGAAATTCAGTATCTTTATCTCTTAGTGTCTGAATATTTTCTTCATGTGTATTGCAGCGTACTATGAATTAGATTCATCCTTGTACAGCTCTCCACATGATCTGGAATGAAGTTTAAACGATGATAAAGCCTGATAATGGAACTGACGGACCTCAATCCATTGCTTTGCAGATATCTTCAAAGGCTATGTTGTAGAAACATTCATAGTACAAGACAAATAAAAAGCATACATTTTAGTCATAGACAACAGTCAAACTAACAGGGACTATTGGATAGATGTTCAAGTCATCAATCACTAAACATTAGATTATGATTGCACTAATTCTCGTATGCCCTAAAAAGCAACATTTTCCACAAAGTTTTGTGTTCTCTTTGTTGTCTTGGCTCTACTTTGCCCATCATTGATAATTGATCTAAGAGTAGGCCCCCTTAGTTTATTTGTGCTTAGTGTTGATTTTTATGCCTCCCCTCGTATCCTTGTCATGTGCCTAAATTTCAAAAATATCAAAAATTTCTATATATAAGGGTCTTTAGTCAATTTTCAAGCTTTCCTTTCCCATCATGCCTTTTTACAAGTCCCATTTCTCGATTCCCTGAATCCCTAGTTCCCCACATTTTGGAATTTTAGGACTTATTTTCCTAGTATGCTTTTCCTCAGGTTCCCCAAATCCTTGATTCCACACATATCAAACTTTTGGGGTTTCCCTTGTTGGCATTCCTTTCCTCAACTACTCATTCCCTGCCTCAAGTCATGATTACAGACTTCCAAGATTTTCCTAGCCAATATGTCTTTCCCTCAAGTCCCCATTCCGCAAGTTCCCCAAATCTCAATTTTGGACTTTCAGTTTCCTCATATCAGCATGCCTTTCTCTCATGTTCCCATTCCCTGAACTCCCCCAAGCCTCAATTTCAAACTTTCAAGATTTCCCTTGCCAACATGCCTTTCCCTCAAGTCCTCATTCCCTGAGTTCTCTGAGTCCTAACTTCAGATTTTCGGATTCCTCACACCAACACGCCTGCCTTTCTCACAAATTCCGATCCTTGCTCCCCCACTTTCCTACTCCCTTGTCTTTCATGGACCTTCAGGGTTTTCTATACCAACTTATCTCTTGCAAAATTGATTGCAAGGCTCAAAAACCCTGTTGTCCTACAATTCTGCCTTCCTAGGCCCCAAACCTTCGTTTTCCCATGCCCCTTACATCCCAACCTCTGATTTCCCACACCTCCATGCATGCAAATTATCAAAACTCTGTTGTCCAAACACAAAGGCCACCATCTTCCCTGCACAACCCAAGAAGCCATTAATGCTCTCGAATGGATCCAATAAGACAAGGGAATACTTTCAAACAGCTCTCAACACCTATAGGCACATGATTTTGGTACAAATGCAAATGATTCTTGATGTAGGGGCATGGTTTCAAGTACGTAGCAATGTGAAGATGATGGAAGCAAACATGGGCAACCACAAATTCATTGAGCACTCCTACATTACTGCCCAAACAGGAAGACTAAATGTAATGTTCTATATGAATGTTTGCAAGGTGTTGTGGGAGTTGGTTGCTGAGCTAATTTTTTTACTATAGGTGTCTCAAACAAGTTTTAGGGTATCAAATGATGAATACTCAGCTATGTAAATGATGAAGCATGTTTGTAAATCACAAGGAGTAATCTAGTAAAGTTTTGTATATACATTAATGTCTCCACAATAGACTGCAGCATCTCAGGAGGGGCTTTAAACTCAGTTACTATCTCACTCGCCACATTTGCAAGCATGATTGTAATCAAATAAGATTCATGTATGACAGGTTATCTAAAGCATCTTAAACTTCTTTGTGATGATTTTTTCTCATTACATGTGGGTTGTTGTCGATCTGTGATGGATAAATAAGCATGTTCATTTGCAAGTTTCCTTATTCTTTTAAGTTGTAAATACACAATCATTTTTCTATTGCTAATTTGCAGGCATGATCTCATCCTGACTATTGCCAAACATTTTTCATTTTAAGCATCTCTTTTGTTACCTACAGAAATAGTTCAGGTTCCACTATGCTTACATGATCCAATATTGCAAACTATGTCATATCATGTGTTGTCTTGAAACCACTATATACTTAGAGGATCATACTAGTATGGTGTCCCTCTTATCCATGTGTATGCAAGGTAGGCATATTCATTTGTTGGAGAGCAACATTGCCAGTGTCTTTTGATGCGTGGTAAGAGTGGATTATTATCTACTTGATAGAGGTCTTGTAGACCTGTATGTAATCAATGCTAACATGAACTTAATGACAACTCTTTAGGTTCATATCATTTTGAGCATGGTTGCTTAAGGGCCTTGAATCTAATTATTTGTTTCTCTTAAATTGTACTATCGTAGAGACATCAGAAAACACCCCCCTTGGCTGTGCAAATCCTAAAAATGAAGATGAGTTTACCCACTCACAAACATTGTTCCATTCATGTCATTACCTGAGCATAAGTCATGTCCATCATTTAGGATTTGTGGGGTTCCATGTCTAAGCACCAATGGATCCCAAAAGAGAATATTTAGTAATGTGATCTAGTCTGCATGCTTCTCAACTTCCTCACGAAAGATTAAATGGAGCGGAATTAACATCTCAAGAAAAAGAAACAGCAAAAAGCAGAATCAAACTATTTGTTGAAGCAGAAATTCTGCTTGAATATCTTATTTAAAATTCAGCATACACATGGGAGATGAAAAAGCATCACACAGAACTTGAAGCGAAAGCAAATGCTAATCTTCCAACAAACAAGGTCTTTTCAGAAATGTTTAGCCCATTTTTCCTTGCCATATTTATTGTGTTTTCTATAGTTTTAGTTGAAAGTTTCAAACACTGGATATGGAAAGGAATGGAATGTTTATTATACAGTTATACTCGAATCAGAAATTCACAAATGCATTGCCATAAAATTGTTCTTAGCTTCACAATGGAAATATGAAACACTGTGTTGGTTTTTGTCATCAACAAAGGGGTCCCTTCATAAGAATCTATCTTTATGAAGTGAGAAATTGGGCAGTTCTTACAGTGGACCCTTGCCATGGTCACCAACTTACCAAGAGATTGAATATGTAAGAAAGCTTGATGATGGACAATTGTAACATCTAAAATGTTATGTATAGACAACACATTATATATAACTTTCTTTATTCTCAAGATGATATACCTGTTTCCATTAGCATGTAGCACACAATCCTAAAATAATCATGCATGAATATTTGCTTCCATGTGTTCTCTCCGCTTTTGTAGAACATGTGACATGCACATGATCTAATGGATGGTATGCATGATACAAGAACCTGTTGATTTAACATCCATTGCTTGGTATAGATCTTCAATGACTATGTTACAGTTACATTCACAGTAATGTTTTATGCCAGAAAATCACAAAGCATGTAGTAATGTCCGCAGGATCAAAATTAATAAGGAGATCTAGGATGCTCTAGAATCGACAAATATAGGTGTCAACAAAGATCAGAATCCAAAACAGATCCCTTATCATTGTGACCTACATTTGCATGTTTCTCAATTGCCTTGAAAAGATCAAAACAGGTTACAATGTGCATCTCTGAAATCAGAAATGGCCTATGCCAAAATCAACCTATTCAATAAAGAACTATATCTTTTTCTCTTTCCACTAATTTCATTTTGCAACAAGATTATTCTCAGAGAGAGGTGAGCACAACTGAAGCATGAGAGGATATACAGGGCTATATTCTTTGTCTCCTCTGGCACTAATCTTTGAACCATAATCATCCAACGTAGCTTTAATGCCTTTCCAAATTTGCTCCTCTCCTTGAGAATCCAACCATAAGGAATACTGATTGGGTGTTAATTTTGTCCTCTGCATGGGAGATTCTAACTCCTCTGGAGCCCGTGAATATAAATGATGAAGCACCACACTGCGAGGAAGATCTTGCAGGAGAGGGCAGCTCTCAATTTTGGATGTTTCCTGAAAGAAAAGGGTCTTTAAAGCTCTAAGAGCTCGATAAGGTGCTCCCAGCTGTTCCACCTGAAACAAGTTTTGTCCAACCACCAACTCTAACTCTGCCATATCTTTAGTCAATTGCAGTTTCCTTGGTTCTGAAAGAGGCCTTACAAGAGCAGCATGTCGAACAAAGAAAGTCAGTACACGTGCAGCCATTTTTCTAGTAAGCCTGGCACATATGCTCTCCCCAACAACAGAAGTAGAGTGAGATGTCCCAGGAAGAAGTAATTTAGAAAGAAATTCTTTATGGAAGTGAATTATAGAATTTTTAATTTCCTCCATGTATCCAGAACCATTTTCATCCATGCTCGCATTGTTATCTACCCCAAAATTCTGATCATGGATCTGTAAAATGCAACTTTCAAGACGATCAAGCATGGCCTGGAAAAGAGGAGTTATTGAATCACATGCCACACTATATATGGCACCTAGAGATGGTGACATGACTTCCATAGCTACAGTCGGTAAGCTAGAAACCATGGCAGTAACGCGTGTATGAACCTCTTGAAGATGGAGATAAATGGTGAAGTTCTTGACTTGTAAGGGTGTCACAGGACCCATAACTTGACGTGATTCCGGACCTGTTGATATCTGTCACAAGCAAGGCAACTCATCAGTCAATGTAAGCCATGTCCAAAATACTAATTGTACTTTGTCAATTTTCAAATATAATATTGCAAGTTTCATGTATGACGTAAAATAGTAAGTGCTATTATAAATCTACTTACCATAAAATGAAACTCAGTGTGAGACAAGAAAAAACCTGAAATTATATGAAGCTACATTCTCTCGTGATTACCTAGGCATCGACAAACAGAATGACAAATTCATCAAACTACACTCTTCAGTGACAGTAAGCCATATGTGTGCATGCAGTACTTTTAGAGGCTAAACAGGCTTCATTGGGAAGAATTGCTAGATTATGCTTAATCTGAACCTTATAGATAACAGCTTCTGTACCAACAGTGAAAGTTGTTTTTATCTTCCCTCGCTGAACTTCAAATTTTTAAGAAATCTATGATGATGTAACTACTGTATTTAATTTTTCGTTAACCAGAGCACTTTTCCTGCTTTCAGCCTGTGGCAACACCATATGCAGTCTTCATTTGTCAGACTTTTCTAATATTATTTATTAAACCAGGAGATTTGCAGTAGGGACAATAACAGGAAACTAATATTGTTCCTATAAAGGGACAGGATCAGGAGGCATTTTGAAAGCAAACCTGCACAACATACCTAAGGCACATAGTTTTACTTTTTAACTTTTAAGATGATCCTTGTAGTAAACAGTCACAGCTTTCAAGGAAGCTGAATCTATCATGTCTTACATAATATGACACAAAAATGGAACTTTTAACATTAACTAGGATTGCAAAATATCCAAACAATAAATTATAGATGTTGATAGTGAAGAAGCAGAAATAGGGATAAAATCATGATTAATTTCAAACTGGAAGCAGAAGCAATCCAATCCAGATCAGATCCCCATTGTTAAAAAAATTGAGCACAATTAAATTGCAATATATTCAAAATTTGTGATTAAATTGAGGATTAAACTGAGTTTTTCAATTGTGATTTGTGGATTATAAATCTGTTTTTTTCAATTTTTCCCTCATTTGTACTCTGCAAATCTGGATTCTCTCAAGGCACAGCTGCACATCAAAAATTTGAACTTGTATTTGAAAAATCAGGCACAATTTTTTAGAAGCAATTATTACTGAATTATTGAAAATGTGATTGTTAACTTCTAAGTTCTATTACTATTCTTGTGACCTCAACATGCATATTTTTTGAAGTATATTGAACTTGGTTAAAAGCTAAGTTACCAGTTCGGGTTCAGGAATTTGGGTATGCCAGTATAGCAAAAAAATTGGGGTTGGCTACGTTTTGGATATGTCTGTACAAAAAACATATAAAAATCATAAAGTACATACATATTTTAGCCTAAATACAGAGATTAAGTTAAAATATCAGCATTAAATGATGGAGATAAATTATGTGTCATTTCAACAACTTTACATGTGTTTACATTTTAGTGCATAAATGTGTCTTTGCGTTGATTAAAATGTCAGTCTATAAAAATTAAGTTTGAATAAATCTTGTTATTAAGTGTCTTTGTATCACTATTTACTTTTAGTTACTGAGTTTTCTTATAATTGAGAGTATATTTAAATATAGTATGAATTCCTATATAACTTGTTTTTTGATAAAGTAGATCTATATATTACATAAAGGAAAATAAATACAGCCTATCCTCAAAAAGGTGGACAGAATTTCATCATGTCCCAAAGCCACACATATTACGTAGATACGAGGAACAAAAGTATGAAGCAGTCCCAAAAAGATAACAACTGCAACAATAAAACTTGGCCCCAAAAAGGAAACAGCCAGTCACACAATCATAAAGTGATAATGACATTGTAATGTCCCCCTTTGGAATATTCCTAAATTTAGGCCTGCAAAACAATAAGTAACACTAAAAACTGATATTAGTAATAACAAGTATAAACTTTATGGTTATATTCAGATTCATAGTTGAAAAACTCGCCAAGCCCAAAAAACACGACTCGGCAAAAGCTCGGCAAAAACTCGGACAAAAACTCGGCAACTTAAAAAATTGCTTAAATTTCATTAAAAACGTTTTTTTTTTTTTGCAAAATTCAATGATAAGATGCATCCAATGAGTACATAAAAGAAACAAGTTGAGTCTAGTTGTATTTGATTGATTTGAAAGCAAATTGGGTACAAAATGGCATCCTCATGTGGAATGCGTTGATACTAATAGTCTGAAACAAAATGAAAATAGCAAATTGTTTTTGTAAAACTGAAAGTAAATACTACATTAATATATTTTAAAAATTTACATCTTCCTCTTCCCATGTCTAGTGAAAACTAGGGGGAGGTAGAACTAGACGATATTATAGATGAAGACTTGTAGGAAAACTTGGAAACTTGGACTTGGAGAGCACCTAGAAAATCAAATGAAATGAAAATGCCTTTTTAGCGGCTGCAAGAGACCTTTTTTTTGGATGGGCGAGCCTTTTTTACGGACTCATCAAGTTTTTGACACTCGGTGAGTTTTTGTCCTTTATTCAACAAGCAATTTTGGAGAGTAAATGTGGGAAAAACTCATCGTCAAAAAAACCCGGGAGTTTTTTAAAACTCACCGATTACTCAGAGAGTTTTTCAACTATGTTCAGATTAGCACATAAAATATTATAAATTTATAATATTGAGAGCAATACATCATAGCTAAAACATCATAATAATTAGATTAATATTTGAATTCAAAACATCCTAACATCATTAATGGTTATTCCAAAGCATATTCCTATAGCCAATCATATTAAGAATTCACTTAAAGTGCTTGCAAACTGCAATCTCAAGGACGTTGTCTTTGTATTGAAAGAGCATGGGTAGACCCTTGTCCATCCATCTTAGAGTGACGTACTTGAGAAGACCCTCAAGCCTAGGAGCACTCATACGCCTCTTGGCCCATGAGCGCTCCATCTCAGGGGTGGCATACTTGAGAAGTCCCTCAAGCCCAAGAGCACTCATTTGCCTCCTGGCCCACAAACATGGTAGGATCTCACGTCCACTCCATCCCTTAGTCCACCTTGGACGCACTCCATCCTCCTTGATCAAGCCTAGGAGAACTCATTCACCTCCTAGCCCACAAGTGCTCCATCTCAAGGGTGGCGTGCTTGATAAGATGCATGAAAACGACCTTCCTTAACAAGACCGAAAGCACTCATATGCTTCTTGGCCCACAAGCGCCCCATCTCGGGGGGTGACGTACTTGATGAAGGAAAGGTCGGTACTTCGTCTCTCGTGAACTTGGAAGGTTGATCAGCCTCCCTTTTGCAAAACACTTTTATAAATTCAAAATAGATTGCTAAAGAAATCTACAATATTAATTGATCATAAAATATCATTATGCAACTATAATATATATATATATTCGCACATATATATATGCAAATAGTCATTCCTAATTTATAATTTAGGACTTACTTCCCAATAATATTCTTAACAATATTTATTTCCAATAGATCTCTTATATTCATGTTTCTTATTTTTCCCCTTTTCCTATTCACTTCCTTGCTTGATTTCTCCACGAGGAAATGATCCACCTTTTATATCTAATTATTGAGGGAGTCACAACCTTTTCACATTTGAAAGTGTCACAACCTTTCACATTAGGAGTCATACTTTCTCATATCATCATTACTCTTGATAACATAATTTAATAAGGTTCTATTCTCAATTGAATTATTGACTGATGTTATGGACCCCTTTCTCAAATGAAATGCTCTCTTATATCTCAAGTTTGAGGGAGTCACACCTTTTCACCTCAATAGTTACAACTCTTCATCACTGCATTTAGAGAATAGTAATTTAATTTTAAATAAGTTAATTTGCTAGTGCTGCTATCTATTACTTGTAATCAATCATAATCATTCTTTTTTCCTTTTTCTTTCCTTCTAGATCTACCTTCCTTATATACCTTATCTTGCTCAAGGGACACAACCCTTCATATGCTAGTTGACCATTCTTAACAACTTAATCTTTATTTAATGCCAGTTTGGTGTAATATTAATTATCTTTATTGATTTCTTTTGAAACATAGGCTACAAACATTTAGGAATTAAGCGGGACATTACAGACATAACATTGTAAATGAAGGACTAAGCAACTAAGGCTATAAAGCCTGAATTCAAAGAAGGGTTCTAATCATCTGATTTGCCCCAACCTACATTAGGTAAATCAGCTCTCAACCGGTGAGCGTTATCTTCATTCTCCTACTCATGACGTTGTGAGTCAAGCACATTTGGACATTAAGTATCATTCTATTGTGGCAAGATGGCAAGAGCCAAGCGAGGAAACTTCTCCTATCCATGACGAGAGGCTCAACCGTGTTGCTAAGAAGACATAGATGAGTGTTGGCCCATCTAAGGTGATACTAGCAAGCCAATGTTCCGCCCTACAAGTAGAGGAGAGGACCACCCACGATGTCACTGAGAGCAGCACTGAGTGGATTCAAAGCACCCAAATCATTCACCCTCGCAAGGAGACCTAGCAAAACATGGCAAAGATGGGGAACCCAGGCCATTGAACACAAGGTGTTACTCCAATGGTCTGATAAAGTTTGGAGGTGTGCCACCTCTAGGGCTAGTTTATTCACTTGCACCTAGATTTGCATAAACACACTTGATATCACCAAGGACTTAATATGAGTAGACAAGTTTGTATCAACTGAATTTTGAGCAAGAATAGGGGAGAGGACCCAGTAGTTGAGCATGTTTCAATAGTTGTGATAGTAGTTGTTTATATAATGCCCAATAGTTGTGACATGACTACCCTAACTTAAACAAAATGTATTCCTTTGATCTAAAAAGCAACCAATCATGTGATGCCACATCAACGCTCAACTACCCATGATGTGAATGCACAAGTGTTGGTAGCACTTTTTTTTGGGCCTTTTTGGACATCTTGACAAAAAGCATGTTGATGTGGCATCATATTTGATGATGTCACCCTGAAACGAAAGTTATAAGCAGGGGACTTGCCAAGTAAGTTGCTCTAAAAAATTGGGAGTGATTTGAAATTTCCACGTAGGATAATTAGAAGCGCGAAGTTAGGGTGCACAACCACTGGGTCCTCTCCCCTAGTTGCATTTCTCCCCTAGTTGCATTTCTAACTTTCCATATGATAAACAAAATCTCCATTGTAAAAGCATGCTAAAGCTAAGCAAATTTGACAAAAAAAATCTAGCTTTGTTCCCTAGAAAGACAATGTCCCAGGCAAGGATCTAGTTTAAATGGCTTGAAGAAATCACGGATCCAAGAAGAAGTAGCCTACACACGAGCACAAAACCAAAACAGATGATTGATCATCTCAAAATGTCCATAAAAAGAACATTTAGGATTTGTGTTAGTGTGAAAGGGGTACTTTATCTAACTAGTTCATTCTTAGCTAATTCTCCACAAAAGTCCTCTTCACACTAGCTTAACTTTACATAGGGATAAGGTGGTTGAGCCTTTAATGACATGAATTGTCACACCTCATAGGATGCCAACACTTGTCATAATCTGGTTGCATCTATCTCTCCCCTTGGCCTATATAACCAAGGCATTTCCTTTGTAATTCTCAATTCTCAAGCCAAATATAGCTTCGCATTCTTGAGTCCCCATATTTCTGGTTTTGCTTTCCTTCAGTCATTAGATTCCTGGGTAGGCTAGTTAGCAAATCTCACATGGTATCAAAGCCAAATTTGAGTTGTGGGTTAGCATTCCTTTAAGAAATTTGAGAGTGTAGAGCTGGTTTTTTTCAAAAACTAAGTATGCTCCTCTCTTGAATCTTCGGATGATCTGGAAAATCATAAAGTTGTGAAAAAATATCAATTTTTGGGGGGGTTCATACATTGACTTGTCAATTATAGGTCTTTTGAAGCTTCCTAGAGAGATTTTGGGCTCACCATTGAGTCCAGAGCAGCTGAGACATTTAGATCTGCCCTTTATTTCGCCTGAAATGGACACTGGAGGCCAAATCTGCAACAATTTCAAACAGGAGGTTCATTGCCAAATCCAGCAAGGAGCCATCATTTAAGAGCATTTTGGGTCAAATCCGACCTTGCCATCGTGCTCAGAAGACCCAAAAACCATAAAATCAACTATCAAAACGTCAATTTTGGACAAAGTTGCCAGGTAAGGCAAAAAAAAATTGTCCAGGGAGCCATTTAGCCCCCATGAACAAATCAATTTAAAAATAATATATTTTATTTTTAAATCAAAATTTGTTTTTAAAAGAATAAATCTTTTTATTTTCTTTAAAATTTCCAAAAAAAATTGCAAAAATTATATTTACAAATTTAATTGTTTTGATTTTTTTTTAAATTGAAAAAAATATATTTCTACAAATATATTATTTCTTTTTTAAAAATTAAAAAATTAAAAATTAGAAACAAAAAATTTCAAAACAAAAATAAATTTTATGCGCAAGTACTTTGTACCTGCACAACAGGGTACGTAGGTACCAAGGTACCTACACATCAGGCGGTATGCAGGTACCTTGGTACCTACGTCCCCCTACAAGCAGCGCAGTACCTACGCCTGCGCAGGCTCAGCCTTCAGGCCTTAAAAAAAAAATCCCATAGTTTTTTTAAATAAACTTCTTTTTTTTACATAAGATACTATTTAATATATTAATAAAATCGAAGAACTTTCATACAAGCGTCTGCCAAGCAGGTTAATGTCTTCTAACGAACCAAAAAAAGGGATCATCCAGCCACCATAGCATATACAGACACAGCCACCAAACAATTTCAAACCAAAGATTTTACAGACAGCCACCACCAAAAAACTCACCAAAGCCACTATTAACCCTACCCAGAAAATACTTACATAGTAGCCATTGACGGTCGAAAAACTACCAGAGCACCAACGAAACGACCAAAACACCGAAGCCGACCCCAACAAGCCAAAAAACCTTCAACCCAACAACCACCTTACATAAACTTGTTCAATTTTACAAAGTCTTCAAAATCGGAAATCCACTCTTCATCATCAATCTCCATTAGACCAAAGAATTTTTTAAGGAAAATAACAGCCACCGCCACAACCAACCTATGCCTCATCAAACCCGGACCATGCAAGTCCAGAAGGAAAGGATAAATCCTTATTGTGTCCTCTAGACGAATCTGCTTCAGGTCACATGGCCTCAGACAACCCTGTCCTTCAATCACCACACTCAGGACCTCATACATGTCTTCCACCAAGTCTTCTTTAAACATTTTAACCAGCAAGCCTTTTGCTTCCGCCTTCGGGACATTATTGTCCAGGAGAGAAGCAAGAAACCGAGAGGAGACATGCAGATTGTCCCTTCCATACTCATCGCACTCCAAATGTCCTGAACCCAAGACCATGTGTACAACCACAAGCACCAATGGCTCATAATTGTTTAGAATTCACTTGAGTCGCTGGTCCGAGACCTTCCTGAATGAGGTTTGCCTCAATGACAACTTCAAGGAAATGGGGGTGTCGGCTCCAAAACGCGCAAGGCCTGCCACAGAGACCTCCACCACAAATTTTGATTCCTTTGCCATCCTCTCACCTTCTCAGATTGCCTCAGTCGAGAAGGAGAAGGAACTCACTCACCACCGCTGCCTGCTACGAAAAAAATGCACCAAAAGTAACCTGGCCATCCCTAAATACACGAGCATAGATTACCAAGCCGCCGTCGAGCTCAGCAAATAGTACTCTGCCAAACAGGCCAAATGTCCTCACCATAGTTTGGGATCACCTCACCATAATTGTCATGCATCACTAGGAATCGATGCAAGGACCATCGATATCCTAAACCTGAGTCTGTAATAATGCCCAAATCTGTCAGAATACGCTCGCCCCAACGGTCCTGCCAGCAATGCACCCACCCCCATCCACCTTCCACCGTGGCATCCAGCACCACCTCCCTCCGCCACCTCGGAGGGACGCCCACCCTACCTCCCACAGACTTAGAATCGGGCTTAAATAATTTCTTTTAAATCAGGTCCCAAGACTCCTATATTAGATAAAAAAATTGCCTTTGAATTGCCCTCCCTCAAGACATGGTTGAACATTACTTGATCCATTTTGGCGATCCTGTCCAAAGCAGCTTCCAACATTTCCCCTAGCTTCTAGTTCGGGATTTGCTTGGTTCTGAGCGCATTGATTACAAGAGAGGAGTCCCCCTCAATTACCACCCTTCTCACACACATTTCGAGACAAAAGTCCAAACCCAGTATGAGGACTTGAAATTCAGCTGCATTGTTTGTTCCGGCCGGCAAAGATTTCGCAATTCGCCCCAGAGTCACACCTGAAGAATCTCTTATTATACTACCTGCACCCGAAGGCCCCAGATTACCCTTGGAAGCCCCATCAAAGTTCATTTTAACCCACCCTAGCTCTAGGGGAAACCAAACTACCTTTCTACGATCTACTATAGAAGCAGCCCCATCAAATTGCCCACTTGAAGGGGCCTTTAATCCTCCCCAGTTCTTTAAAATCCACGAGTCCCGTTCAGTGAAATTACCTTTCTTTGGATTCAATTCTCCCAACCTTGCATTAAATAGTTCTATGATACCAATCTCAATCTTGCATTGTAGCCTGGGAATAGAAAGTCCCTTGTCTTGGAAGATACGCCTATTCCTCTCCTTCCAAACTTCCCATAAGACAAGTGAAGGACTCGACACCCATAAATCTCCAAACAACAACTTCTTAAACTGTAATGGCCAAGACTTTAACCAATCAAAGAGTTTGTTAGGAAAGGCAGATTTCCACTGAAGCTTAGATAGAACATAGCCACTCCCATATCCCCTTAGTATACTGACAGTTCAAAAATAAGTGATCTACAATCTCTTCGGCTGCTTGACATAAAGGACATCTAGAAGGACCATAGAAGCCCAACTTGGCAAATCTATCTCCTATTAAAACTCTGCCCTGAGCAGCCGCCCAAGTGAAAAATCCCGCTTTCGGTAAACAAGTTTTATTCCAACACAACTGTATCGGCAAATTCGGAGCCACATCCCCTGATGATGCAAGAATTGCATAACCAATTTTTGCTGAATAAACCCCTATAGGCGACGCATTCCATTGCAGCCTATCCTTTCCAGTTCTCCTCTTTTTTAAATAAACTTTTTAATATGTTAAAAAAATTAAATTTTTGAAATCCGCCTTTGTTAATAATATTTTTATATTTTCAAATATTAAAAAACATGCAAATTTGAAATCCACTGACAGATTTTAAAATATCACACCGACTATTTTTATTATTTTTTTAATATTTTATATGTTAAAAAAAAAATTAAATTAAATTCCACCCACTTTTTTGACTTCTTTTAAAAAGTTTTAGTTATTATAACTTTTTTTTAAAATGTGCCCCATTTATTTCTGCCGATGCTCTTTCATATTTCTTTAATGGTTTTTTATTTTAAAAACATAAACTTTTGTCAATGGGGCCTTGGTCTACTGGTGAAGTTGAAAGGTTCTAAATGAGCCCACCAAGGGTCAAGTCTTGCTGAGTGCAAAGGCTCGACACCGAAAAAGGGATGAAGTTGGGATCGTGCTTCGAACCAATTTGGTGGAATGGATACCCCTCAGTCCTTGGCTCTTAGCCAAAGAGGTTCAGCCCAAGAAGGCTCGTGCTCCCGTATCAAGTAGCAAAAAAGAATTTGTGGATGACCTCCATCAAAAAAAAAAACAAACTTTTTTAAGTCCGCCACCATTGACCATATTTTTTAATAATTTTTTAAGATTTTTTTTTTTATTAAAAAATATAAATATCTCATAACCATTAAATTTGGAGGAGTATTTAGCAGCGACTAAATTGGTAGAAGGCTAAATTTATCTGGTGGAGTGCTGCATTTAGCGGAGTTCTAAACCAGCTAGCAAAGATCTACATTTGGCGGACTGCTAACTTTGGTGGCAAGTTTCTATGACCAAACATGAAAGCAATCAGAAAATGCAACACATAAGACAATGAACACCACAAGATACCCAGGGAAAACCCTCCAACTCGAGGGGAAAAACCCAACAGATATATCGCTTATATATTTTAGGAGTAAGAGCAGAAATCTGCTTACAACTCAAGCCCAACACAAGGCCGAATTTGATACGATGAATGATAGCACCTCTCCTAGATGCGAAGATACAGAATATGTTTCTCCTTGAGATCGATCTGCTGTTACAAAATGATGATCTTCTGCTACAGAATGATGATCTAATGATGATCTACTGCTCAAGATAATGACCTGCTGCTCAAGTGTGAACTTCTCCAAGGAGTGCGAATATGGTGAATGAACTTGATGATCAAATGAGAGATCATCACCTTATATTTATACAAAACAAAGTGTCTCTTCATGTAGGTTGGCCTCCTTAAGGAATAATAATAATAATTAAATGAGTCGGCCACATTAAGGAAGTCGGCCATAATAAATAATAAATATTATTTAAGTTGGCCCCATTTATATTGTTATATTATAATTTCCAAGTGAAGTGCCCCTTCACTTAATTATCACAATGAAATAAATAGCCAAAGGCTATATGCAATTTCATGTCTTCAATTAGGCTGGAAGAATAAACCCAAAGTTGCAATAACTTCAACACTCCCTCTCAGCTAGGGAGGAATACTTCCAGCAGTACAAGACACATCACCTCATCGTGATGTCAACCACTATGGCAACTCCCATATGTGGAAAAGAATCATATCACCTCATCGTGATATTAACCATGATGGCTCTCCCATGTATGGCAAAGGAACATATCACCTCATTATGATATTAACCATCATAGCTCTCCCATGTATGGCAAATGTACATAAGTGCCCATCACTCAATCGTGATATCGTCACCTCATCGTGACATTCACCATGGCTACTCCCAGAGGGTGAAAAGCACAAGTACAAGAAAATCATCACAGACTCTCTCACGTGATGTCATGGCGTCACACACATGACATCGACCATGGCTCTCCAAGAGGGTGGAAACAAGGGCTTTCACCTTGAAATTCTCTCGTAGAGAGAAATGCATTAACAAGGGCTTGCACCTCAAATCTCTCTAACAAAGAGAAATGCATTAAAGCAAATCTAAAGTTCATTGATGCTGAGACTCCTTCTCAGCTAGGGCTTCATTCTCCACAATACCAAGCTTGTCTCAAAAGTACACAAACTTTACTCTGGCAAGAGGCTTGGTGAGAATGTCTGCCATCTACTCATCAGTGCTGATATACTTCAACTAGATTGCTTTCCTCAATACCATATCTCTGATATAGTGGTATTTGATCTCAACATGTTTGGTTCTGTCATGAAACATTGGATTGACAGAAACCTTCACACAACTTTGATTATCACAATGAATGACAGTCGGCTCCATTGATTGTCCAAAAAATCCTACAAGGAGCTTCTGAAGCCACACTGCTTCTCTAGCTGCCACACATGCTGCAATGTACTCGGCCTCTGCGGTGCTCAGTGCCACTGAAGACTGCTTCCTGCTACACCAGGAGATCATCGCAAACCCCAAACTGAAACAACATCCAGAGGTGCTCTTCCGATTAGTGACACACCCTCCCTAATCGGAATCAATATTTCCATGCAACTTCAAGTCTACACCAGAAGAATATCTCAAACCATATCCAACTGTGTCATGCAAGTATCTCAAGATATGCTTCACTGCAACTAGATGTATTTGCCTTGGTTCGCACATGAACTAACTAAGTGCACTCACTGCATAGCAAATATCTGGTCTAGTATGGACTAGATACATCAACGATCCAATCAACTGCCTGTACATAGTAGGATCCACCAGGTCTGAACTAGCTCCAACCTCTTTTAACTTCTGAAAATTGGTTTCCATACGTGTAGACATGGATTTACAATCCATCATACCAAATCTCTTCAAGATGTCTATTGTATACTTCCCTTGACTTAGAATGATCTCATTGGGCCTCTGCCATACTTCTAAACCAAGGAAGTAATGCATGTACTTAAGATCCTTCATTTCAAATTCAGAAGCCAACTCTTTCTTGCATTTGATAATGAGGTGTTCTTCTTCAATAAGAAATAGATCATCAACATAGAGAACCAAGATCAATGCTTCACCATCAATTACCTTGAAGTATAGATTTGAATCAGCATCTTTCTTGGAGAAGCCCAAGCTCAGCAGGTATTGATCAATTCTCTCATACCAAGCACGTGGAGCCTACTTAAGACCATATAAAGCCTTCTTCAGTCTGCAAACATGAGACTCCTTCCCATGAACCTCAAGGCCCTCAAGTTGCTCAATGTATACCTCTTCCTCGATCACACCATTCAGAAATGTTGTCTCACGTCCATCTGGTGTATCTTCCATCCTCTAGATGCTGCAATAGCAATGATGGTCCTAATGGGTGTATAACGAGCAACTGGAGCAAAAGGTTTCCTTATAGTCTACTCCCTCATTCTAAGATAATCCTCTACCCAAAAATCTAGCTTGTACTTCTCAATGCTCCCATCAGTCGCATGCTTGATCTTGAAGAGCCACTTAGAAGATACAACCGATTTGCCTTCAGGTCTAGGTACGATGACCCAAACATCATTCTTGAGGATGGATTGATACTCCTCAACCATAGCATCTTTCCATACTTGCAGACTAGTAGCTTCCTCAACACTAGAAGGTTTTGACTCGATGATTTGACTCATCAAAGCAACATAGCTTGAAAACTTATGAGGTCTCTTGCTTTCTCTGAAAGTTCCTCTTGGGGCTGCAATTCTTTCTGCCTCCTGCATTGTTGCCTAGCCCAAAGAGGTCTCTTACAACCAATCACAATGTCTATAGGCCCATCAGTAGGTTCCAAAGGCTCAACTGGATCATCATCTTCCTTAGGATCAATAGCCTCCTTTTGAATCTCAGGAGTTCTTGCATCAACCTCCTGATCTCTTCGTCCAAGGTTGCCTCTGTTGGTTTGACAGACTCCCTCTGTAGGTTAATTCCTCCTCTTCGAAGAAATTGATTATAGTGACAACCTGAATAGGTTCTTCCTCTTCGAGAGATGTCTTCAGTCACCAACTCAGTCCCATGACTACAAGTTGTGTTTTCATTCTTCAACCTACAGGATGCATCAAACTCTTCTTCTCTTGAAAGCAATCTCTTACGCTTCTTGGTCCATCCTGAAAGCATTAAGGAGAGATTACTAATAGTTCATGGAACTCAACTATCTCGAAGAGAAATATCAATGCTAGAAGCATACATGATTGACTATCTCAATGTTATAGCATGAATTAATAACTACATAACAAATTCATGAACATTATTCAACCATGCAATACTTATCTTATTGAAATCAAAATTTCCTTAAGTAATCCCAGATAATTAATTCATCTTCGTTGATTCTGATGTCTTTCTTCCATCCTTACTGTGCTCGAAAGAGCTAATCTCAGCATAACAAAATACAATCTACACAGATTTCATTACGCAGCCAGCATATAGAACCAAACTTCTCAAAGAATCGAGGTTCTATCACAGTTCATGCATATAGAGAATGAAATCAATCACAATCGTAATTTCAGAGTCACACTCAGAATTTAGCATGAAACAACTTGCAATGAATAAATGGTAACTCCAAAGAATCTTATCGCTGTGATCACTATTTACTGGTCACACACAATCCAAGCAATCGATGTCAGATTTGCACAACTCGGCAAACTGAAATTTATCCCAGATTTAAAAGTATAAACAAAAATACTTATCTCTTTATTAATTAATCTTCCTTGCATTCACCGAGGATTCAGATCTGCTCAAACTTCTTTCATGTAGATAGGTTCAGATCATTTAGCACATTCTCCACTTCGATAGAACTTCAACAACATACTTATTAAAATCTGCACAGAAATCACAGTGGTTGTATATAAATGAAGATCACGACCTCCTCACTGGCAATGCCCAACACATGACACATTTTCATTCCATTTCAAAGATGTCACAGATAACTGCCCAGCAAGAAGGATTCGCTAAAAAGATTAAACGTTGAACTCCAGGAAACTTCTGATAGGGTCTGAAAATGCTGCTTTACTCTCTTCACAATGTTGCAATTACATCGACTAAACAAGAACAGGGGATGCCATTGAAGACTCTCAGTCTATTGTCCCGAAATGTGCATAACTTCAATCTAAGTTTCCAATGTCGACAAACTATCTCACTGCAATCAATTTCTGATCAGATCTTTTTCATAGACCCGCTCTGATACCATGTTAGTTTTTATGACCAGAAATGAAAGCAATCAAAAAATGCAACACATAAGACAATGAACACCACAAGATACCCTGGAAAAACCCTCCAACTCGAGGGGAAAAACCCAGCAAATATATCGCTTATATATTTTAGGAGTAAGAGCAGAAATCTGCTTACAACTCAAGCCCAACACAAAGCCAAATTTGATACAATGAATAATAGCGCCTCTCCTAGATGCGAAGATACAAAATATGTTTCTCCTTGAGATCGATCTGCTGCTACAGAATGATGATCTAATGATGATTTGCTGCTCAAGATAATGACATGTTGCTCAAGTGCGAACTTCTCCAAGGAGTGCGAATATGGTGAATGAACTTGATGATCAAATGAGAGATCATCACCTGTATTTATACAAAACAAAGTGTCTCTTCATGTAGGTCGGCCTCCTTAAGGAATAATAATAATAATTAAATGAGTCGGCCACATTAAGGAAGTCGGCCATAATAAATAATAAATATTATTTAGGTCAGCCCACAATAATTAAATGTTATATTATAATTTCCAAGTGACGCACCCCTTCACTTAATTATCACAATGAAATAAATAGCCAAAGGTTATATGCAATTTCATGTCTTCGATTAGGCTGGAAGAATGAACCCGAAGGTGCAATAACTTCAACATTTAGCTGCTACTAAATTGGTAGAATGCTAAATTTATCTGGTGGAGTGCTACATTTAGCTGAGTTCTAAACTAGCTAGCAGAGATCTACATTTGGCAAACCGCTAACTTTGGTGGCAGTTCCGCTAAATTTGGTGAAAAAATTTCACCCCCTCTCCGTTGATGCATTGTTTTTTGAAGACCAACTTGGACAGCTCATAACTCAAGCTCTCGACTTCCAAATTCAATGCAATTATTTTTATTTGGGCTAATTTTTTGTGCTCTATGCATTGGTGAAGACGGTTTCAAATTTTGGTGCGTCGATTTTTCAGAAATTGCTGATTCTCAGAGGACACCCCATCATTCTCATTTTGCAGGCTTTAAAGCTGCATAACTTTTGCATACGACCTCAGATCGAATAGATTCTTTTTTTGAAAGTGTATAATTTTTCGTGTACTTCACATTGGTGTTCTTTATTTGATGTGATATTGTACCAAATGTATAATTTCAGCACATGCTCATTTCTTGAGGATTTGTAAAAGATTTGAAATCTTGAAATCTGTAACTGCACTAAATATAAAGTGCCAAATCATTTTTTTTCTGGGGGCATTCTTTGATTGAGTAAAGAAGGGGGGATCTCTTGTTGTCTTTGTGCTTGAACATCTCTCATACTTTGTGCTCTATTTTTCCTTCACTATGGGTACCTTTAAGTTTCCATTGCTCATGCCCTACAACTACAACACATGGCATCAAAATGCATGGAATGTCTTAATGCAACAAGGATATACTCCTTATGTTGAGAAGAAGGTACCTGAACCCGCAAATGATAAGGAAAAACTACTCTAGATGTTAGAACATACAAAAGCTCTTGGTTGTCTAAGGAGTTTTGTTTTTCTTAATATAATGTTTTAGATTGAAGCATGTAAAGATTCACATGATGCATGGGACAAATTAAAAACTCTCTATGGTACAACTAATGAAGTTCGTGGTTATCAAATTGACAACCAACTAATGGGTTTCGATCCAAAGTCTTTTGATAACATCCAAGATTATGTAACAAAGGTCAATGACCTTAGAGCACAATGTAAATCATGTGGCTTAGAAAAGAAAGACATTCAACTTTTCTATAACACTCTAAACAAACTTGGAACTGAATTTGCAGCTTTTGTTTCTAGTTTTCATACTCATAGGTTGACAATGGGATCCACATTCACTACACCTTCTTTTGCTTCATTTTCTGAAATGTTGATGCAAGAACAAGGTAAGCTTTTGTCAATGGGCCTTCTTAAGCCTTCACACTCACAAGCTTTGTTGGCTGGTCAACCAAAGGGTCAGAAAGAATCAAGGAAACCTAACAACAAACAAAAGCAGTTCAAAAAGTCACAAAGAGATCAAGCACAATCATCTTCAACAACAAAAGTTTACTCCAAGTCCTCTTCAAAGGAGAATTTTCAAAAGAAGGAGCGGCCAACTTGTAGCTACTGCAAGAAACCTGGTCATGAGGAACATTCTTGTCATAAGAAGCAGATCAATAGGTTAAAGCATCTTCTTAAAAGGAACAACATTGATCTGCCTTCTTCTATTGCTCAGCAATCCTCTACTCCTTCCAAATCAAGTAAAGGGAAAGCACATGCACTTGTTGCTATTACTGATTTTTCATAAGAGTGGATTCTTGACTCGGGTACATCACATCACATGGGTTCTACTAAAGAACAGTTTTCTTTGTTGGAGCCTTGTTCTATGCCCCACATTCTCATTGGGGAAGATTCTCCAGTGGATGTAATTGGGAAGGGTTCAATTGATACTGGAAATGGTACATTTGAAAATGTCCTCTGTGTGTCTAATCTGTCAGCCAACCTTCTCTTCGTCTACCAAATCACTCAGAATGGTAGAAAAGTTGAATTTACTCCAAATTCTGTCAGCATCAGGAATCTTGAAGATAATGCGCTCCTTGCAATTGGTAAGGCCAATCATGAGTCTCGCCTGTATGCTTTCTCTCATTTTGTACCTGATTCACATTCCACTGCATTGCTCACCCATTCAAATGCTATGAGCAAACTATGGCATGAGCGGTTTGGCCATCTCAACTACCGCTATCTTCAACAACTCAGCAAACAGAATACGATCACTGGTCTTCCTCCAATCAATTTTTCAAATGGTGTATGTTCAAGTTATGCCTTGGGCAAACATCCTGAGGAGAAGTTCGACAAAGGGAAGGCTTGGCGGGCTTCAGAAGTCCTTGAATTGGTTCATAGTGACTTGGCGGGTCCTTTTCCATCATTATCTTTCAGTAAGGCTCATTATTTGCTCACCTTCATGGATGATTATTCCAGATACACATGGGTCTACTTTCTTCGACAGAAGGGAGAAGTCTTTGATAGATTTCAAGAGTTTAAGGCTCGTGTGAGAAGCAATCTGGAAAGTGTGTCGAAATTCTTCGCACTAATAATGGCAGAGAATATGTGAACCACCAATTTGAGCAATTTTGTACTCTTGAAGGGATTGATCTTCAACATACTATTGCCTACACACCACAACAAAATGGTGTAGCTGAGAGGAAAAATAGGTCCCTGAAAGAGAGATTGCATGATCCACGCTTGCTCCCTTGCACCTGCATATTGGGTAGAAGCTATCAACTGTGTTGCTCACATTTAAAACAGAGTTCCACATAAGGCATTAAAGGGCATCACTCCCTTTGAAGCCTAGTGTGGCAGGAAACCTGTTGTGGGGCACTTTAGAGTTTTTGGCTCCCCAGCATGGGCACATATTCCTTCAGAAAAGTGCAAGGCCTTGGAAACTCAGAGTCAGCCTTGTATCTTTGTTGGTTACCTTGATGGTGTCAAAGAATATCGACTAATGGATCCTGAAACACATGAGCTCTTCATTGAGCGTAGTGTGCAATTTGAGGAAAGCTCATCCTCTACTCTTCCTTCCTCCACAGTGGATTTAGAGGATTCTGACATTGAGGATTTTCCTCAAGCTTCCTCTAGTTGTCGAGTTGATCATGAGATTTCATCTTCCTCTTCACAGAGTTCAGAATCTCCTCCTCCATCCCCTACCATGCCTTGTTGGGATCATCAAACACTTGAGTCTATAGGCGATCTTGTTGGGGATCCTTCAAATACTAGGACTCGGTCACAACATCACCACATTCCACATTCCTACATTGCCACAGCTTCAGATCCACAATCATTTCGTGAAGCTTCTGGTATTGCTGAGTGGGATTCCGCAATGGAGGAAGAGTACAACTCTTTAATCCAGAATAAAACATGGGATCTTGTTCCACTTCCTAAGGGAAGAAAACTGGTTCGGTGTAAGTGGATCTATCAAACCAAATTTGCAGCAAATAGCTCAATTGACAAGTATAAAGCACGACTTGTGGCCAAAGGGTTCTCTCAAGTTCCAAGTATTGACTACATTGAGACCTTTGCCCCTATTGCCAAAATGAACTCCATTCGCTTGTTGCTTGCTATTTATGCAGCTCATGGTTGGGTTGTACATCAAATGGATGTGAAAAGTGCATTTCTTCACGAAGATCTACATGAAGAACTTTACATGGAGCAGCCACAAGGATTCATTCAAGATTCTTCATTGGTTTGCAAACTACGGAAGTCTCTCTATGGCCTCAAGCAGGCTCCACGAGCTTGGTATGCCAAAATGGACTCCTTTCTTCTCTCCATTGGGTTCTCCAGATGCCACTCAGATCTGAATGTCTACATCTTGCGGCAAGAGAATGCTCTTCTCTTCTTGGCTCTCTATGTTGATGACTTGATTGTCACTGGGAGCACTTCATCCATCATCACAACTGTGAAGAATTCTTTGCATGACAGATTTGCCATGACTGACTTGAGTCTCTTGCACTACTTTCTCGGGATCGAGATCACACAGACCTCTTCCAGGATCTCACTTGCACAACCCAAGTATGCTCTTGATCTTTTGTCACGTTTTCATATGGTTGATTATAAGCCTACACCGACTCCCTTTCTGTCTGGAGTTAAAATTGAGCCCAAATGTTCCACACCACTAGTTGATGCTACTTTGTATCGTCAACTTGTTGGTAGCCTCATCTACTTGACACATACTCACCCCAACATTTCCTTTGCAGTTGGCATTGTTTCGCGCTTCATGATGGAACCACATGAGCTTCATTGGAAAGCTGCCAAACACATCTTGCACTACATCTAGGGCATTCATCGGTATAGGATTCAGTATGCAGCAGGCACAAGTTCAAACTTACTTGGATACACAGATGCTGATTGGGCTGGTGATATTGATGATCGCAAGTCCACATCCAGCTACAACTTTCACTATGGTTATGGCCCCATTTGTTGGCAAAGCAAGAAGCAACATGCCATTGCTCTTTCTTGCAAAACCGAAGTTTGCTCTTGATCTTTTGTCACGTTTTCATATGGTTGATTGTAAGCCTGCATCGACTCCCATTTTGTCTGGAGCTAAACTTGAGGCCAAATGTTCCACACCACTAGTCGATGCTACTTTGTATCGTCAACTTGTTGGTAGCCTCATCTACTTGACACATACTCGCCCCGACATTTCCTTTGCAGTTGGCATTGTTTCGCGCTTCATGACGGAACCACATGAGCTTCATTGGAAAGTTGCCAAACGCATCTTGCACTACATCCAAGGCACTCATCGGTATGGGATTCAATATGCAGTAGGCACAAGTTTAGACTTACTTGGATACACAGATGCTGATTGGGCTAGTGATATTGATCATCGCAAGTCCACATTTGGCTACAGCTTTCACTATGGTTCTGGCCCCATTTGTTGGCAAAGCAAGAAGCAACATGCCATTGCTCTTTCTTCCACTGAGGCTGAGTATCAGGGAGCTGTCAATGCTGCCACTAAGGCTTTTTGGCTTCAGAATATCCTCACTGAACTTGGTATCACCTTTCAAAAGCCATCAGTTATCTATTGTGACAACCAAAGCACCATCCAGATCTCGAAGAACCCGGTCCATCATCAACGAACCAAACACATCGAGATCCATATACATTTTCTTTGGGAGCTAATTCAGGAGCAAGTCATTGATTTGCGATACTATCCTACAGTAGATCAAGTTGCAGATATATTCACCAGACCCTTCACTGAGAGCAAGTATGTTCATCTTCGGTCTCTCTTGGGGGTGAAGCATATCTCTTCTAGGGGGCTCACTTAGACCTTCTTCATTCACCCTCTCATGGGTAGGAGTTTTTTCCCACTGGATTTTCTCCTTTATCATTGAGAGGTTATTATGTACATGGGTACCTTATCAAGCCTAGTAGTCGGGACCCATATTTTCATCTTTTCATTGCATAATTCTCCCTGAGTTACACTTAAGGGGGGATGTTAGTGTAAAAGGGGTACTTTATCTAACTAGTTCATTCTTACCTAGTTCTCCACTAAATTCCTCTTCACACTAGCTTAACTTTACATAGGGATAAGGTGGTTGAGCCTTTAATGACATGAGTTGTCACACCTCATAGGATAGGATGCCAACACTTGTCATAATCTGGTTGCATCTATCTCTCCCCTTGGCCTATATAACCAAGGCATTTCCTTTGTAATTCTCAATTCTCAAGCTGAATATAGCTTTGCATTCTTGAGAGGAATACAGTTTATTCCTCCTCATATTTCTAGTTTTGTTTTCCTTCGATCATTAGATTCCTAGGTAGGCTAGTTAGCAAATCTCACAATTTGAAACACATAACTGAATCAACCTAATGCAATAAAAAATACGGAACCCAATGAAGAGAAGCCTTCTCCTTGCAGCAAGAGCACACAACACCACTTATAATAGTCTAATAAGATTGCTAAGACACCAAGATACCCGAATTTGAAGACTCTATATGGAGATCCAACTCTAGATAGCAACTGCACTTGCCTAGTCATTGAATAGGACCGTATAAACCATGTTTTTGTACTGATTCTGGAATTAATTAGATGCTCTTGTTCACTGATTTTTGACAAACCATGAACATTCTTGGAACACTACAATTTATTAATTTTAAATACGAAACAAGATGCTTACGACACCTCTCAAACTTGCTGATTTTGGAAGACAATTTGTGAGCACAAATCACAGAAAAGGTGTTGATTTTCATTACTACTGGACTACAAGATTACATCATTGTTAATGAGAAAATTTGAACAACATTTACCCTGAAAAAGGTGATCCCCAACAGATAACAACTACTCCAAAAACATCACGGCTGAGAAACTCTATTCCACAAATATTCACAATATTCAACCAGCACACCAAAAACTCTAACCTTGATCTCTCAACATACAAACAAACTCTTCTCCCACCTTCAAACTGCAAATAAAACATATGGGAAGCTAACCAAAACTCATTCTCCTCTCTTCCTTTTATAATATCTTCCTCTTGTCTCTGTGGAAGTCATCTGGTCTAAATATTCCTTCTAAAATTATCATTCCTCTAGGCATCCTGTTGCCTTTCAACTGCATTATCTGGTCTCCATAGGCTTTGTCAATCTTGGGAGTTAGTTCTTCAGCAGATTCATCGGCATAGAAAATGAGCCACTCAAGTGCTTGGACAACCCCTCAAATACATACCCAGGCTTGGATTTGTACCTGAACCCATTTGGGTAAGCTCCAGACCCATTTGGGCTGATAAGTCCCTAAGTACCCACAAACCTAGTAACATAGTGGGAAAGCAAACATCTAACAAAATGAGCAATTTTGGTTCAACAATAGCTTTCCAAACAATTTGGAAATACTTTTTCTAGAAGTGAGAGGGTGTTTGAAGAGATCATCTCATATTCAATTTTTGAAATGTTTAGTATAACTAATACATTTAGTTTCATAAATAATTATTTATAAACACATCTCTCATTTTTATAAGTGATACATTTAACATTACTTATATATGGATAAATGAGCACCAAAACATGAATTTTTAATATATTATGAAACATATATTTTAAGTACTTCCTCATCCTTAAAATGAACTTCTTTACCTTTGTACAAATTTGTAATGTCCCCTTTTCAAAATAGGATAATTGTTAGTGTTTCTTAGATCAGATTATTTAATCAATTGAATAAAAGAAATGCAACACATAAGACAATGAACACAACAAGATACCCTGGGAAAACCCTCCTCTTGAGGGAGAAAAACCCAGCAAATATATCTCTTATATATTGAAGGAATAAGAGCAGAAATCTGCTTGAACTCAGGCCCAACACAATGCCGAATTTGATACAATGAATGATAGCATCTCTCTTAGATGCAAAGATACAAATGAATATGTTTCTCCTTGAAATCGGTCTGCTGCTACAAAAGATGATCTGCTGTTCAAGTATGAACTTCTTCTATGTATGCGAATCCAAGTATGAGCTTCTTCTATGACTGCGAATTCTGCTCTGCCAAAATAGCGAACTTTCTTTTTTTGTATTCGAATGTATGTTAACATCAAAAAGGTGACCTTGTATATATACCTTCTTGGCGCCTCTTCATATAGGTCGGCCTTTTGATAAACATTTAATAACAAATAAAGTCGGCCAGAATAAGTACATTGTATAACTTAATTATAAGGTCGGCCCATGTACTAGTGAAGACCGACGCTGCATTAACATCAACAATAATAAATAACAAAAAATTAAAATATCAAAAAAGAAGTAAAAATTGTTAATGTTATTGTACAGCTGCATGAGTAATCTCCAGATCAGATCGAAAAATAAATTTAAATGTACCAAGTTGCTATTTAAATTTATATTTATCGAATTATTGAAGAGGCGCTTCAATTAAGAAACAAACAAACAAATATTAAATTGTTAAATATTATTATTATTTATTTCTTGGAGCCGACTTTCTTGATAATCGCGCCCTCCCAGCAAAAGTCGTGTTTCCTTCTTAGGGCCGACTTCTTTGTGAAAGGTCACATCCTTCCATTGCTATGTGTATATATACTTGATGGTTGTCATTCATTCCTCATCAAGTTCATTTGAAGTAATTGAAGGAGAAGTGTGAATTGCAGCAGCAGATCTATTCTAGGAGATTTACATTATTTGTATCTTTGCATCTAAGAGAGGTGTTGTTCATTGTATCTTTGAGGCATTGTATTTGTGCCTAAGTTGTAAGCAGATTGCTGCTCTTATTTACATCAATATATAGGAGATATATTGGTTGGGTTTTTCTCCCTCGGGTTGGAGGGTTTTCCTAGGGTATTGGTTGTGTTCTTGTGTCATTTTTTAAATTAATTTTGCATTCTAATCTGATCATCTAAATCTAACATGGTATCAGAGCGGGTTTGAAGAGGATCCCCGATCAGATTTGTGTTTAAATCAGCCATACCCTTGTTTTATTTTCTCATCTTTATTCACCTTTATCTATTCATCAAGATGGTGAATGGTCTCAAGATTGAGGATAGGCTTAAGGGAGCGTCAAACTTCAGTTCGTGGAAATTCTTAATCATGCTCACCTTGGATGAAAGCGAATTGGCAGAGTTTGTGGAGAGCTCCACCCCCGAGCCTACGAATGAGGAAGAAAAGACCCTAGTGAAGAAGAAAAATACTAGGGCAAAGAAGATCTTAGTTGATTCGGTGAAGGATCATATTGTTCCAATCGTCTCCAAGTTAAGGACTGCAAGAGAGATGTTCAAAACCCTAGAGGAGATGTACAAAATCAACAACAATAGTCGAGCTCTTGCACTGAAGCAACAACTGCATCACTTGAAGATGGCGAAGGGAGAAACTGCCATTGCCTACTTCATGAGAATAACCGAATTGAGAGATCAGCTCTCGTCTATTGGGCATATTGTCGACAGCAAGGATCTAACCATGTTGGCTTTCAATGGTCTCCCTTCATCCTGGGAGTCTTATATTTAGGGAATCAATGCAAGATCAAAACTTCCCAAGTTTGATCGATTGAGGGCTAACTGTATTCAAGAAGAATCTAGGTTGGCTGCAAGAGGTATTGGGAAAAGCTTTGTTAATGAAGACCTTCATCTTCCTGCCACTCAATCCTCAAAGAAGAAAGGTGGGAAGAAGGGGTATTTCAAGAGGAACAGAGATAGAGGAGCTGATGGTGGCCCCGCATTTAAGAAGATGAGGGACATATCAAAGGTTCAATGTTTCCGATGTGATAAGTATGGCCATTTTGCTAAGGAATGTCCTTCCAGGCCTAGGTAGCAGGCCACATTTGCTAAAGTCGATGAAGCCTCCATGCAAAAGGATACAAGTGAATACTTATTCTATTCAGCCTTGTCTAGTAATGTATCTACCGACACCGACACTTGGCTAATAGATAGTGGTGCCTCTTGCCACGTCACTGGATTCAGGGAGCATCTATCTGATTTGGTAATGAAAGATCCTAGCGAACAAAAAATTATTGGAGATGATGCTAGTTACTCGATTAAGGGAGTTGGGACTTCATCTCTGCATTTGGATTCCGGCGATTCCTTACTATTGGATGATATGCTATTTGTTCTAGGCATCAAGCGGAACCTTGTTTTCATATCAGCCTTGGAAGACAAGGGTTATCAAGTTGCCTTTTCTGAAGACAAAGTTCTCATATGGGTGAAGAACTCTAACTTCAAGACTGCTCAGATGGTTGGAGTTAGACATGGGTGTCTCTACAGGCTATGCGCGTGCCCCATTCAGGCTCTAGTACATGACTCCGCGAGTTTGGGTGATCTTTGGCATTGAAGATTGGCTCACCTTCACTTTCGAGCGCTACCTGTTATGGAGAAGATGGTGACGGGCCTTCCTAAATTCAACCAGAAGCATGAAGGAACCTGCAAAGGCTGCGCTTTGGGTAAGAATACAAAAGGTCCATTCCATAGTAGTGAAAGGAGATCCAAATGTGTCTTAGATCTTATTCATTCTGATTTATGTGGTCCAATGTATGTTGCATCCTCGAGTGGTTTCTTGTATTACATTATTTTTATTGATGACTACTCTAGAAAGACTTGGATCTATTTCTTGAAATCTAAAGAATCTGAGGAGATACTAGAAAGGTTCAAAGAGTTCAAAGCTCAGGTGGAGAACATGTCCGGAAAGAGGATCAAGGTGTTGAGATTCGATAACGGAGGAGAATACACTTCTGTTATCTTCTGTAACTTCTGCATTGAAGCAGGGATTAAGAGGGAGCTCAGCGTTCCTTATAATCCTCAACAAAATGGTGTTGTAGAGAGAAAGAACAGAACTATCGTAGAAGCAGTCAAAGCCATGCTTCATGACCAAGACCTGCAAATCTCTCTTTGGGCTGAAGCATCCAAGACTGCAGTCTATATCCAGAATAGAAGTCCTCAAAAAATCTTGGAGAATATAACCCCTAAAGAAGCATTCTCTGGGGTGAAACCTGAAGTAAGTCATTTAAGGATCTTTGGGTGTCCAGTGTATGTTCATATTCCAAAGGAAAAGAGGACTAAGTTGGAACCTTCTAGCAAGAAGGGAATTTTGGTAGGCTATAGTGAGACATCAAAAGCCTACAGAATCTACATTCCGAGTCAGAAGACTATTGAGATCAGTAGAGATGTCACATTTGAGGAGGATGTTGCATTCAAAAGATCCAAGGGTACTCATATAGAGATCGATGAAGAAGAACCTCCTCAGGATATGGAAGTTGACCATATTCCTGAAAAATTAGAGGGAGGTTCCAAGACCTAAAGAAGATGATGATCCAGCTAAACCCTTGGAGCCTACTAATGGGCCTACAAATATTGTGATTGGAAGGAAGAGACCTCTTTGGGCCAGGAAAATAATGCAGGAGGCAGAAAGTTTTGCAGCCCCAAGAGGAACCTTCAGAGAAAGCAAGAGACCAAATAAGTTCTCTAGTTATGTAGCCTTGATGAGTCAAATTATTGAGTCTAAGCCTTCCAATGTTGAGGAAGCTTCTAGTCAACAAGTTTGGAAGGATGCTATGACTGAGGAGTATCAATCCATACTTAAGAATGATGTTTGAGATATTGTTCCTAGACCCGAAGGCAAATCTGTGGTGTCCTCTAAATGGCTCTTCAAGATCAAGCATGTAGTTGATGGGAGCATTGAGAAGTACAAGGCAAGATTCGTGGCTAGAGGGTTCTCACAAAAAGAGGGAGTTGACTATGAAGAAACCTTTGCTCCAGTGGCTCGCTACACTTCTGTCAGAACCATTATTGCTATTGCTGCATCTAGAGGATGGAAGATTCACCAAATGGATGTTAAGACAGCCTTTCTGAATGGTGTCATAGAAGAAGAGGTCTACATTGAGCAACCCGATGGATGTGAGGTACAGGGGAAGGAGTCTCATGTTTGCAAGCTAAAGAAGGCCTTGTATTGTCTTAAGCAGGCTCCGCGTGCTTGGTACAAAAGGATTGATCGTTACCTATTGAGTTTGGGTTTCTCAGAGAATGACGCAAATTCTAACCTCTACTTCAAGGTAATAAATGGTGAAGCATTGATTCTGGTTTTGTATGTTGATAATTTGATTATCACTGGAGAAGAACACCTGATTCTAAAATGTAAGGAGTTAGCTTCTGAGTTTGAGATGAAGAATCTTGGTCTCACGCATTACTTTCTTGGCTTAAAAGTTTGGCAAAAGCCAAACAAGATGATTCTAAGTCAAGGCAAGTATACTATTGACATTCTGAAGAGGTTTGGTATGATTGATTGCAAACCTATGTCTACACCTATGGAGACAAACTTACATAAGTTAAACGAAGATGCAGCTAGTTCAGAACTGGTGGATTCCACGATGTATAGGCAGTTGATTGGTTCATTGATGTATCTAGTATCTGCTATGCAGTGAGTGCACTTAGTCAGTTCATGTGTGAACCAAGACAGATACATCTTGTTGCAGCTAAACATATCCTAAGATACTTGTGTGGCACAGTTGGATATGGGTTGAAATATTCTACAAGTGTGGATTTGGAGTTGCATGGTTTTACTGATTCTGATTGGGTAGGGTGTGTCACAGATTGGAAGAGTACCTCTAGTTGTTGCTTCAGTTTGGGATTTGCCATGATATCCTCGTGCAGCAGGAAGCAGTCTTCAGTAGCATTGAGTACAACCGAGGCGAAGTACATTGCAGCTTGTGTGGCAGCTCGTAAAGCAGTGTGGCTTCGTAAGCTCCTTGCAGGATTGTTTGGACAATCAATGGAACCTACTATCATTCATTGTGATAACTAAAGTTGTGAGAAGTTTTTTGTCAATCCTGTGTTCCATGACAGAACAAAGCATGTTGAGATCAAGTACCATTATATCAAAGATATGGTATTGAGGAAAGCTATACAGTTGAGGTATATCAACACTGACGAGCAAATGGCAAACATTCTCACCAAGCCTCTCTCCAGGATAAAGTTTGTGTACTTTCGAGATAAGCTTGGTATGGTGGAGAATACAACCTTAACTGAGGAGTCTCAGTATCAGTGATCCTCTATAATGAGTTCTTCTATGCAAGAGAAGTTCAAAGTGAAATCCCTTGGCTATGAGTTCTTCTCTACAAGAGAAGTTCGAGGTGAAATCCCTTGTTTCCACCCTCTGGGAGAGCCATGGTGGATGTCATATGTGCGACGCCATGACAACATCACGTGAGGGAGTCCGTGATGATTTACCTGTACTTGTGTTTCACCCTCTGGGGGAGCCATGCTGAAAGTCACGATGAGGTGACGACATCACATTGAAGTGATGAGCACTTGTACATACCATCTATGGAGGTAGCCATGATGGTTGATATCACGATGAGGTGATATGTTTTCACGATGAGGTGATAAGCTCTTTCTTACATGGATGTAGCCATGTTGATTAAACATCACTATGAGGTGATACATTTTGTACAGATGGAAGTATTCCTCCGTAGCTGAGAGGGAGTGTTAATGTTATTGTACAGCTGCGTGAGTAATCTCCAAATCAAATCGAAGAATAAATTTAAATGTAGCAAGTTGCTATTTAAATTTATATTTATCGAATTATTGAAGAGGCGCTTCAATTAAGAAACAAACAAACAAATATTAAATTGTTAAATATTATTATTATTTATTTCTTGGAGCCGACTTTCTTGAAAATGGCGCCCTCCCAGCAAAAGTCGTGTTTCCTTCTTAGGGCCAACTTCTTTGTGAAAGGTCACATCCTTCCATTGCTATGTGTATATATACTTGATGGTTGTCATTCATTCCTCATCAAGTTCATTTGAAGTAATTGAAGGAGAAGTGTGAATTGCAGCAGCAGATCTATTCTAGGAGATTTACATTATTTGTATTTTTGCATCTAAGAGAGGTGTTGTTCATTGTATCTTTGAGGCATTGTATTTGTGCCTAAGTTGTAAGCAGATTGTTGCTCTTATTTACATCAACATATAGGAGATATATTGGCTAGGTTTTTCTCCCTCGGGTTGGAGGGTTTTCCCAGGGTATTGGCTGTGTTCTTGTGTCAATTTTTAAATTAATTTCGCATTCTAATCTGATCATCTAAATCTAACAAAAATAAAATTTAATTAAGTTTAATGAAAGGTCAGAAGGCATGAAATGAAGTGTTGTGACTCCCTCAAACTTGATATATAAAAGGGGGAAGAGTTCATTTAAAAAGGGAGGAAGGAAAAAAAGAAGGGAGCATATATATCAAGGAGGGATTAATGGAAGGACGAATGGGAGAAAATAAGGAAATGACTCTTTCAAAGGGCAGAAATTATGAAGGGTTGTACTCTTTCAAAGGGTGGTAATTGTGAAAGGTTGTGACTTTTGCAAAGGGCAGACATGATGAAGAAGTGTGACTTCTCCCTTACATTGGAAGATATGAAGGGAAGAAGGTTTCATTCGAGGAGAACATGTGAGAGAGATCAATTTAGAAAAGTAATGCATCATTCTCAAAAAGACAGCAATGAAGGGTGGGGACTCAATTCTTATGAAAAGTGGTGACTCTTTCACCAATAAAGTATAAAGGAGAAATCATTCCAAGCATTCAAGGATCACTTATGAATCACCACTCACCAATGCATCAAATCAGCACTCATTCAATCATCACTCATGAATCCATCAAATCAAGCAAACAATCAATCAACAAATCATCATCATAAATTATCAATTCGTTCAATCAATCAAACATACAAACATCCATCATTCAAACATTAACTATTCAAGCATCAACCATTTTAACCTCGAATCATTCAATAATCATTAAGACAACAATCATTCAAATATCAATCACTAAGACATTAATCATCCAAGACTAAGCAATTGAAAGTATTCAAAAAATTTGCAATGTGCCCTTCTCAACAGTGATCAATGCAGTTAGCGGTTAACCTATCTCGGAGGCCCGTATGCTAGTCGGAAGCAAAAATTAAGGTTTCCTATTTTCTAGGAGGATACTTTGGTAGCTTTGGGGGCTTGCATGTTGGAGTTTTGCAAATTGGATTTTGGATTCCTTCTAGGTTTTCGGAGAGCTTCAGGGTGGTATGACATACATCTGCATCAGGTAACTTTTCTGGACTTACTATTTTTAGTAAGTTACGACGACTGGTCAGAATGTGGTTAAAATGCATTTGAAGTCACTTACTATTTTTAGCAACATGCTATTTCTAGTAAGTGTTATTTTTAACAATGCTATTTCTAGTGGTGTTTCAGTAGTTTGGTACAGTGGCTATGTCTGGCAAGGCAATATATTTAGTTTGGTCTCCAGCATTTGTGGTGCTCAATTTGGCAAGTTTAATATTTGATGAAATAATATTTTGAGTGAAAATTATATTATAAGCAATGTGGACGATTTATTGAGGGAATGTATTTAAGTTATAAAGTGAATTTCACATATCTTTTGGGACGCCAAACTTATGTTTTATTTGCATTTTGATAAAATTATCTCTCCCTCATGTTTGGACGCCAAGTCGAGGAGGCTAATGAAGTTTAAATGAAATGCAAATGCAAGTTTGGAAAGATGAATGTGAATTTCAACTTGGGCGCCCTAATTGGAGGGAAAATTTTATAAATATGGGGCCTTGGCATTCATTTGAGGGATCCATGAAAATTGTAACGAAATGCTGCTGAAATTGCTTTAGACCCCTTGCTTCGAGGAATGCATACCTCCTAGCACCCTTGGTTTCATGCTTGCAAGATAGCACCTAGCTAAGTTTGTGACTGTTCTTTACACTAAAGAGCAGATCAAGCCTGTTGAGATGAAGATTCATGAAGTTTTCTGAGTTTTTGATGAGTTGTTTTGGCTTGGCTGGAAACACCTTTTTGCTCGTAGCACCTTGCACAATTTTTCAATGGTTATGGGTATTGATCCATTCTCTTCCTCTATGCTAGGCGCCCCTTTCCACAAGTTTGGGTGATTTTTGATGAAGTGTGAATTTTAAGGCTGGTCACCCCTCTCAAGGAGGTCGCCCCTCTCCTGTACTTGCATTGGGATGTGTGCACAAATCATTGGTGACTATTTGCTGCTGTTTAAGAGCTTGAACATGGATGCCTAACTCCTAGGCTTGCTTTGCTTTTGATTTCATGTCATTCAGAGGAGTCTTCATTGAGTTATGAGCATTTTGGTGGGTTTTTACATTGCTAGTCTGAGATTTCTGAATGCTGCAATTTCATATCAGATTGGTAAAAACTTCAGTTTTTGGCTTGTTTTTGTTAGTGTATTCAAGAACAGTTATGCAGAAGGAAAACACTCAGAAAATGCAACACATGAAACAATGAACACCATAGATACCCTAGGAAAACCCTCCAACATGAGGGGAAAAACCTAGCAAATATATCTCTCATATATTTATCTAATAAGAGCATAAATCTGCTTACAACTTTGGCCCAGCTCATGGCCAAATTCGATACCATGAATAATAGCACCTCTCCTAGATGCAAAGGTACAAAGAATTGGTTCTCCTTCAAATCAGCCTGCAGCTACAATAAGATCTGCAACTACATGTTGATGATCTGCTGCTACTCAATGATCTGATGATCTGCTGCCACATAGTGATGATTTGTTGCTACTCCATGATGATTTGCTGCTACTCAATGATCTGCTGCTACATCATGATGATCTGCTGCTATTGAGCGAAAATCTTCAAGGAGTGCGAATTCTACACATATATTTCATTGCCAAACATGACCTTATATTTATACAAAATGAGGTGTACCTTGAAGTAGGTTGGCCTCATGAGAATATGCCAATAATAAAGGTAGGTCGGCCACCATAAAAGAAAGCAATACAATGCGAATTCCAAGGAGGTCGGCCCAAGTACAAGATAATTTATAATCAACAATGAGGGTCGGCCCAAACTGAAGTTATATTAAACCTTTTGTGAAGCGCCCCTTCACATATATCAATGCATAGCCGAGAGGCTATATGAATTTATATCTTCACTTGTTTGTGGCTGGAGGTATGAGCCCGAAGCTGCTATAACATCAACAGTTTTCCATAGTAGAATAGCTTGTTTAATTTTGGAGTTCATCTACCTTCTTTTTGGAGTGAATTGGACATCTAATACTCATAGTAATTTGCAAATTGCTTCACTTTGTAAGGCTGTTATTGTTGATGTTATTAAGCAGCATCAGGCTGCTTCTTCTAGCGCACACACTTCAAGATGATTCAAATTAAATGATAGCCTTTCGGCTATTTAATTTATACTTGCTTGATTTAATTCATGAGGGCCGACCCTCTTTAAGTTCATGAATATTATATTGTATTGGGCCAACCTCCTTGGCATTCATTGTAAATTATTTATTCTCCTAAGGTGGCCAACCTAATTGAGGAGACACCTCATTTTGTATATATACAAGGTCGACTTTGTCCATTTGATTATCAAGTTCAATCAGCATAATTCGCATTCCTACAAAAGTTCGCACTTGAGCAGAAGAGCATCATCTTGCAGCAGCAAGCCGATTTCAAGGAGAAGCATACTCAATTGTATCTTTGCATCTAGGAGAAGTGCTATTATTCATTGTATCAAATTCGGCCATGAGTTGCGCCTTTGTTGTAAGCAAATTTCTGCTCTTATTCCTTCATTATATAAGAGATATTTGTTGGGTTTTTCTCCCTCAAGAGGAGGGTTTTCCCAGGGTATCTTGTTGTGTTTATTGTCTTATGTGTTGCAATTTTGTGAGTGCTTTCAGTTGTATTATCTGATCATTAAAACACTAACAGTTATCAGTAGTACTGATTCAGTCATTTTATTTCTGCACTTTACATTTTGTATTCCCACTTTTAGTGGAAGAGACCGGCCTCGCCATCCTTTATATTTCAGTTTTGCTCTTTACTCCATTCCCACCATTTGGTGGAAGAGACTGGCCTCGCCATCTATCTACTTTCAGCACTTTATTTTCTTGTATTGCCCGTTGAAAAGCGAAAAGGGTCAGCTAGCCGCCCAGACATTTACTTTCAGTACTTTGTATTACACTCCCGCTGAATAAGTGGTCGAGTTGCATTGCATATCTTGTTGATCAGCTAAGCCGTCTTCATATTGTAATTACAGTATTTCAGTTTGGATTTTCATCTAACAATCCCCTGTCCACCATATGCTCTCACCTTCCCCTCATTGGGATTTGGGTGATCAGAAGTGAAGGGTTGCTTTCAGCTGGTTTACCATTTCTCTAGCGTTAACGGGTGAAATCTTGTGTTCAAAATTGGAAAAAAATTATAAGGGGATATTTCAAAAATAAAATTGAAGAATAATTTTAGAATATAAATTAAAAACAGCCATTTATATATAGTAGAAATTAAGTTATTGCGACCATGTTTGGAAACAATGTGAAATGTTTGATAGGAAGATGCAGCAGTACTAGTTCCCTCATCAAGTACGCCAACCCCAAGATGGATGTACCAATACCTAGGGCCAAGGGGGTGAATGACTTGAAGGCTCATTCCATGCCCTTAGGCTTGATTGAGGAGGACAAGCTCCTAGCGTCCTATCAAGCTTTTCCATCGGATGCCTAATACAGTTGGCTGTTGGAAATAAGCTATGAAATGAATCCAATTGTATTTGGGATATTGTGTTTTCTATAGGGATCACTTATGATCATAATGACTTAATGTTAATTAATTACAATTTTCTCTAAGTTCTATTGTAATTGTGTAATTTATTTATAGAATACTCTTTGTAAATGAATTGTATTGTTGGACAAAAATCAGGCATATCCCCAAAAGGGAACACTACAAAATTAGTACTATTTACAATATTTCTACCTTAACATGGACAAACTAGGTATTTTTCTTTCACATTCCAAACACATGGTAAGTTGATTTCCCATACAAAGCAATGTTTTCAATGTAGGATTGTCGTATTGTTTCTTTTAATGGGGCTTAATGACACAAGTTGTTTACATGATGTGGCATTCTAATGAGATCTAGAAAAGGGACTACATGGCCTCATTTTGTATCTATGTAACCTGTTTAACACACTGCCCTTCATTCCCATAGCCATGATTGTAAATCCTATAGTAGCCCATGTGATGTGTTTTGTTATCTAGTAGAAGTGGAAAAGCTAACATTAGCAGTTTTGTTCTAGAAATGTGATTTGCAATCCCAATTCTCTTAAGTGTGTACCTAGATGACTCTAGACTACAAATCAGTGAATCATATATCTGGAGCAAATTGGACTGGAATCCAAGGCTTTCTACAAGTAAACTGGTAATAGAAGTTAAAAGCAATAAAGTTATGAAAATATCATGCACCATTGAAGGTTATTGTGGCCTCAAAGGCCTTAATGTGGGCTATTGCCCTGTGACCCTGCCCTATTTCATGAGAGGGAATGTGCCTAGAGCATTGTGCCTATACCCCTACACTAGTATTATAGAAAGCAAAAACTAAAAATTGATTTGAATTGTGCCAAATGGATAAGCTATAATTTTGACTTTGTAGCTCAATTAATGCAAGTTTGCTTTAAAGTTCAATGCTTAGCAAGTAAACATTCCCAAGAAGCTGCCAATAATTTTCACTAATTTGTTGGTAAACAAAATTGTCACTGCCATGTATCATTGAAATCAACATGACTCACCCAAAGGGAAGTGTTAGATGTTCACAAAAATTGGAGAAATCAGCATTAAATGGGTGATTTTCCTCTATAGTTCCCTCATAAGATGGGCGTATTTTGGGGTTTTTGTGTACTCTCACCAGGAAGTACAAAAGGGCACAAAATGGGAAATGGAAAACACACAAAGAAACCCTAGATGAGAAACGTCAAAAACCAAGTATGGATTCCTTGAGAACAAATGGGAAAAAGATGGATGGAAAGGGGAGAGTATGTAGAGTTAAATAAAAAACAAAGTTTAACCCTAGACTCACACCAACAACAAGAAGGATGAAGGTTTGACCACTTAATACTTTTTCATGAAATACACAAGAAAGGAATGAAGAAATACATTTCCATACTAGACATAAGAATGGCATAAAAATTTATAAGGAACGAGAGAGAGAGAGAGAGAGATAACAATCAATAGACCATTCTTCACATTCCTTCAAAAACTGAACACACAGTTCCAATTCTTTCCCTGCACTTTTAATAAAGAGAACCAAGGAATGATGGATTCCAAATCAAACATAAGAAACGATCAAAAACCCTACGAAGAAATCATTGAATAAATGTACCATCAAAGCCTCCTTATTTCCTTTGAAAATGGGCTCAAAGTCTTGAAGAATTCCCTATACAATCTGATATGTGTTTACAAACAAAAAAGTATTTTTAGTAACAACCTTCAATCACACAACCCAATTTTGTAAACCCCATCATACAATGATATCACTTTACATTTTATAGGGAAGACTTGTTCACTTTCTTGTATAACCCTTTTTTTTTCCCTTTTGGACTTATTAGAATAATATCTTTCTATTTATGTTATTAATGGTCATCCAGCAATTTCTAACATCGATTCTTTGAACATGGTATTAGAGCACAGGTGTTTAAAAAAAAAATTGGTCTTCTAAAAAGTTTCAAAAGAAATATTTTTTCAAGAGTTTTGAAGATCGTTTTTTTTTGAGAAAATTGAGGGTTTTGATTTAAATTTTTTCGTGAGTTTTGTCTCGCTTAAAAATTTCAACTCTCCTACTGTAAGACCTGGGCGCAATTTCACTCCAGTTTCGAGTGATTAGGGTTGTGTGTTTCTAGCTGCGTGTTTATGCACTCTATTGTCGCGTTTTTCTTGCCTTGGTTTCTGGACGCGATCTGACGGGTTTGAATCCACGTCTTTTGGTGTGCATAACCTCTGGTTTTCGGCGTGTTTTTTAAGTTCTTATGGGCACGTGTTTAATCCATTTCGGGCCACGACTTTGAAAGATCTTGATGCACAATCCTCTAGTTCTTTCTGGGCGCGGATTCTTCACTGTTTCTAGTCACGTTTTTGTCTTGCACCTGACCTTGACCCTCTATTTTTGGGCGTGTTTTGTTCGCACGACCTCCTTCTGCAATTTCTGAAGGTTTTCTGGGCATGATTTTGCTGGTCGCATTTTGTCATCTCTATCGACCCACATCTCTACTCTCGAACTAGGGTTTTCTTGTGTCATTTTCAATCTTGAAACTCGATGTTCTGGGTTTTCATAATTTTTCCTTAAAAATTCTAGGTTTATTCTGGGTTTTTTTTTTTTTTCCTTAAAAAAATCAATTTATTTTGGATTTTTAATATTTTTTCCCTTAAAAAATCTCGGTTTATAATTTTGTCCCTTAAAAAATTATTTTGGGTTTTATAATTTTTGACCTTAAAAAATTATTGTGGATTTTGTGCGATATTTTGCCTTAAAAATATCATTTTGAAATAGGGTTTATAATTTTTTCCTCAAAAATTAAGGATCTCATGTATGCCCTAGTATGGGTTTTCACAGTTTGGGAGGGCTCTCTGGTTTCTGAAAGAAAAAAAATGATGTTATGTATGCTGATCCGTGTTTCGGATTTTGTGCTAGCTATCTGTTTCTGGGCTTCTATAATCCGCAGAGTTGCGTGGGATTCCTTTGTGGGTTTTTACCATTTTTTTCCAAAAAAAAGATGCTTTGTGAACTTCAATTTCAAGGTTTTGTGATTTTTTCCTAAAAATCGTGATTTGTTGCAATTTGTTTTGGTTGCACCTAGAGTTGTTGGGGCGAACATCTGCACAGCTGGCTTCTTGCAGTCTATTCTGGGGCGTCATGCTCATCTGCAAAATTTTGAAGGGTTTGTCGATTTTTCCTCAAAATCGTCATAGTTGTTCTCGATGTGTCTCTGGTTACAGGGAGGGATAGTTCCCCAACATCAGGTTGGACGGTTGGTGTTGTTTGGCAAAACATTTAAACTAATTTTTCAAAGCTCTCATATGAGTGTACATTTCTCTAAGTCATTAAAATAAACGTGTCACAAACATTAGCAACTTCACTTTATAATAAAATATTAAATCTCCATTTGGATTTGATGAGCAGGTGGTTGGCATGGCATCAAATCAAACAATTCACATGTGTTGGTTGCCAATGATGGTTCCTGCAGCAATTTGTCTCTTCTTCCAAATCATGGTCATGATAATGATTTGAAAGATCGATGATATGTTTGATAACCTCTGTTAGATTATTCTGAACCATGGCTGCCTCATTGTTTCTAGCTCTTAACAATGATACTGCTTTGTTACTCACTCAATTTGAGTCAATAATTTCTCCCTTTGACCTTGGACATTTCATATTATTCCTGCTCTATGGCCTCAGTCTTAAAGCTTAATCTGTAATGAATTTCATTCAGGGCCGATTATCTGTTTGCAAAGAGTCTAAAAACTCACCCTCAAAGAGTTTTCTTTTGCATTTCTATTATGTCTATCAGAATGTTAGATCAAAGGAAATATTCCTGAAGGTCTTGTCAACTTCTATTCACAGTTTTGTCTTTTCCATCACTCATCTTCAGCTCCAAGACAGATCTCTACTCTTCCTCAGTCAAAAATTCTTGCTGTGGAATCACCTCAACCCAATACAACCCCAAAGAACAATTCATCACATTTCGATTAGGCATGTTTCATGTGACATTTGATCCCCCACTCAGAACAGAGACCAAATTGACATCGACTATACTTTTCTGTTCAGCATGTTAAGCTTCAACACTTTCTGCCAGTCTAAGCTCATCTGTACTCATAATGGTAACTATATCACCATCCAAATGATATATTTTGTTAAAACTACTTTGGAGGAGGGCAACTGTTTCCTTACTATTTCTCTCAACTCCTCAAATTTGCATTTCTCTGGCATTTGAACAAGCCTCACGTCATAGTCAAAAATAAGTTAAAATAGTCCCCATTTAAATTCTCATTTCTGTTGATTTTAGTGCCTTCTCCCTACCGGCTTCTCATTTCTGTCCTTTTATATAAAATAGTTATTTTTGTGTTGATTGTGTGGAATTTAAAAGAACATGTGTTTTATACCTCTATGACCTGAAAACTATGTAAACTAACTTCCAAACATTCAAGAAGGCTTCATGCAAACACTTTAAAAACTTTGTTGCAAATCCAAAACAAAACATCATGAATCCACATTTTTGCCAATTTCATGTGAACACTTAAAACTTTCCTGCAAATGCAAACTAAAGATCATTTCTCCACATTCTTTCCGATTAGACAATTTAACTAATTGTGCAATCAAATTGGCAATTTTAATAAAGTCATACTATAAAATTGAGTCCTGTCCACTTGCAAACTTCAAAATAATTGTGAATTTGCACTGGTCGAACTATAACTGCACTCTGATTTAAACTGTCAGTACCAGTATGTTTGAACCTCGTGGAGGGTCCCTTACAACCTATTGTCAAATTTTCCAAAAACATTTTGTGACTTTGTGAAGTTGCAAGGTGTCAGAGAAATAAAGATCCTGAAAGGTGTCTTAAGGTGATATAACTATAACACTGTATTGTAAACTTGTTTTTCTACCACTGAAATGTTTAATCATTTAATCACCTTCATATAAACCAGATTAACAAAATGCATTTATTCAATTTAAAATTTTAAACCATCTTGCAATGCTTCAGGAGATCAAAATTGGTTGCAAACACATGCAACTATGACCAAAATAGACGAGTTTGACTTGATAAGACAATTCAACACTTAAAAATGATTATGAACGTTTACAACCAAGACTAATTGACATAGACATGAAAGATTTCGACTTAATAAAGCTGAGGCAACATAGAAACCTCACATGCGACTTGGAAAACCAACACAACTTTCAAGAAATAGGCTTGACAACACATGTAATCTAATGAGCATGAAAAGTAGAAAATTTTCAAGTTCAAAAATGAAGACAACATACTCAGAAACTAATTACTTAATTTCTCCAGTTCCAGTATTTTTCTGCCTTCAGCCTTTTCCATGCAAGAAATTTTTATGTTGCATAAGGGATGAATTGTAAGCTACAGCCTAGCCTAGAGTAAGGGAGGCAGAGGTCTCTCAAAGCAGTAATTTAACAATTAAAATTATCTTTGCACACTTTATTTGACATAAAATAACAAAAATAACATTTTTCCCTGTTTCGATGGATATTTTGGCATTGTTTAATATGCCAATGTTTTCCTGATCCAATCCTGAGTAAATGAATTCCACTTATACTTTTAGTTTGCCAAGTCAATCCCAAGTCTTAGTAATTCTACTATGATTGATAAGGAAGAAATAAACCCAAAAGGGAAAAATGATAGATACATAACATAATGCTGTTTAACTGAACATTAACTTTTAGATCTTTTTCTGAAATATTAAACAAATGACAGACAGAATTGGTACCTGGTACTCAGCTTTTTCGGCTAGAAGCCGCAGGACTTTACCAATCTCCCGCAAAACTAGAAGTGTTAGATGTGCGTCCAATTTAACAGCTTCAATTTCTTCTTGAATACGAGAAATAAACCTTGAGATTTGCTCCTGTGATGGAATACTTCCTCTGCTGGACAATGGAAATAAATTGTGGTTCACAAGATCTGAAAGGCTGCTCAAACAATGAGCCAAATAAGCTGTCTGGAAAGATTCTATAGCAACTAGCATTTGATCCTTCCCTTCTGTCTTAATTGCAGGAAGGACGCCTTTGACATTGGTGTCTCGCAAAATCCTCTCAATTAAATTCTCAACCATAGACAATAGTTTTGGATATCCCAAAACCAATGTCTCTTTTATGAAACTCGATGCTGTGAAGGCAGATTTGATCTGACTTGCAAAAGACTTGACAAGTGCATCCCAAACACGATCTGTCAACATAAGATCCCCTTCCTGTAGGCAACAATTAGTTAAATGTTAATAGATTTACCAAAACAAAGCTTTTGGGAGATGCAAATATGCATATGTGAACACCCAAAAGAATAAATCATGAAGCTTAATTCATCCGAGATATCATATAGCCTCTTATGCTTTATTTATTTACAATATGCAAAAGAATGAAAAGACAATGTATCAGTTTATGGAATATAGAAGCAGCAATGACTGGGATGAATGTAAAAGAGATTATAAATATTGTGAGGAATAAGGCATATCTTCCTCCTCATTGTTATGAATATGAATATTAAATTAGTACCCATCAGACAAAAAGACAGAAAATTTTCTCCAGCTGAAGAAAGGTGTGGTTGAACAAAGGCAATGGTCTCTTTAAAATAGTAAGAGATTCTGCATATTTTGTATTTCTAAGCAGGGATGTTTCTCAGTGACAGAACGTGGATCACCTGAGACATGAGGCAAAATACTAATAAGAAAATAGATGACAAGATCAGGAATTACGAGTAGTCCAGGATGGCTGTAAACATAAATGTAAGCTTGGGAAAGACGAGGTTATTATTGCAGAAGCATAAAGATGCATGCAACAAATCAGATGTTAGAAAAAAGCTTCCAATAAGCTACCAAATACTTTGACTTTGGTGGAGACAAATACAGCTTTCAGCAGCTAAAAAATTACTGGAACACATTTAAGAAATTCATATGCAACAAGGTGCAATACTTGGTCATCTTGAGAGGCATATGGCATTGCTATTAAATTCAGTTCAAGCCACTGTACCACATGTGGTGGTATTTTGAATCGTGCCATTGATGCATAAACAAAGACTTACTAGATTTCAACATGTTGAAGACTGCCATGAACAATCTGCAGTGGGGCAAAGAGCATTGGATGGTAGATTGCATTTAAATGGAAATGCAATTCACCATCTACAGCACTGAACTTACACCTTTACAAATTCATTTTTTCAAAGGCATTTATGGGTAGGTCCATCTAACAGCTTCATTATGTAGTTCCTGTGACTTGATTCTTAGTTTTGCAATCATGGGATTGGGTCTTAGTTACCTCATGTGAGTAGGTGGGTTAATCAAATCTTGTTTGATGATATTATTTAGTACCAGGGTTTTTCTTGTTTCTAATCTTATCATCATTCCAAAGGCTGTGTGTGGTTTGAACTCAGGTTTGATTTCAAGTTGTTCAAATCCTTAAGAGTCAAAACTTCATAGATGTTCGAATACTTTAGCTGTTTACCAGAGTCATTCTTCTGTGGAACAATTTTTGGATGAAATGAAAGTTTTTTAATGGCGTTCACAAGGCTAGAGGCAATCTAAGGGACCTGAGAGTTGAACCACACAGTAACCAACAAAAGCACCAACCAGCAAACCACAACCCCTATTTCTGACTCATAAATCTCACCAAGTGTCAAGAGGGTCCCACTATGCAATGGGTTGTTAGGCCTGATGTGCTTAACCCTTGAGAAAATAATGTCTGTGGAGCATAAAATTCCACCAAGTGTCAAGAGGGTCCCACTTTGCATATATATGCACAAGTTTTGTTCAAGCTTAGTGAACTAAAGTGCTAAACATATATCCATTCTACATTTCACCAACAAGATGTTAAATAATTGCAAAAATTGGCATTGGGAATCTGAACCTGGAACCTTCCCCTTTCAACTCAGAAACAATTCAATGAACTGCCACACAATCCTTAAATTTATACTCTAATTCATTTTATTATAGAGTAAGCAAGTTTCTTATTTGGATGTGATTAAATTATACAAAGAAAAAAGATATATATGTTAGAATTGTGAATAACACAAGACGCAAGATCAAACAATGAACAAAGATACCCTCCACGCAAGAGATCTGCAAAGAATAATATGCTACATCGTGAACAAAAAAAGCTACAGAATGAACCTCAAGAATCTTCAAAGAGATCAAGAGTTCTCAAAAGTTGCAATAACACAATGAGGGTTGAATGCTATATAGGAGCAACCCTAAATGATAAAGCGATTAGATCATGACAAGTGTCAACATCTCATGTAATGAGACGGAATGATCTAACAATAGCTCAACTAATAAAAGAATAAAAGCACTCATAAGTTTAACTTAAGTGCATCAAATGAATTAGACTAATAATCAATTAAAGATTAATTAATTATTAGCTAATGCATGATTCTTCTAACACCCCCCCCCTCCCCTTAAGATGAACTTAGGGAGTAGCTAAAAATCCTAAAAAGAGAATGCATGATGGGTCCAGACAAACAAGGTCTCATGAGATACCCATGTGCAAACAATCTAATCTCTCACAATTGCAGTAAAAGGAGAAAACCTCATGGGAAAAACTCCTCTCCCAAAGAGAGAACAGAGAATGAAAGGTTGAAAAGCCTCCAAAAACAATGTGAAGGACTAAGAAGCCTCCAACCAAAACAATGTCCCAAAAAAGAACAAGAAGAACATTGCACAAGCACAAAGAAGTTGTAGACCGTTGTCGAATGATGACTGATATAGTGCTGAAATGAAAAATCTGCATGAGTGCCCCCAATGACACTACTCGAATCAAATGGCAAACAAAGGCAAACATCTAAAACTCAAAGATACAAATGGCATAAGAACCAATAGTCTGAAGAAAACTAATCAAATAAAAATGGAAGGCCACCTCCAGAATAGGATTGCAAGAGTGTCCATATGGTAAATGTTTCATCTCGCCAAAATGCATGGGTAACCAACTGATGCATTTGCCGAGTACATAGGAACAAGAACTAGATACATATATCACTCCAACACAAAACCAAGGAAGCATTAGCACCAACAGTAGAAACCCCCCATAATGTAAAAAGTGAGAGCCATGACAGGTACACTGAAACAGTGTGAAACCAAGATGTCCATGTAGGAGAACAAAACATCTGAACGTGAAACTAAAAGAGTACCTGCAAATAAAAAGGTGTGCAAACCAGGGCACACACACATGAAGCATGAATCTTTGGGATTCTATGTTGTCGTGGAACACTCACTTGACAAAGGTGTAATGGCAAAACAAAGGCACTCACATCTCATCCATGGCACATTATATCATAGTGCAAGTACAAAAGACACAACAAGATGTGCAAAATTCCCAAAAAGTATACACCAAAATGAAATTTTATCTCAGTGCATCTACAAAAAAAAATGTGCTTACAAAACAAGTCTAAAATGCTCAAATAGGGCAGAAAGTTGGAAATACATGTAGAACAGCCTAAAACAAATCATCCCACACAAACGAAAAGTTTTCAAGAGCTGAAACATCCAAGTAATTCACTAGAGTGTGAAAACACAAAAAGTTGAATAAAATGTACTTGGATAAAAATTTGGAAAATTGCATGGATAGTTGTGAAGAGCTTTGAAAGACCATCCCAACACCGTTGGAATTGCGAAAAATGGAGAAACAGGTCAAAAGTTATGAGCTCAGGAGTGAAAATAGCAACTTTGACTTTGACACGCTGTAAAATGCACTAGCAACAAAAAATGGTGATGAGACCCACACCACTGGAAAGTTGACAAAATCAGTTTTTTGACAATATCTCGTTCACCAATTTCCAATATCGTACACCCAAGTTATGGCCAAAAGAAAAAAACAACTCCTTAAGGGCCAAAGGAGGCTTGAAGGGGGCCCTAGGCCGTATTGCTGACGTTAACATGATGTCATGCTAACATCAACAGAATATTCTTTGGGAATATTCAAGGAATATTCCGAATATTCCCTTGTTGCTCAAAAAAATTTGACCGCTTACAAAAAAAAGCGGTGATGGAATATTCTTGTAGAACCTCAGAATTTGTTGGAAAACTCTGTCAACAGTGAAAAGATTTGGTTGCTTGCAAATTTTTGGAGTCGTCAAGAAAATTTTGCAAAGGCCTGAAAAGTTGTTGAGTTGTGGTGGTTTGCAAAGGGAGGCGTTGGTAGCACTACCGCCAGGGTGTCGCTCTATGGGCGATACTCCTTAATAATAGCAGAAGCTCTCAACAACAAAATAGAGCAAATTTATAATCAAAATTCGTTGAATCGGCCTCCTTAGCGCAACGGTAAATCCTTTTTGCACCATAATGAACCAAAAAATTGCCCAACTCCAAAAATTGCAAAAAAAAACAATGGAGATTCCAGATCTGAAGCATGTAACCCTAGTTGACGAAAAAATCAAAAATCAAGAAGAAGTTAGTTGAATCCATGCTCTGATACCATGTTGGAATTGTGAATAACACAAGATGCAGGATCAAACAACGAACAAAGACGCCTTCCACACAAGAGATCCGCAAAGAACAATATGATATATCATCAACAAGAAAAAGCTACAAAATGAACTTCAAAAATCTTTAAAGAGATCAAGAGTTCTCCAAGGTTGAGATAATAAAATGAGGGTTGAGTGCTATATAAGAGCAACCCTAAATGATAAAGGGATTAGATCATAACAAGTATCAACATCTCATGTAATGAGACTAAATGATCTAATAATAGCTCAACTAATAAAAGAATAAAAGCACTCATAAGTTTAGCTTAAGTGCATGAAATGAATTAGACTAATGACTAATTAAAGATTAATTAATTATTAGCTAATGCATGATTACTCTAGTAATATTTATCAAGTTTCTAGCAGCCCAAATGGGATGTTACAGAGCCCCTACGATCTTCTAGTTCTAAAATTTGTCGGCTACTTCATTTGGGATGCTACTAATAGCCTATACCGGTTGCTTCACTTGAAATTTAATACCCATACATTGGAGCAGCAATATTTTTTTTAAAACATAGATTGTCTATTTTAAGATTACCATGCAGTTGAATATCCTAGGTGGTTTAGTAAAGTTGTGGCATCTTTGGAAGTTATCAGCTATAATGTCCCTTTTTTAAAAAATCTTATTTTTCTTTAAATAATAAAATAAATAACCCTAACTCACAATAATAATTACACAGTTGATTATAAATACTAATTTATCCTAAAAATTATAATTTTGATTACATATACTTCATATTTAAAGCTTATAACATAGTTTTGCAGTTATCTCTTTTTGTATAAAAGTTTTGAAATGTCTCCAAATTCTGCCAAAGTTAGGGGTTTCTGTCCACTACTAACTCAGTTATAAGAACTAAGGGGTTTCATCCTTAATTTCAAACCTAAAGGGATTTCGTCCTTAGGCTGTTAGAAACTTGGTTCATATTCCACAAGGGAAATAATAAAATAATGTCTTGATCAATTGATGTCCTTCCTCTTCATTTTTTTCTTTCCTTTATATACCTTTTTATTTAATTGACATGACTCTTTATTTCATGCCTTTTGACTTTTCATTAAAATCAAACTTTATTAAATTTTAAATTTTTATAATATTAATCATTCTCCCTTAAACACTCCCTTTATTATCCTTCCTTAAAAGGATCGCAAGAGAAAGCAAAGAACTGCTGCAACAATTAAAATTATATTTAAGGAGGGAGCATTACATCAGCTAATAAGGATGACATTAAAGAAGATGCAGAAAACACTTGTCAGTGTGTCCTAACAGACTGCTGAAATGAAGGGTTTTCTCATGTTATCCATGAGTACAGCAGAATTGGACACTTTTCACTGTGAGCAAGATTGATAAAAAAGATAAGAAATTTGGATTATGAGCTGGGTATTTCCAGGACTATTAAGAGAGCACATAGCATAGAGATATGCTAGAGTACCAAGGAAAAATAAGGTCTCAACTACAATGATGGAGAAAAACTGGTTCTCCAAAAGAATCAGAACAAAGTTTGAAATATGCAACATTGAGGTTTGATGGCAAAGGGTATTATTCGGGAAGATTATATTAAAATATATTTAGTATTTATTTAATGCTCAAATTGTAATGTATGTAACTGTAAATTAGCTTCCATTAGATTTCTTGTTATTTTCGTCATTCGTGATGTTTCCGTTCTTGCATTTGTATTTTTGGAAACATCTTTTTTGTATTCTATAAATGAAACATTCGCTTCTTGTAAATAATATCAAATATTTGAAATCTCTCTATTGCTCTTCGTTTCATGGTGTATCAAAGCGGGTGACTGGAAAAGAATTCGAAAAAAAAAAATCTGGCATTGGTTTTCTCTGTTTTGTTTTGCACAAATTCTTGTGTAAAACGAAAATCTCTACTAAATCAGTTCCTCCCTCTATTGATTCTTTGTTTTGGAAAACACGGATATTCAATCTCTTGAATCACATCTTGCATTTTTTTGGAGCTTTTTTGTTCACAGTCACACGACCTCCCAATCGTGTGGTTTTTTCCTCTTTCGTCTGAGAGATAGCGTCATTCTTTTCTGGAATTGAGGTTTTTTCTGGAATAGCGTCGTTCTTTGCTGAAAATCGAGACCCTCTTCTGCTAAATCGCGGCGCCTTTCTACTCTGGAAAAATCAAGCAACATGTTTTTTTGAAGCGCGACCTTCATCTTCTTGGGCTCACGTTTTTTTTCCTGGTTCTATTGGCGTGCACAGCCTTCACGTTTTCTGAAGCATTTTTTTGCTCTTGCTCGCGCGACCACAATTTCTATGATATTTTCTGGCGCGATTTTCTTCTAATTGTAATCTTCATTCTGGGCCCCATTTTCTAAGTTTTTGCATCGTGATTTTCCCACGACCTGAGTGTCATTTTCTAAGTTTTTGCATCGTGATTTTCCCACGACCTGAGTGTCATTTTCTTGGTGGTTTCTAGCTCGCATTTTTTACCAGATTTGTGATGGATATTTTGATAGGTCTACTATATTACCTTTGGCATGTACTTCCTTCTCTGCACGCGTCAATCTGGGGTTTGACTAGGGTCTCCAGCTCGTGATCTGTGACATTGTCTCTTTGAGCGCGTTACCAATTCCTTGTGTTTTATTTCTAATGGGTTTTGTTCTCTATTCTTCCTACCGGCTAGTCGGTCCTCTTTTCTGCACAACCCAGTTACCTTAGGTTTTGTGCCTTCTTTTTTGATAGATCACTATTTTCGAGGTTTCTCTACCTCTACTCTGTCAAAATTTGGTTTGAGGATTTTTTTTTTAAAATGGCCTCATTATCTCATATTATGCTGGAGGGCAGTTAGAAATTCAATGGCTGCAACTACAACACCTGGAAGCAACGAATGATGACAATCTTCGAATATCGCTGCCTTGACCAAATTATTTTGGGCAAAAAGACACGACCTACATCGAGTGATAAAGACCAAGAAAAGTTTGATGAACAAAATCATGAAGCGGTGATGCTCATTAAACTGTCTCTCACCGATGATCGACTACCTCAGGTTCCGTCTAGTAAATCAGCAAATAAAATTTAGGATCATTTGAAGGATCTTCATGAAACTTCCGACAAAAGCCGTGCATTCTTCCTAAAGAACATGTTTTCTATCATGATGGATGAGAAGACAACTTTGCAGGCGCACTTGACCAAGATCAAGGACATCTGAGATCAACTTGAGGCTATTGGTTGGAAAATGGAGGAAGAAAATATGGTATTCATCACTTTGAAAAGTCTACCAAAATCTTACGAGCACTTTATTGAGACCCTCAACATTACTTCAGCTAATGATGATTTGAAGTTTTCAGATCTTTGCACCATACTTCTGCAACAAGATCGTTGGAAACAACAGTTTGGCAGCAGTGCTAGTTCGTACTCCACAGAGTAGGCTTTTCTTGCTAAGATCTTTCATAAGAACAAAGGCAAAAATCAGCCCTCTCAACAGACTAGTCAAGCGCAATCTTCAGATTCTTCCAAGAAGAAGAATGTTCAATGCAACTATTGTCATAAGTATGGTCACATGAAGAAAGATTGCCTAAAACGCTTGGCTTCTGAACAAAACAAGCAAGGAGAGTCTAAGCCTAAAGCTAATGTTGCAAAGTACACTAAGCAAAAGGAGTCTGCATTCTATGCCTTCATGGCCAAGAGTCCAACAGATTTTGTGAAATCCTCTGCCTAGTACATTGATTCAAGTGCTTCTGGACATTTCACTCATCGTCAGGATTGGTTCATTGAGTACACACCCTTCAAAGACTTTGTTATTTTTGGAGGAGGCAAGGAGTATATTGTTGTCAGCAAGGGCAACATGCAGATTCATTCTGGAGGGAGAAATTTAATATTTTTCGATGTATACTTCATACTTGGCATGGAGTTGAATCTTCTTTCTGTAAGTTAGATTATGACACTCTCCTCAGTTGGATATCATTTTCAGCATGCACACTTGCAGCATTGTTGATAGAGAGACACACACCACAATCGTTCAAGGCCTTGAGAATCATGGTCTATATAGACTTATTGATACTGGTGATTCTCAAGAGCATGCTATGGCAGCCAGGAGTACTTCAATAAGTAGCCTTTGGCATTAATGTTATGGGCACCTGAACATGCAATATCTCTCTCAGTTAGCTCATGATGATTTGGTTGGTGGCCTCCCTGCAATTCAAACTCAAAATCATGGAGTCTACGAGGCTTGACAGGCTAGAAAGCAGCACCGGACTCCATTCTCAGATGGTGATTCATGGCGAGTTTCCAAGGTATTGCAGTTGGTTCATGTTGATTTATGTGGTCCAATGAATACTCCTTCAGTTACTGGTTACAAGTCTTTTCTATTATTTGTTGATGATTTCAGCAGAAAAATGTGGGTGTATTTTTTGAAAAACAAATCAAATGTGTTTGGCATATTTCAGCAGTATAAGGCCTTAGTTGAAAAAGAGTTTGGTTCTCCAATAGTTACTCTTAGGTCTGATAATGGGGGGGAATTTTGTTCTTCTGATTTCTCCACATTTTGTGTTGCACATGGCATTAAGCGCCAACTCACCACACCATACACCCCACAGCAAAATGGTGTCATAGAACATAGAAACTACACCATCACTAAAATGGCTCGTTCTATGCTAGAGCATAGACATGTTCCTAAGAAATACTAGGCTAAAGCATTTTATACTGCTGTTTATCTTCTGAACCGTTCTCCAACTCATGCGGTGAAGAAGATGACTCCAGAAGAAGCCTGGTCTGGACGCGAGCCTAAGATCAACCACTTGAAAGTTTTTGTCTCTACTGCCCATGTTTGGATGCCAAGCGCACTAAGTTGGATTCCAAAATCCAAAAACTCATGTTCACTGGTTACAATGAGAATCATAAGGCATACAGACTAATTGATGTAGATACAAATCGTCTCATCTTCAGTCGTGATGTTGTGGTTGATGAAACTATTGGGCCCTTCTATCAATCTTCTACTTTTGCGAATCCTGAGGAACAGCCTCTGAATGCTTCTAAATTGGGTATTTGTCTTCCCCTAATGGGAGGGATTCTGCAGTTGAGCAGCCACCTCAACAAAATGTTCCAACACCCACCCCTCCTCAGGACAATCTAGATTTTGATCTAGCTGATTTTGTACCAGCCACACCTGGTGATGTTGTTCCACCTGTTTCAGATATTGGTACTTCTACTCTCTGGCCTAAATGGTATGCTAAAACCATTAGTGATCTTCATGACAATGAATTGATCGAGGGTAGAACTGCTTGGAAGAAGAGCAAGTAGCAGAATACTATTAATTTTGCTCCCATGGCCAATTTGCACAGCATCTATGAGCCTCAAACATATTATGAGGCTAAAAGCATACCTGAGTGGGAACAGGCTATGGAAGCTAAACATCGTAGCCTTTTGAAAAATAACACTTGGGTCCTTTCTAATCTTCCACCTGGGAAGAAGCCCATTGGCTGCAAATGGGTGTATAAAGTTAAGTATAAGGCTAACGGAACCCTTGACAAGTATAAGGCTCAGTTAGTAGCCAAAGGGTTCTCACAAATAGAGGGCATTGACTATGAGGAGACTTTTGCTCCTACAGCCAAAATGAGTACTATTCGGCTTGTCCTCGCTACAGCAGCCCAATTTAGTTGGAAAGTCCATTAAATGGATGTCAAGAGTGCGTTTCTCAATGGTGATCTACAGGAAGAAGTCTATATGACTCAACCTCCCAGTTTCAAGGTTCCTGGTAAAGAACATCAAATTTGCAGACTTGTGAAAGCACTTTATGGCCTTAAACAGGCTCCATGGGCATGGTACATGAAAATTGATAAGTACCTTACTGATCATGGTTTCCAAAGGAGCCAATCTGATTCAAATGTGTATGTCAAACGTCCTGGTGATGATATTCTTGTACTAGTTGTCTATGTTGATGACCTCATCATTATTGGCAGCTCAAAACATTTGATTGAGGAGATCAAACACAATCTCAATCAATCATTTGACATGACAGATTTGGGACTTCTTCATTATTGTCTCGGTGTTGAGGTTTGGCAGACAACTAACAGCATCTTCATTTCTCAGTCTAAGTATGCTTGCGGTTTGCTTGATAAGTTCAAGATGAGTGACTGCAAACCTGCATCAACACCTATGGAGAAAGGGCTCAAACTATCAGCAAAATCAGATTCGCCTGTGAAAAATGAATCCGCATTCAGGCAACTAGTAGACAGCCTCATTTATCTCACTGCTACTAGACTTGATGTTAGTTTTGCAACGAGCTACATCTCTCGCTTCATGACAGCCCCTAAAGCAGAACATTGGGTTGCAGCGAAGCGTGTGCTGCGATATGTGAAAGGCACTTCCGACTTTGGCATTTTGTATGGAAGGTCCAAAGATCCTAAGCTGATTGGCTATACAGACTCAGATTGGGCAGGTTTTGTAGATGACAGAAAGTCGACTCCAAGGTATGTATTCAGTTTGGGTATAGGTGCAGTTACATGGACCAGCAAGAAGCAGCAAGCAGTGGCTCTTTCCTCAATTGAAGTTGAATATCGAGCAACTGTTAAAGCAGCTTGTGGGGCAGTTTGGCTTCGAAGGGTGCTTACGGACATACAAATGTCTCAAGCAGTGCCTTCCCCTTGTATTGTGACAATCAAGGGGTGCTAAAACTTGCCAAAAACCAATCTTCCATGAAAGGACAAAGCATGTTGAACTTCATTGTCATTTCATCCACTAGCTTGTCGAAGATGGATCAGTAGTTTTGCAGTATGTTCCGACAAAGGATCATACTGCAGATATTCTCACCAAGTCTTTGAGCCCGGATAAGTTTGTCAAATTTAGGGGCATCTTGGTGTAGTTGATAAATTGAGCATTAAGGGAGGGTATTAAAATATATTTATTATTTATTTAATGCTCAAATTGTAACGTATGTAAGTGTAAATTTTCTTCCATTAGATTTCTTGCTATTTTTGTCATTCATGATGTTTCCGCTCTTGCATCTGTATTTTTGGAAACATCTTCTTTGTATTCTATAAATGAAGCATTTGCTTCTTGTAAATAATATTGAATATTTGAAATCTCTCTATTGCTCTTCGTTTCAGATTAATGCCTCACTTTGTCTTGTATTGAATCTGTTGTTTTTTGTATGAAGCCTTCCAAATTCCACCTGTTAACTTATAAACACAGACCAAGTTTGTGTACGTAACCCTCAGTGAGCTCAATAAGGAAGACAATCAAAATTCTGAAGCAGTTTTGTGACCCTTTAATGTTTGCGTATATGGATGTGCAGTTCATATCAGCAGTCTGAGAATGAGTCCATAGTCCAATCAAAGATATATAAGCGCTAACATTAGCGCAGATGATCAAAATTCTGAAGCAGAGTTTTACCCCTTTGATGTCAGTATAGAGTTGGTGCATTTTTGACAATAATACAATATGTTCTCCACTTTGAGAGGAAAAGTTTAGTGGACAGTTAAAAAATTTGTGTCAAGTCGTTATTGCAGATCATATGAAACTGAAACATCTACATTTAGATACATACCTGTATTACTTCATCGAGAAACAGAGCATGTGTAAAAGGATCTCTCTTCTTTGACAGCACCCTCTGTAAATGCCACACCGCAACCATGATTGAATGCAACTGATCCATACAAGCCCCCATCCTTTGCCACAGTCCTTCCTTTGCTTTCAAACTGCCTCCCAGCTGAGGAGTCCCACTCCTCTGAATCCCACCTGGACCAAAACCTGAACCCACACTAGCTGATATCGCCTTCATATCCAATGCAGAACTCACACTCTTAACACCTTGCGCCTTGTACTTTCCAATCATACCTTCCACAGTGGACTTCAGCTCCCCCATATTATAATACACCTGCAAAATGCTCAAGGAGTTTAAATATTTTACTAGCGCAGAATGGCTCACAAATCTTTCTTCTCCGAGGAAATAAAAAATATGCATACTCTACGCTACTTGCAAGGAAAGAGCTGTATTTACCATTACACATATTCATATAACAGAAAGTCTAGTAAATTTATACATGTTTTAATCAAAAATTGGCAAAGACTTTTTTCGGAAATTTTTGCAACTGGCAACATATTTTGGAAAAATTCCCAATTGGCAAATCTAATTTAAAAAAATCTGGTGAAAAGTTAGCCAATTGGAGAAAGATACCCTACCTGCAATGCACTTCCCACCTCAGCCTGGTTCAATGCCTCCATGCCACTGGCAAAGGCCTTCATCGCCTCAGACCGCAACCGTCCTCCCGCATCTACAAGCCAAGGAATCTCCTCATCGACAACCTCAATATCAACCAGATCACCTTCCCTTCGCAGACTCTCAATCTCATTATATAATTGAGCAGCCTTACTCAAATCCTGTTTAAGGCCCCCACCACCATCCATCAACTCCCTCAGTCTCTTCACCTGTCTCAAAACCCTAACAATAGTCTGCAGAAGCTCTACAGTCTCATGAAGGTTCTTAAGCTGTTGTGACTTCACCTTGATCTGCTTGTACGGCTCGGCAATCTCAGATCTAACCCGCGTTACACTCGCCTGCAGACCGCTAACCCCAGATTTAACCACAGACAAGGCCCCCTCTGCGTCCTTCAAGCTGGACAGCTGTTGAAGCAGCTCATCATGGCGTAAATAAACTTCATTTCTTAACTGTTTTTCGAGGAGGCGTATGCCTTCTTCTAATTTATCTGCACAAGAAGCGGCGGATCCACTGCTGAGGGCTTCACTGGCGAATTTAGTGGAATTAAAATTGTCTGATAAGAATTTGGACAGGATGGGATCTTGCTTGAATTCTTCTTCTAGAGAAGGAGGTGCATCGTTCGAATCCCACGCACCTGAACTGTTTTCGCGGGGAGTTGATGAGGGTTTCATGCTTGAAATGCGGTGCATGGGAGATGAAGGAGTAACATTGTTGTTTAAGGCTAATACCCCTCCTCTGTGAAATGTGTTGATCGATCTTGCCATTCTCTTTACTTACTATATTTCCCCTCACTGCAATTTCTTTCTCTTTCTCCTCTAATGAAAATTTACTATGGAATTACAGAGCCATGCAAACATACCTCGTTGAAATGCAAGATCGGTGATATTTATAATGCAGATCTGCGAGCAAATATTTACTTTCTTGTAATTGTCAGAGCTCTGTTTTATTCAAATTGTAATGGCGGCCATCTCTCACGAACAAAAAATGCATTCAAATGATATATGATTGTTGTGAAGCGACTTGATGTAGTAACGCAGATTAAATTTGCCGGAACGTCTGTTCCTCTGCTTCAGAACAGAGTACCATGATTTGAAAATTCACATCCTGTTTATTACAAAACTATTCGCAAAACTTTTGGTAAACTTATGGTCCCACAACTATGATCGAAAATGCATAATTAGTATAAATATTTTAAATACGAAGATATATTAGTTTCAAGGCGTTTAGATTAGATTTGTTATATAAGTTAAATAAATAATTTAAGAATATTTATAATAGTATTGTAATGGATATAATATTTAAGGAGTTTAGAGTGGTAAAGAAGGTAAAGGGTCATTTTTTATTGATGTTTGCGGGTGCTTTCTTACTTATTATGATTAATTTTTATTTTATTTACTTATTATGAATTCTATTTTATTTTATTTTTATTCTTTTTTGAAGAATCTCTTCTTACTACGTATGTTGTATTTGTTTATTTGGGTCTGGCTTTGATTGATTTATAATTTAGGTGTTTGAGGTTTTGTTTTATTTTGATTTTTTGTTTCATCATTATGATTTTATTGTTTATTGTTATTTAAATTTGAAATTGTTTTTTTTTTCTTTTCATGTATGTCATATTTATCATATTAAATTAAATACGTAGTTAGTTTTTCTCTCTTTAATTTACTTCCTACATGTGGGACAAGCATCATCATAGAGTTTAGTACAAAAGCTATTGATGATATTGGTAATGATGGTAGGGGTGAAGTTAATTATATTAGACTTGGTGGAAATAATAACATGGCTATTGATAGAAAGTCGTATAAGTTAAGTTTGTAAGTTCCTAAAATTGGCAATCTCATGATGACTTGGTAGTCTTTCTCACAGCCATTTAGCATGAAATACATTCCTTCTCAACATTTTTGACTCGATGTTAGTCCCTTTGTCCTTCTTAGCTTCATTTCCACCTTGTTTAGCCATTGGACTGGCTTCCAAGTCTTTTTGCTCCTCTAAAACCCTTTTGAAGACCTTTTAATTATTGGGTCGCATAAGTGACCTACCCTAACACAAGGGATGACATTGACCCCCAAAAGGGGTGACCCTATCATGTTTGGAGGATGCATGATTTCTTCAATTCTAATCATTTTGTCACCTTTATTGCTTCTAGTTATGAGTTGATTCCAATCCTCACTAAATCTCTTCTTCCCCTAACTAAATACCCTTCGCTCTTAACACATAACACCTCTCTTGTTATCTCTCAATCATCTCCCCCTAATTATGAAGCTTCTTCACATATTTATACCTCTCTTACTATTATCATTAGGGAGATTGTTCATTTTGCATTTGTATCCATCGCTTTGTAAGAAGCTCTCATTCATTTCCCTCTCTCTCATGAGGATTGTGAATAACCTTTAAATGACTTAGGTTATCCTTCTTCTAGCAACCACCACAACATTCTCATGCTTTTCACTTGACTCTTGTACCTTTTCTCATTTTTCACACAAAAGCTTTAAAGCTTCTTTCTACTTCCCAAATTATCATTCAATTTTCCCTATATCTAAATTTCCCCTATATTCCTACTAGAATCAAGGAGGAGTTCTATTTTTGTGGAGAAGATATAGAGGCTAGATCTCTTGAGAACACACACAATAGGAAAATATTCTTCAAAACTTTTATTGGGTCCCAAAATCATGAGTCCACAATACTAAAATATTTTCTTAGCTTTAATAGGTGTAGGGATTTGTTGTTAAGAAGGTAAAACAAGTGTTTGCCAACAAACTAAGGAGGGTTAAAGGTCAATTAACAAGAGTGCATAGCCTCTCTACACTTTTGGCTCAACTACACCCAAGAGGATATTTCTAAAGATATCATTAATGGGGTTTTAGACTAATTAAAATGTAAAGGGTTTCAAGATCCCTTCAAATCTTGTTTTTCCTTATCAAAAACAATTCTACCCAATATACATTTGACCACTATATTTATCATTAATTCAAGACAAACTAACTACATAAAATCTCTTATATAGCTAATAAAACACCTTACACATGAAACTATGGATAAAAGCAATATTATAATCCCCAGAGATATTTATATTCTTTATTACATACATAGTGGCAAGGTGCAAACATGCATGACATGATTCTCTGATGATTCTAAATTTTGGGGTTTCTTAAGATTGTTCATTGATTTATAACACTAAATCATGAACCAACATGCATATTCTAATTTACTCATAATCCACTCCTACTTCTAATAGGGATGGAGGGTGCTTAAATGATGGAATTTTTTACCCTTCACCGATGTGGACCAATGCCTACTTCAATGATAAATAGAGCCATGAACATAGAGGAAAGAGATGGCATTATACAAAGTATCAAAAGAACTAGATTTCATTTACATGACAATCAAAGATTGCATCATATGTAATGTGCATACTTAATAATCCTTCTTATAACAACAATAACCCATATGCAACAAAGGAAAGACCATTACAATAGCATTACAATGCATTAGAAGTCCTCACTCTTTGTCTAACAGATATTATAATCACACTAGAAAATATGGTGAGAGAAAATATATAGTTGCAACTATATATTACCCTATATCACTATGAAATATTGAGGAGACATATTGTTGCATGCAAATGTTCTTTATAAACCCTTATTACTCTTCACAAGATGTATTCCTTTTTTATAGCTCATATTAACAACATTTGATGCCCTAGAATCAACTATAGAATTTTCCAAACTAGAAAATTAACTTAGTGTCACCAAACCTATTGGTGTAGAATGAGCTAGTATTTGTAGTTTTTAGTTTTTGACATCTAGCTACTCATGGGAACTGGTGGAACCCCTCAATTTTTTTTGTGTTCGACTGATAATTGTTGCAAAATCTAGTTGTTTTCTTGATTCGAGCATGTCTTAAGGCTTAGGGTTTCAATCATTCTCATGTGCTAAGGTTTATGTGTATGCCTTAAACCCTCTAAAAATCCTAAGTGTCAATCCCTTTGTAATTTTTCTAATTCACCATTAACCGGTGTTTACCCGTTCCAAGTCTCTTAAGTCATGTCTTATGCCATTGAATTCGTTTACTCACCAGCCCCTTGAGCCTAGTGTTCCCAATTGTTAATTGTCAAATCATTTTAAATATTGCTTCATACTATGTGGGTCACAAATCTTTTAATATTTTATAGCATCCTTATGTCTAGGTTTAGCATTTCGGCATTGGTCTAAAGTCTTGGTCTTAAATTTATGTCCCCGATCACTCGTCAACTTAGTCAGGTCCCTCTTTTAAGTTATTAACTTTTGCACATGTAGATTGAGGCTTTTATTGGTAGCGGTCCGATCATTTGATTTTTTCCTGACCACTCCTCGTGCCCCCGTTGGGTTTTAATTTCCATTAAAACATTTTAACGAGCTAGCGGGCGGGTGTCACGTGTCTCATCAGTCAGTGGGGCCCATCAACCTTCAATGGCAACGAACATCGAGCTTTAAATGATCAGCGATTACTACGAAGTGATGTTCTTTCATCCTGACTATTCCTCGCTAGCCCATGGGTGACCCACCTTCATCTCTCATCCCTCAACGGGGAAGTAGGGAGGTGCCACTTGGCACAATCTGAACCGTCAATGGAACTATAATGAGGTATGAAATATTTTGGAAATATTTCAGCATAAGGTTCGGAGGAATCAATATTTGCACTACTAAAAGAGTCTTTTAAGCACATGGTAAAGGGTGATCCCACAATACTGGTTTATAATTTTTGGCCAAATTGGACACTGAGCTGATTTTTCCTAACTAAATCTTCACTTTCAGCCACTTATAGTGGCTAAACCGCAAAGAATTTGACGATGATACAAACTAGTGATTTGTGACATTTTTCTTGTAGATTTTGAATATATTTTTCTCAAAAAAATTGGAATCAAATTGCACTTCCTTTTCCATCTCCTTCGAAAACTAGTTTTTTTTAGTAAACACCATTTTTAAGGAGTGATGCTCACCGTATGCAACATAAATTTTTTTCCATGAAGGATAAAATTCTATTTTTTTGAATTTAGATTTTTAACTATGATATCTAGCACTTTCATTTGGTTTCATATTGTTTTATTGAATACTTTTTCCTTAATCAAGTTTCAAAGTCGAACTAATTACAATTCAGACATAGGCGGATTGTATACAACATAAAAAAAATTGTATGTATCGAAATTCAATTTTTTTTGGTTGGATCAAGGATTTCAATATCTAGTGCACTAATATTTTTTTTTTTTAAATGATAATCTGCTATTTTTTCACATGTGCAGAACAAAGAGCTTGATTTTCGGTGAAAAAACTACATTCACAAGAAATAAAAAATAAATATAATAATTAAATTAAATTTATTTAAAATTATACTTTTTGGGAAGCTTATAATAAGGACTACATACTTACAAAAAATAAATTTTAAATGAATTCATTTGATCCCCCAAAAGGTAAATCAAAAGTGGTTTTTTATCAGCATTTTGATAGGTGTAAAGGAGACTCTGTTATAGGTATGGTTTAAACCTAGTGGGGTTCTATCCAAGGGGGTTTGATCTAAGGTGGGTTGATCAAACCCTCTTCAATTGGAATCCTTCAAACAAAACTTTTTAAGGCTTAAATCATTATATTTTCTAAAAATATGTGATTTCAACAAAAATTAGAATCTCCCATAAATTGTAAACCAACATTATGGGATCACCCTAAATGGCGGAGCAATATATTTTAATCTTGGTCATTCATCAAGTCTAAGGGTTATGCACTCAAGTGGATGCTTTGAAAGCTAAAATACATGTAGGTTGACGGTGCCAGATTTAATCTAGGTTGTTCCTTGCCTCCCCATTGTTGAAAGATGCACATGGCTTAAACCCGGCAGGGAAGCGGGGAGGCTGACACGTAGCCATTTTCATGGCTTATGGAGATGGTGGAGCCTATGGGATGACTTGCAGGAAAGTCCACATGTAATTTTGGTTGGTTGATGGCAATGGTAGTCTTAGTCATATTTTTTAAACATGTTTGACTTGATCGAGACCGTTTGTCAAGCCATCTCACTATAGAATCAATGACTAAAATTCAAAGTTGAGATTAAGACCAAGTGAACTATTTTGGTTCATGTGAGCAAACAGTAATGACGGATATGATGTCGAGCTACCATTTTGGTCTGCTTTAAATCCATAAAAACTTGTTTTAAAGCATAATTTCAAATTTATAAGGCATTCAATGCATCTAAGGATTTCTCGCTGTGAATTTCAAGCTCATTTGGCATCTGGAATTAGGGTTGTCAAGGCGTCTACAAAATCGTAAGTGAAATCGATACTCTGCTTTGTAATTGTTTTAAAATTTGTTGAAATTGCCTTGCTCTATCATTCTATTAATAAGGTTTCTAGTTTTTCACATTTCTTTTAAGGTTTGGCATTCAATTTGAACGGTAATTCTATTAAGTCTTATTTTCCTATGTGTCAAACCCTCGCCCTAGCTATAAGCTTACATTTTCTCTAAAGAAAACCCTAGCTTGTAAGAAACCCTGTAACTATGGAACCTAAAGTCAAAAATTTTGTATCAAAAGATCAACCTTCCAGGTCAAAACCTATAGTTAGACCTTTGGTTCAAGATTTAACTAAGCAATTGAAACCCTCCACATCTGAGAAACCCCAAGGGTCAACTATTTTTTTGAGACACGCAAATTGTAGAAGGGGTTATTGATAAAAAATGTACTATTAAAGATGCCTCAGTACTGTACACTGGATGGGCACAATTTAACTATTGGTTTTGCAACCGAAATTGTGGCAACCCTTGGAGGTTAGACATGGGGAAGGTGGTAGTACCAAATGTTTATATAGATGTTGACCTACTAAGGGAAATAGTAGAAAATTATGACCCGATCTCAAGAATTGTGAGGACCTGTGATGGCTTAGAAATGGTAAAAGTCACCAGGGTTGAGATTTTTGGGTCTTCAATTTGTCTGACTGCAGTAAAGATATGGTAAAAATTGATGAGAAGGCACTCAGAGCTGAATATGAGAAAGTGAGACATACTTTCAAAATCTCTTTATTGCATAACTTTTTGGCATTTGTTAAAGGTCAAGGGAAAATTATTCTAGGCCCATGAAATAAAGAGTTGTTCCCTGTCAACTATTTTGTGACCTATTTTCAAAGGACATTATATTCTTTGTGCCAAATCATAGGTTATGACCCAACTACAGGTATGCCCATGGCTGAAATGTATATGGCTACACACATTCAACACCCTACATGCAAGACACTTTATGACTTTGGATCATACTTAGATGAAAAGATACATGAGGGTCTGGTTGCACTAAAGAAAGGTGAGAATGGGTGAGGTTCTATTGGTATTCTTTGTTCATGCATATGATTATGTTCAAAGGAGCTACTTACTTTGGAAAGGATATGAAATTGGACAAAAAAGAAGGTGATATGGATCTACATGTCCAATGTTGGACCACACTCCTTGATAGGAATGACAAAAAATTCAGTTTTGTGGTGTTTGAGAATATTTTTTCTTCCAAGTTGAGGAGGGTTTTTATTTTGAATATGTTGAGAATCCCTATAGCTTTGCATGATTTCTTGAGGCCTGCAAATAGGAGACTCGATTTGAATATTGAGCACAATTGGGGAGACATTATCCATTACCCAAGTTACAAATTTTTGAGGGTGTATGGCACAAGTGTTGCACCTCATATACTGCCAAGGGATGTTCCGTTGAGATTTGGTTTCCTATAAGTAATGTGGTAGTTATGAGATGTAGAGGATAACAATTTGAAAGATCAAGGTAAGGGAACCTTTTTCCCTATGTACATTATTTTCTCATACTTTTTCATGAAGAAAGGAGGATGGAGTAAGATTGTTGATGTACTCAAGCCTTTGGGATGAAGAGAGTCAAAGCAAGAAACCATAATCCTAAGGTACTCATGGCATTGTTAAAGGCAAGAATCAGAAGCTCCAAGTTCATCCACAACTTTTATTTTTCGGAGGATGTAATAAGCAATATTTTGACTTCCATAAACAAGATGATAGAAAGATGAAATGGAATGTTTTCAATAAATTGGAGAGGGAAATAAGAGCAAAAGATCCACAATTTACAACTCTTGCAGATATTAAAGATGTAATTCAAAGAATTGAATATGTTTTCAGAATTTTGAGCAAGTAGTTGGGAAGTTGAAGGGAGGAAAGTTAATTTAGGACAAGGGGAAAGTTGTTGTAGGAGAGGAACAAGGTGAAGGGGAAGCCCTTGTGATGGAATAAATACCAACCTCCCAACCCCCAAAGAAAGTAATTGTATTCAAAAGGAGGAAGGACAGGGTGAAGGAAAAGAAAACCGTGACTACCTCTTCTCAACAAGAGGAGCCAAGAATCCCTTCACCGGTACGTGAAATTTTGCCTTTGTCTCCCTCAAGGTCAATTGGTCCTGTGATTATTGAGGTTGATTCACCACTAAGGCAATCATCACCACTAAGGTAGCCACCCACAAAGAAATAAAAGGTTGAATCAAGTGGCTTGGTGGATTATGTTGAGGACTCTAAAGATGAAATATTGGTTATTGAGGAAGAGATGTAGCAGGGTATGCCTTCTTCCTTTAGGGAGATGGTACCATAGAAAATGGGCCTTAGATTGAGTAAGGTAGACCTCATAGACATGAATAAAATTGATGATGTCAAAGAAGAGGCTTGTAAACAGTTCATGGATGATGACTCATTTGTCAACTCCTCTAGATTCATGGAATTCACTTGGAGAGGGAAGAAATATGAATATGTTAATAATATTACAAATAAAAAGAGCATACACCTAGAATTGCTTGATCAAGTTATTCAGGCTCAAGTTATGAAGGAAATTAAAGATAGCTTCTAAGGCATAACAACACAGGAGGAAAGGGAATTAGTAATAAATAGTGGTCTTCTCATGTTGCCAGAATGGGACCTTGCTTCAACTATAGCCTTTGACATAGTAAGGAGATATGATAGGCCTTTATATAATTCTAAAGAAGAAGCAACAATTGCATTGCAAGGGTCTGCCTTTAGTGAGCAATGGGATACTCTGGCTATTTGGGCCCTAGCCCCAAACACAAAGAAGCCAAAATTTGTAGAGCCATCCATAGATTATAAAGGAGGACTGATCATAAAGAGGGTATCTGATACCTCTCCAATTGAAGTTGCTACCATGTCAGTAAATGTTCCTCAATTTACAAAGGCAACAGTGGAGTCAGTCACAGCATAAAAGGAAAGGTTTAGAAAGATGTACAATGATTTGTTGGTTGACTATGGCAAAGGCCAACAAAAAATCATGGAGTTGCAAATAGAGATGGCACTATTAAAAGAGAAAATGCAACAAACAAATGTTCCAATACAAACAAGTTCCACTCCTCCCTCTTCACCACAAGCGCAAACACCTTCTACCCCTGCTCCTCCCATAGATACTTCATTGACAATTGTACCTTATAACATGAGAAATGTGCCTATCTCGATTGAGGAACCAAGTACATCAAAGGCACAACGGATAAAAGAAATCAACAAGGAAGATTTGCTTGAGAAGCTAAAGACATATGAAGAAAGGTGCAGTAAGCATGAAAAAATGATCCTCATCGGTAATCTAAAGATTGGGACATCAGTGCTAGAGCATCTAAACAAGGGAATTGATAAGAGATTGATTAGCAACCATGTTAATTATTCTTCCATGTTTGATGCTGAAATTTTTTGATAGAAACAAGGAAGTGCTATCCTGGACTTATGGAGAAATGGATTCCTAGACTCCAAGATTTAAGGCTAATGGTCGTGGGATCCAAGCATGATATAAACAAGCCAGATAACATCCAACCTACCCTTAGACTTATGAATGAAATTTAGGAATTCCAAGGAAAGATTGAACCTTTGGAGGCAAAAATAAGGGAGTTGTCAGAGGGTTTGATGAGATGAATTTTGGTCTCCTCCCTGACATCTTGAAGGAAAATGGCTAGATCAAATCCTTACATGATTGGGAAGAGAAAGCAAATGATGTAATTGCAAAACAAGTAGCCCTAATTTGTGAAGGAGCTGACATGTGAATGCTAAAGAACAATATGGATATGCTTACCTAAGCAGGGATTGCCCTAGAGGAGTTTGATAAGGAATCCAACCAGGTTGTGACCAAGTATGCTCTGTACAGAGCAAAGGATGGTAGTGTTATTGCATTTAATTGTCCCTCAGAAGAGGAATTTCAGTCATGGAAGGACAAATATATTGATATCTTGGAGGATTAAGTTATCGTTGTAAGGTGGTTAGTGCAATTATGTTCTTGAGTCTGCAACAATGGAGAGTAACAATTGGGAGAAGACAATACATGGTTTGGAACCAATACAGATTAGACCTTTGATAAAGTAATGTTTAAATATTGTATTTTCCCCAATTTGAAAATTGATGATATGGATGTAGACGTGGAGGTAATTTGTCCTTTTTCTCTTTCTTCATTTTATGCTTTTCTTCCTTCAAGCTTGGTGTACATGGACATAATTTTGAAAGCACGTGGATATATTGCTACAACTAAAAGGTGCCTTTACGAAGGTAGGACAAGATCTCCATCAGAAAATGTAAATGGTTTTTGTCCCATGTGATATTTCCCTCCCTTTGAATTACAAATATAACTGCATTGGGGAATACCTGTTGAATCGGTCAAATAGGAATTGGTCATGTGTACATTTTGGCTTGAAGCTTGTTTGCTCCTTCATTTTTATAAGAATGAATTTGTGGCCAAATGTATAGGTTGTTGATTAATCACAGAGAAAAATTTGTAATGAGAATACATAGAACAATTTAGAGTTTTTGTTAGGTTTTGAGTCTAGTTGATATGCATATGTAATTTTTTATAACAATACTAGCAATTGAATATAAAATGGTGCAAATTCAAAGCCATTTCTCTCCTGGGTATTCAGTTCATGAATTATTAATAAAATGATCAAGGGTTATTTTATTAATCTTCATTGACTTCCAATGGATGGGTTGTTTTCTCCTTGTTTTTAATTCAAATAATAAATGAAATTGCTTGGATGAAGCTATAGGTTCATGTAATTCAAGTATCAAGATCTTTATAAGAATTTTTGGTTTGGGATATAATGGTGTGATGTTGTAATGCGGTATTGTTAAAGATTTATGATGATATGTATTCATTTATTATCCAATTATGTCTATGTTTAGATTGACTCTGTTTGTTGGGTTAAGGCATTCATCTCAGTTTTGTATTCATGATACATCTTCTTGGTCGTTCAACAACAAATCAAATTTATAAACAAACTTTCAAATGAACTAAAAATGTTATTATTTCATATTAACTTCTTTCATTCTCATACTCTAAATGTTGATTGTTGTAAAGGAGTAGCCAAATTCTTAAAAAATTGCATTTATTGAGCTATTATATGAGAATTCATCTGTTATTTGCAATGTATCTGGTCATGAAGTGCACAAGTATTTAGGTACATTGTGGGATCACCCTCTTGGGTTTTGTAGAGCCCAATGTGTAGGAGGAAAGCATTGCTGCTTTCACTCATTCGTTGGCCAATCCCTTCAGGTTGCTAAGGATTAGAATTGGCAATTCCATAGGCTTCTTTGAAGACCAACTTGGTTCTTAAAAAAAAACCAATAGATTGGTGACTCTATTGGGGAGATACTATGAAAATATTCATATCACAATATGCTTTGTCCAAGAATTAAAATTAGAGTCATATGCATTTTAAATGGGGTGTAAATTTTTGCAAATATTTGTCAAATTATCCTGTCATTTATCATTTTGAGGTAATTTGCATAAAATTTTGTCAAGTACTTGTGTATCCTTGCAAATATTCCACCTAGAGTGTTGAGGGTTGGCTTACGAATTCTTTGTATTTCCAAATCCTTGCAATTCTCTAAAAGATCTACATAATTTTTATCATTATTTACAATTCCTAATCATTTTGGGTGATGACTCTGAAGTCTTTGCACCAGTGTGCATTAATTGAAGAAATTAAGAAGGTGTTGAAGAAGAAGAATTGAAAAAGAAAGACGAGGAAAACCATAGATCACATGAAGAAGTTGTGATATAAGAGGGATTTGCTCACGTGTCCCTTTATTCTCAAGAGATCAACAGGGAACGATCTGCCCTTATACACCTCAACTTGAACGAATCGATGAAACTATAAAGGAAAGTGGGAAAATAATCTTAGATCCCCAGAGAGCAAGACTTTGAGATTTCCACCCCTAGCTGAGGAGCTCTCAGCCAAAAGACGTCAGTGTAGTTTTAGGACGCCATCACAACGTGATGTCATCTAAAAGGCATGTTAGTGTCCTAAGCTGTGAAGAACTCAAGAGCCCAAGTGGGTGAAGCTGAATCTCACTTCTAGACTCAGGTGAAAAGCATGAGATACCAAATAATCGACAAAAAGCTAGAAACTAAAGGAAAACACAAAAGAACTCGAAACAAGATTACCTTTGTGCGTCTGAGTCTTTATTCCAAGTTTCACTTCGTAACCTACACACAAAAGATCAAGGGGAAAAGGTTGGGGCTGTATAGGGGTCTGCCTTAGTCAAACCCCCGTTTTGGTGTTCCCACCTCCATGGACAACCAAGTTTGAAAAAGAGTGTAAAGGAAGTAAATAAAGTGCATGGTGAAAGAAAAACCCACTTCGGAGTAGAGCCCGCACCATAAAGTAGCAAATGAGCTAGTAAGAAAGAGTGATAGGGAGAGAGAGTGTTACCCACGGGTCAAGACCCTCTTCTAGAGCACACGGGTGCACCACTATGTGCTTACTTGAGAGCTTGTAGCTGCTAGAGGGACCTCAATCTGGCATCGCCTATAAAAGTGTTGCTATTCAAGGATAGAGCTTACCCAAGACTATATCAAGTAGTGACAATGCTTCAACTGATGACTTCCAACCCCAAAATGAGAGCCAAAAGGGAGGTTTCATGCATGCAAGGGCGACATAGAGTTGTTTCATCTAAGACCTAACCACACAGACACGTGTCGCAAGGGTCAGGATTCTAGATTCATCGTTTCAAACTCGAAAAACCATCAGGATGCTAGCACGCCGCGTAGGCGTTCATGCATCGTGCAGGCGTTTAAAGACTAGATTTTTGGGAAATGCCTTGTCAGGCTTCTGTCGTTTCGCCATGTGTCCACATGGAGTTAGAATCGTGAAATTTTGACTAATGGGATTTTTCCATTTAATGTTTCTAAGGTGTCATAAATGCTAAGCAAGATGAGAAAATGTGGAATTGCCCCTAGGTGAAATTCTACGACATTACATTTTTCCCCCACTTTAGTGGGCTCGATTTTGGAAAAGATCAGCCTCACTAAAATAAAGAAGAAAAATTTCACCCGAATTCTTGAATTTTACAAAAATGTGTGCTAGAAAGAGGGACCGTAGAGGTCATCGAGGTTGAGCTAACCGATACCAAGGATGCCCCCAGCTTCCGAGCTCAAAAAAGAGCAACACAATGATTGCAAAAGGTCATTCAAAATTGTATCCTGCAAAACTAAAATTTTGAGTCAGTTTTGAAAAATAGGAAGAAACTACCACAGAGAGAAGAATGATCAAGAAAAATTCGTCGATTCGGAGGAATAATATGATCAAGAAGTGACTATATGCTCCCTCCTGAGTTTTCCCCCAGCATGGTGGGGTAAATTCAAGAGAAACCGAGGGGCCACAAACTCTAGGAAAAATGGGCCCTGGGGGGCCTATATATACCTAGGTGGGCCCCTAAAAGGGTCATTTTCACTATTCGTTGCGAGCAAATTGTTGACTTTTATGAGAGAAAATTCACAAAAATGTTGAGTAGGAGAGAGTACGAGGCGCCAAGGCTAGAGCAGTTACGTGAGGACATCACTGAGGGTCACGAGGTGGACCAAGTAGGCCTCTAAGCCTCATTTTTCGTGCATTTTAGTTAATTTTTTGTATTTTTTCACTCATCAAGGTGCACAGGCATCTAGAATTTGCGCTCACATCCTCAATATGCATTTTTGTTCATGACACGCATTGGGGTCTCAGATTCGTGTTGTCATCCTAAGGGCGCGTTGGCACCCTCCGGGCGACCATGCCGGTCAGGGATGCATACGCGAAACGCACATGTCCTTTTACATTTTTTCTTATCACTATGATGTTTCTGACTTAAAAATCTTTTACTTTTTTGCAGGACTATCTAGAGATCCGAGAGCATCCCGAAGGGCGAACATTCTGACTCATCTGCGCATAGAGGGATCGCCTTTCTCAAGAAGAGATCACACACCTGGAGCAGGTCAGTGTCTGGCATGTATTCCTTATGCCAGAGATGTGGTACCATGAGAGGATGCTCACCACTCTAATGGAGTGGTGAGACGCCACCACATCATCTTTCCAACTGCCATGTGGAGAGATGACTATCACTCTCGAGGATGCATATCAGATCCTTGGTCTACCCATCAGCGGACGACGAGTGGCCTTAGATGACACGTGATCGGTGCGGGAGCGTAGTGAGGGTATCCTTTACTACACCGGGAGGAAAAATGATAGTGACAACACTGGTCACATCTACACTCACTAGTATGACCAAGTGAGGACCACAATATCATTTATATGTTAAGTGATGGTTGTCACAGTCGCCTTCCGCATCACCATAGATGGGTGAGGCTTGCACCTTCACGGGGACCTCGTCCATACTATCAAAGAGATGGTAGAGCCTCATACTATTTTTCCCTAGGGGCGCAACATGTTAGCGCACCTGTACTAGGAGCTTGGGCGGTACGTGCACTATGAGTAGCGCAGTCTCACAACATGCACACTTTTGTAGGTGTGGGATTTTTCCTTCATGTGTGTTAGTGTTTCTTAGATCAGATTAGATAATAAATTACTCAATAGAATTGCAACACATAAGACAATGAACACAACAAGATACCCTGGGAAAACCCTCCTACTCGAGGGAGAAAAACCCAGCAAATGATTCTCTTATATATGATAATGCAGTGACAGAAATCTGCTTACAACTCAGGCCCAACAATGGCCAATACAATGATAATATATTCACCCTCCTTCAAGGTATATATGACTGCCTTCTTTCTGGAAATCGGACTACTGCTTCTAAGGTGCGAATTCTGCTCTTGAATATAAAATGTGAACTTGCTTGAGTGAATATTTTGATACCAAAGAAAGGATCTTGTATATATACAACATAGGCGCCTCTTCATTTAGGTCGGCCTTTACATAATAAACATTTAACATGTCTTAAGGTCGGCTCAAGGTTAAGACAAGAATAGCGAACTTATAAGGGTCGGCCCTTTAGCAAATCAAATGTTTGATATAAATTAAATAGCCAAGAGTTATACATTTAATTTATCTTTTCTTCTTGGGAAGTGCAGACCGAAGCTGTCATAACATCAACACTCCCTCTCAGCTAGGGATGAACTTCCACCTGGACAAGACACATTATATTAGAATGAAAAACAAAATAGAATATCACCTCAACGTGATATTAACCATTATGGCTACTCCCATAGATGGTATTAAAGTCATCACGGATTCCCTCACGTGATGTTGTCATGGAGTCACACACATGACATCCACCATAGCTTCTCCCAGAGGGTGGAAACAAGGGCTTTCACCTCAAATCTCTCTCAATAGAGAATTGCATTATCAAGGGCTTACACCTCAACTCTCTCTCACAGAGAATTGCATTATCAAGGGCTTACACCTCAACTCTCTCTCAGCAGAGAATTGCATTATCAAGGGCTTGCACCTCAACTCTCTCTCAGCAGAGAATTGCATTATCAATCAAGGATCACTGATTACTGAGACTCTTTCTCAGTCAAGGCTGCATTCTCCACCATACCAAGTTTCTCTCGGAAGTACACAAACTTAATCCTGGTGAGAGGCTTGGTGAGAATGTCTGCCGTTTGCTCTTCAGTGCTGATATACCTCAACTGTATAGCTTTCCTTTGCACCATATCTCTAATATAGTGGTATTTGATCTCAACATGTTTTGTTCTGTCATGAAACACAGGATTGACAGAAAGCTTCACACAGCTTTGATTATCACAGTGTATAATAGTAGGCTCCATTGGTTGTCCAAACAATCCTGCAAGGAGCTTACGAAGCCACACTGCCTCACGAGCTGACACACAAGCTGCAATATACTTTGTTTCAGTTGTACTCAAGGCCAATGAAGACTGTTTCCTGCTACACCAGGAGATCATAACAGTCCCCAAACTGAAGCAACAACTAGAAGTACTCTTCCGATCTGAGACACATCCTACCCAATTAGAATCAGTAAAACCATGTAGCTCCAAATCCACATTTGAAGAATATCTCAACCCATATCCAATTGTGCCACATAAATATCTTAGGATATGTTTAGCTGCTACAAGATGTATTTGCTTTGGTTCACACATAAACTGGCTAAGTGCACTCACTGCATAGCAAATATCAGGTCTAGTGTTAACTAGATACATTAATGAACCAATCAACTATCTATACATTGTAGAATCCACTAGTTCTGAACTAGCTGCAGCTTCTTTCAACTTATCTAAATTAGTCTCCATGGGTGTAGACATAGGTTTGCAGTCAATCATACCAAACCTTTTGAGAATGTCAACAGTGTACTTCCCTTGACTTAGAATCATCTCATCTGGCTTTTGCCAAACTTCTAAGCCAAGAAAGTAATGCATAAGACCTAGATTCTTCATCTCAAACTCTGAAGCTAATTCCTTCTTGCATTTTAGAATTAGATGTTCTTCACCAGTAATGATCAAGTCATCAACATATAAAACAAAAATTAATGCTTCACCATTTACTACTTTGAAGTAGAGGTTAGAATCTGCATCATTCTTTGAGAAACCCAGACTTGAAAGATACTGATCAATTCTTTCATACCAAGCACGAGGAGCTTGTTTAAGACCATACAAGGCCTTCTTCAGCTTGCAGACATGAGACTCTTTCCCATGCACCTCAAATCCTTCTGGTTGCTCAATGTAAACCTCTTCTTCTATTATGCCATTAAGAAAAGTTGTCTTTACATCCATTTGGTGAATCTTCCATCCTCTAGATGCAGCAATAGCAATGATGGTTCTAACAGATGTGTAACGAGCCACAGGAGCAAAAGTTTCTTCATAGTCAACTCCCTCCTTTTGTGAGAACCCTCTAGCCACAAATCTAGCCTTGTGTTTCTCAATGCTCCCATCAGCTGCATGCTTGATCTTGAATAGCCACTTAGAAGACACCACAGATTTGTCTTTGGGTCTAGGAACTATATCCCAAACATCGTTCTTAAGTATAGACTGATACTCCTCAATCATGGCATCCTTCCATACTTGTTGACTAGAAGCTTTTTCAACATTTGAAGGCTCTGACTCAATAATCTGACTCATCAAGGCAACATAACTAGAGAACTTGTGAGGTCTCTTGCTTTCTCTGAAGGCTCCTCTTGGAGCTGCAAACCTTTCTGCTTCCTGCATTGTCCTGCGAGCCCAAAGAGGTCTTTTCTTTCCAATCACAATGTCTAGAGGCCCATCAGTAGGATCCAAAGGCTCAGCTGGATCAATATCTTCTTTAGGTTCTGTATCCTCCTTCAGATTCTCTGGAATATGGTCAACTTCCATATCTTGAGGAGGTTCTTCTTCATCAATCTCCATAGGAGTGCCTTTGGACCTTCTATAAGCAACATCTTCCTCAAATGTGACGTCTCTACTAATCTCAATAGACTTCTGTCCTGGAATGTAAATCCTGTAAGCTTTTGATGTCTCACTGTAGCCTACAAGAATTCCTTTCTTCCCAGAAGGTTCTAGCTTTGTTCTCTTTTCCTTTGGAATATGAACATAGACTGGACAACCAAAGATCCTCAAATGACTAACTTCAGGCTTCACGCCTGAGAATGCTTCTTCAAGAGTTTTATTCTCTAAGATCCTGTGGGGACTCCTGTTTTGAACATAGACGGTTGTTCTTGATGCTTCAGCCCAAAGAGAGATTTGTAGGTCTTGATCATGGATCATAGCTTTCACTGCTTCCACAATAGACCTATTCTTCCTTTCAGCAATACCATTTTGTTGTGGATTATAGGGAACACTGAACTCCCTCTTAATCCCTGCTTCAATACAAAAGTCTCGAAATGTGCCAGAAGTGTATTCTCCACCATTATCAGATCTCAATACTTTGATCCTCTTCCCAGACAGATTTTCAATCTGTGCTTTGAATTCTCTGAATCTTTCTAATACTTCTTCTGATTCTTTAGATCTCAAGAAATAGATCCAAGTCTTTCTAGAGTAATCATCAATGAAAATAATATAATACAAGAAACCACTAGATGATGCAATAGACATTGGACCACACAAATCAGAATGAATGAGATCAAGAATACATTTAGATCTACTTTCACTGGAATGAAACGTACCTTTTGTGTTCTTGCCTAGGGCACATCCCTTGCATGTACCTTCATGTTCTTGATCGAATTTCGGAAGACCGGTGACCATCTTCTCCATGATAGGTAGAGCACGAAAGTGAATGTGAGCCAATCTTCGATGCCAAAGATCACACATGCTGGTACTGTTATGCACAAGTGCTTGAAGAGGACGAGTGCACAGCCTGTAGAGACATTCATGTCTAACTCCAATCACTTGAGCAGTTTTGAAGCTGGAGTTCTTTGCCCATATAAGAACTTTCCCTTTAGAGAAGGCAACTTGATAACCCTTGTCTTCTAATGCTGAAATTGAAACAAGGTTCCTCTTTATCCCTGGTACGAACAGTACATCATTCAACTCCAAAGAAATTCTAGAATCCAAGTGAAGAGTGAAATTTCCAATCCCTTTTACAGAATATCTAGCATCATCTCCAATAACAACTTGATCACTAGAGTTGATCTCCATTAAGTTTGAAAGGTGACTTCTGAATCCGGTGATGTGCCTAGAAGCACCACTGTCAATCAACCAAGTGTTAGAGTCAGTGGAAAAATTGCTAGACAAGGCTGAATAAAATAGATAATCACTGGAGTCCTTTTGTGGAGCGACTTCTTCAACATCTGCAGTGGCAACTTGAAGCTTAGGTCGTTGAGGGAAGACCCTCGCAAAGTGACCATACTTATCACAACGAAAACATTGAATCTTGGACATGTCTCGTTTCCTTTTGTAGGTAGGAGCATCATCATTTCCATCTTCTCGATTCCTTTTGAAGAATCCTTTCTTAAAGCCTTTTCCTTTGTTTGATGAATGAGAGGCAAGAACTTGTAATTCTTCATTCTTTGAGCTTTGACCAATTCCTCTTGCTGTTAGTCTTGACTCCTCTTGAATGCAGTCAATCCTTAATTGATCAAACTTGGGAAGTTCAGATCTTGCACTGATTCCTTGAATGAACGCCTCCCATGAAAGCGGAAGACCATTGAGAGCAAGCATAGTCAGTTCTTTATCATCAATCATGTGACCAATAGTGGAGAGCTGATCTTTTATCTCTGAAATCCTCATGAAGTATGTAATAACAGATTCTCCTTTGCCATTTTCACATGATGAAGTTGTTGCTTCAGTGCAAGGGCTCGACTGGTGTTGTTGATTTCGTACATCTCTTCCAAGGTTGTAAACATCTCTCTTGCTGTATCCAACTTGAAGACAATTGGTACAATATGATCCTTGACGGAATCAACCAATACTTTCTTTGCCCTAGTGTCTTTCTTTCTCCATTGCAGCTTCTCTTCTTCCCCCTCAGGTTCGGGAACTTTTGTTTTCACAAACTCAGCCAAATCATTCTCTTCCAAAGTTAGCATGAACTTGAACCTCCATGATGTGTAGTTCGAGATCCCTTCGAGTCTATCTTCGATTTTCAGACCGTTCACCATCTTGAGAAATTTAGAAGATAGACTGAAAAAAAATAATGAGAGTTGCAAACTAACAGATCTGAATCTGATCACGATCTTTCTTTTTTTTTTTTTCACACCCGCTCTGATACCATGTTAGTGTTTCTTAGATCAGATTAGATAATAAATTACTCAATAGAATTGCAACACATAAGACAATGAACACAACAAGATGCCCTGGGAAAACCCTCCTACTCGAGGGAGAAAAACCCAGCAAATGATTCTCTTATATATGATAATGCAGTGACAGAAATCTGCTTACAACTCAGGCCCAACAATGGCCAATACAATGATAATATATTCACCCTCCTTCAAGGTATATATGACTGCCTTCTTTCTGGAAATCGGACTGCTGCTGCTAAGGTGCGAATTCTGCTCTTGAATATAAAATGCGAACTTGCTTGAATGAATATTTTGATACCAAAGAAAGGACTTTGTATATATACAACATGGGTGCCTCTTCATTTAGATCGGCCTTTACATAATAAACATTTAACATGTCTTAAGGTCGGCTCAAGGTTAAGACAAGAATAGCGAACTTATAAGGGTCGGCCCTTTAGCAAATCAAATGTTTGATATAAATTAAATAGCCAAGAGCTATACATTTAATTTATCTTTTCTTCTTGGGAAGTGCAGACCGAAGCTGTCATAACATCAACAATGTGCACCCAGCCAATCTAATCAGATCCCGATGGCCCACTGGTATGACATTACAAGCCAGTGGTGTATCGGGGATTTATAATTTTGGAGGCTACAGTTTGACATTGTTACCATGAGAGAGGTTCGCTAGAGACCCTACCAATATTTCAGGTGGGTCGACAACAAAAAGTTCCTAGGAACCTATAGCAGGACCATTTTTTGGTTGGTTGCCGTGATTTTTTTATTGTTCCTTATTACTGGAGTCAGGTCATGCGACAACACGATTGTATTCAGATTATCCCGCCCAACATGCCCACATATACCAGGGCACATTATAGTGCAGTAAGGGTGGGAGATCGCCTCCCCCTTCCATCACATACATTGTCCCCATAGACAATGATGAGCTCGACCATGATATAGCGGCCATGGCAACAGTAGATAATGTTGGGGTAGTGGCAGATTTCACGCAGTGGTGGGAGAGGCATCATCCTGCTCCAGTTTTCGGTGAGGGTGCTCTGAGAGGGGACCCTAGCCCACAAGAGGACCTACCCCACCAGCCCCCGCAAGACAGGAGGAGAGGCCACTAGCAAGGCGACGTGGAGGAGGAGCCAAAAAAGGAGGAGGAGGCGATGCTTGTGAGGTCGAGGAGGCAGAGGAGATCAGATCCCCCCAAAACTACCCCTATCTCATCAATGCCAGCAGTCTCCACTGTCCTAGTAGCAACAACACTAGTGTCGCCAAGTTCGGCCATTGATACTAGCAGTGCAACCCTAGCATCGACCCACACCATGATCCCACATGGCAGCTAGGGGATCCAGGTATGCATAGTACATTATTGTCATGCTCATGGTTTTATTCTTTTTGTTTATGATTATTTATATATGCCATGTGATACTGATTCCTATTTCTCTCTTTGTGCTTGCAGATGATGCACAGGGATGGACTAGGTTCATAGCTCAATGTATTTCAGAGGTGGCCCTTGTCGTGTCAATCCAAGGGACAATCCTTGAGGCCTATTGGTTGGTTTCAATAGGGAGGCATATCCCCACTTTCAAGCCGGTAGCGCGTATGAGGATCGCGTACGAGGAGTGGGGCACAAAGGTCGTATAGCTGACGACCATGTAAGCACAACGAGATCAATTGTTAGGGGATCTACAGACAACGCTTGTCGAGTGAGATGTAGCAGTGATGAGGACTGATACCATCGAGGTGGCACGCGTTGCCCTTCAGAGCCACATTGATGAGCTCGACACACAACCGATGGTTGTGATCCTGAAAGATGTTCAACAACTACAACATAAGCTAATATAGGCGAAGATAGATATGTATTCACTACAGGGGGAGCTAAGAGGGCTATGGGCGAGATTATTTGTATCACGCTCAAATCAATCTCATTCATAGACCACCATGCAACCTCCTCCTAGAGTACCAGAGTGGCCACTAGAGCCAGAGGGCTCGGGGAGCCATGCACCATAAGGATAGAAGTTTCTCTTAATATATCATTTTTGTACTTGGATATAGATAGACACATATACTTGTAGATCTTTTGTATAGACACATATTCAGCACCCACTCATTTTTTATAGAAGTGGCCCAATACATGTACATGATATTTGATTCATACATTGGGCATATATATATATATATCAGTTTCAATATCACAACTTTGTTTATGTGTATGCTTTCCATTTTCATGTATGCTCATGCTATGGGTGTTATTTTCTTATATGGATGTATGCTTTCGTTAGATGTTAATCATGATTTAATAGACATGTTTTGGCACATGTTAATTAAATACTATGATGATCTATAATCTATGTAATGTGATGTATGGATACATAGCATAGTCAGACACATATATGTATCTTTTATTACATGCTCACGTCATAAACACACGAAAATTCAGAATGTGAAAATGAGTAAATGTCACTATATGTAGTATTACTACATTTTAGGGAGAACACCACACATTTGACACATTAGGACACTATGCATAGTATCGATGAAGGTGTATCACATTAACAGGCTCTTTTAAAGGTGTTCCATCCATAGATGATAATCCATAGGCACTCGAACCATACACAAAAATCACGATGTAAGGACCTAACCAATTAGGACTAAACTTCCCTTTATGATCAAGTGGCGTATTTATATTCCATTGATTTTCATATAGAACTAGGTCTCCTAGCTTAAAGGTCCTAGGAAGCACACCCTGATTATATTATCTTTATAATGACCACTGATAAGCTTTAAGATGATCAAGGGCTTGTAAATGACGCTCATCGAGTATCTCTAGCCGATGCAAGCAATTAGTTTGGTAGGTTTCATCGTCAATTAGCCCTCTAAGGGAAACCTGCAAAGATGGAATTTCCAAATCCAAAGGCATGATAGCTTCGATGCCATAAACGAGGTTATAGGGCATCATTCTCATCATTGTACGAACTCGTGTGATAAGCCCACAAAGAATATGTTAATTGAATATGCCAATCCTTACTATGTTTGTTAACTATTTTACGAAGATTGAGATTAAGTGTTTTATTAGAAGCTTTTGCTTGACCATTGGATTGTGGATAATACGATGTAGAAAACCTGTGCTGAATATGAAATTTCTCCAAGAACTGCTTTACTTCCTTGTTTTTAAATGGTGTACCATTATCAGAAACAAGCGTAGCAGGCAGCCCAAAATGAGAAATGATATTGTTCAAGAGGAAACTATAAATAGTTTCAACATTCGTAGATCGGAGTGGAATAAATTTGACCCATTTTGTGAAATAATCTATAGCGGTAATGATAAAGGTATGTCCCTTGGGAGAAGAAGGTGATATCTTTCAAATAATATCCAACCCCCATTTTGCAAATGACCAAGGGGAAGTTTGATTTTGCAACTCATAAGTAGGAGCATGGATAAGACGACTATGTTGGTGACGTTGAAGGCACTTCTTGACAAAACTGAAGGAATCTTGTTCCATTGTTTTCCAATAGTATCCCATGTGTACCAATTTTATCACCAAGGATTTACCACTAAAGTGTCCACCCCAGAGCCCGAATGGGCTTCTTTAAGGGCGAGGGGTATTTCCGTTGTAGTGAGGCACCTTAGCAACAAGTCGTTATAAGATTTTCGATAAAGAACATCATATAAGATGACATAACGTGTTGAAATATTTTGTATACGAGTGCGATCGTTTTTCATCGCATCACCAAGAAAGTTTCCAATCTTTAAGTAATTGTAGATACTAGGGAACCACTCTCCCGAGTCTACATGAAAATAGGCCAGAGACTTGGGCTCGGGTTGATCGGAAACTATCGAGGTTCGCACAACTTGAACCACAAAGTGATATTATTTTGTATCCTCTTCTAAAGGTACCAAGGAAGCAACGTTTGCCATGGCATTTGCATGCTTGTTTTCTCTCCTAGGGGAACTTTTTATTGTGAAAGAGGAAAACTAATTAAGCAAGGACAAAGCGAGGTCTCGGTATCAAGACAATCTACTTTGTTTATCTTGATAAGTTCATGTGATCTGATTCACAATAAGTTTAGAGTCACCCAGTATACGAAGATGTTTAATCCTTAATGCAATCGCGACACATAAGCCAACAATAAGAGCTTCATACTCAGTGATATTATTAGTACAAGGAAAGTCCAATTGAAAGGATAGAGGGACCAGTTTTCCTTCGGGGGATATCAAGACTACACCCCCTCCAGAATCAATTTGACACCTCAATCCATCAAAGTACATCTTCTATTCGAGATCATAATTAATCGTGAAAATATTCTCATCAGGGAATAGATCCAACCCAAGGAAGGAGCGAGATGAGGGAGCGTCCACTTGTCCCTTTATTGATTTTGAGTGACAAATTTTACATCAAACTCAAAAAGCAACATAACCCACTTCGCTAATCTTCCCGCGAGGCCAGTGCTAGAGAATAAATGTCTCAAAAGATCTATTTTCACTATGACATGAATTTTAGCATGGAGGAGGTAGTGCCTCAACTTCTGCATAACAAATACAAGAGCAAGGCATCACGTCTCCATGGATGAATAACATGTTTCATAATCTACAAGGATGCGGCTAATGTAGTAGACCGCTCTCTCCCTTCCTGTGTCGTCATACTAAGCTAGAAGAGTTACCAAAGCGTACGGTGATGCAACAAGGTAAAGTGGGAAAGGTCTATCTTGCATAGCCGACATCAATATAGGAGGGTTGGCCAACTAAGATTTGATGGATTTAAAGGCCTTCTGACACTCTTCATCCCATATGAAGCCAACATCATTTTTCAGTAAGCGAGTGTAAGGGAGGGTACGATCAGCCAACTAAGATATGAATCTACAAATCACTTTAATCTTCCCTTGTAAACTTTTCAACTCGGTGATGTTCCTCGATGGAGGCATATTAACAATAACATCAATCTTATTCATGTCAACTTTGATTCCCTGATAAGAGACTATAAACCCAAGAAGCTTGCCAACGTATATGCCAAAGACACACTAATGGGGATTGAGTCTCATCTTGTAAATTCGAAGTCTTTCGAAGATAAGACGAAGGTTCTTCACATGATCGTGATGATTTTCAAATTTTGCCAAGATGTCGTCAACATAATCTTCTAAGATTTTATGAATGAAATCATGGAATATCAGGGTCATCGCTTGTTGGTAAGTTGCTCCTGAATTCTTTAAACCAAAGGGCATGACCACATAGTAGAAGGTACCCCAAGGGGTAGTGAAGTTTGTCTTGTACTGATCATTCGGGTTAATACGGATCTAATTATAGCCTAAGAAGCCATCCATAAAAGATAACAATGCATGGCCTGCATTCGAGTCCACAATTAGATCTATATTAGGTAATGAAAAATAATCCTTAAGAGAAGCCTTATTAAGGTCTCGAAATTCAATACATATACGAATACAACTGTCAAGTTTTCTAATAGCGACTATATTTGAAATCCAAGGAGAATAATCAATAGGATGGATAAAGCCTTCTTTCATCAACTTCTCAGCCTCAGTCTTGACCATTAAAGCTACCCTAGGATTGATCTTTTGAATCTTCTGCTTGTCAGGCTTGGTGTTAGGATATATAACAATATTATGGACCACTATGGATTCATCAATACCGGGCATATCCTCATATGTTCAAGCGAAGATATTGGGGTGAGCATGTAAGAGAGAAGAATGTTCATCTGCTTCCTCAAAAGAGAGACACTTCCCAATCTTGATTGCCTTTTCTAGAGATTTAGGATCCACAGGGACTTCAACAGTATCTCCTTTAAGGAGAGGGTTGTGGTCCTTAGGATGAGATATCAGAACGTCATTGTTGACGTTAGATAGAGGGTCTTCCTCATCAATTCTCAGAATGGATTCTCCAAAGTATGCTTGTTTATGCAAGCGATACGGGAATCACTTCTTGTGATGATAAGGAGGCAATGGAGATTAAGCACCTAGAAATTCCCCTAACGCTTCATCCAAAGAGAAGACATCCATAGGAATCTTCTCGACCTATCCCCTTTCTTCTATCAACTCAGGATGGACCAAACTTAACAGTTTGGCTGAAATCATATTAACACTCCACCAAGGTTTTTGCTTAGACTATTCAACAGAGCATCCCAAACCCATATAGCTTTATCGTTGCTTAAATTGGATAGGGACCTGTATTCCTTGCTAAATATGTCCTAGGCCTTTTTTCCCATAGGCATATCGAAAAGCGAGCTTGTAACCAAACCCACAATGATTTTGTAGAACTTCAAGAGGGGGCGGCTCCATGTAGAGTGTCTCGTTCCACCAATGGATGTCGAAATTTTCTATAGGAGTGGTCCCACTTCCTTTACTCGGTTCAAAAAAATTAACCTCCTTTATAGGAGCGGTCTCCTATACGGGATCACACTTCTCTTCCTCAATGGGAGGGTCACCCACCCTCATGTTAGCAGAACTTGGAAATTCTATACCAGAGGGGTTCGACTTATATTCTACTATGAATAACTCAAAGAAGTTCAAGGAACCCTAGTCATCACCCAAGAGAGAATTCGATTGAGGAGATGAAGGAGAGGATGGGGGAGACTTGGGATCTTCTACTTTAGGTGGCTCATCTTGGTCGATACTCACTCGGGGAACGACTTCCACAAAAGGTATCGATGAAGAACATGCCATAGCATCAATAGTTAAGGAAGGAATGTAATTCTTGAGAGTGGATGCGATTGAGTTTTGATCAGCAGCAGCTGGCAAAAAAAGGTGCACAGCCTCTGGATCTACTTTAACTGTGACCACCCAATTTTTAGCAACAAAATTTAAGGAACGATGTAGGGTAGAATTTAGTGCTCCCATAGCGTGAATCCAAGGTCTCCCTAAGAGAAGATTATATGGTAACGGATCGGGCATCACATAGACCAACGTAGACAAGGTAATGGGGCCCAGATGCAAAGGTAGTATTATCGTACCTAGAGCTTGGTGGCCAACGTTATTGAACCCACAAATATAAAAGGAAGAGGTTGCCAAAGAAGATGAATCAAATTTAATTTTAGATAATAGATCTATACCACAAATGTTGAGAGTTGAACCAGTGTCAACGAGTTGAACCAGTGTCAACGAGGGTATGCCTAATACCAATGTTGTTAACATTTACTATATTCATCAAAGGCTTCGCTTATTTTTGCACATCTGGAGGTGGGAGTTCTTATGGGTGGAACATAATATTCAGTGAATCCGCTCGAATATGTGCCATCAATGCATCAACATCCGTAGGCCTAGTAGAGGCAAGCAAGAGAATATTTTGTAAGGCTTCCTGCAACATCTCTTGATAAATCAGAGCGGTCTAAAGGAAATCCCAAAGTGAGATCTTAGTCAGAGTAACACGAAGTTTCTCAACAAGATCGTAATCACTTGGTGCTTTGATCGTGGGTTTAGGAGTTGAAGGAAGGTTGGGTTGAGACATTGGTAAAGAAGTAGGACTTTGAATTGGTTTCGAGGTAGGAACAATAGCTTGTTGTTCTAAGTTTTATTTTTTTCTCCTTGTATTGTATGTATGCCCGACAACATTATAAGAAGTAGAGTTAGTAGCTTTCACAAATCTCAAATATAAGTTTGATGGATCACTACGATATGAAATCCCATATATGGAATAGTCCTCTCTAGGGGATGGCTCAGTCGGGGTCACATAAATGACAAGTTTCTTAGGGCTTGGAAGAGCCACATAAACTACCACCACATTTACTAACTCCTCAACTGGTGAGGAGGGAGTTTGTTTAGAAGATTTACAGATAGGGGAGAGTGCTTCTAAGAAATTATCTAGAGCATCTTCCAACATATCGAAATCTTATTCAGAGAAATAATTATCATAACTATGCGACATTATGAAAATGGATTTGATGTTCACATCGAGTTCACCAAAATGTGATATAAGAGGGATTCACTACACATGAGTCCCTTTATTCTCAAGAGATCACCAGGGAACAAACTGCCCTTATACACCTCAACTTGAACGAATAGATGAAACTATGAAGGAAAGCGAGAAAATAATCTTAGATCCTGAGAGAGCAAGACTTCGGGATTTCCACCCCTAGTTGAGGAGCTCTTGGCCAAAAAATGTTAGCGCAGTTTCAAGATGCCAGTGCGGCGCTTTGTCATCTAAAAGGCGTGCTGGCATCCTAAGCCATGAAGAACTCAAGAGCCCAAGCGGGTGAAGCTGAATCTCACTTCTAGACTCGAGCAAAAACCATGAGATGCCAAATAATCCATAGAAAGCTAGAAATTAAAGGAAAACACAAAAGAAATCAAAACACGATTGCCTTTGTGCATATGAGTCTTTATTCCAAGCTTCACTTTGTAACCTGCACATAGAAGATCAAGGGGAAAAGGTTGGGGCTATATAGGGGTTTGCCTCAGTCAGACCCACATTTTGGTGTTCCCACCCCCATGAACAACCAAGTTTGGAAAAGAGTGTAAAGGAAGTAAATAAAGTGTGTGGTGAAAGAAAAACCCGCTTTGAAGTAGAGCTCGCACCAAAAATTAGTAAATGAGCTAGTAAGAAAGAGTGATAGGGAGAGAGAGTGTTACCCATGGGTCAAGACCCTCTTCCGTAGCACATGGGTGCACCGCTATGTGCTTACTTGAGAACTGGTGGCTTCTTGAGAGCTTGTAGTTGTTGGAGGGACCTCAGTCTGACATGGTTTCTCCTGTAAAATTGTTTTTATTCAAGTATAGAGCTTACCCAAGACTAGATCAAGTAGTGACAATGCTTCAATTGATGACTTCCAACCCCAAAATGAGAGCCAAAAGGGGGTTTTCATGCATGAAAGGGCAACACAAAGCCATTTCATCTGAGAACTAACCACTAGGACACGTGTCGCAAGGTTCAAGATTCTAGATTCCTCGTTTCAAACTTGAAAAACCACCAGGATGCTGGTGCACCGCACAGACATCTGTGCACCGCGCAAACATCTAAAGCCTAGATTTTCAGGGAATGCCTTGTTAGGATTTTGTCATTTTGCCATGTGTCCACATGGAGTTAGAATCACAAAAATTTGACTCATGGGATTTTTCCATTTAATGTTTCTAAGGTGTCATAAATGCTAGGCAAGATGCGAAAATGTGGAATTGCCCCTAGCTGCAATTTTGCAACATTACAAAAGCATTAGGAAGAAAAGTTGGAATGTGAGCTTAAAAAGACTCCCAAACAATCATGGATACAAAAGGATGCAAATAAAAGTAAGTGTACTCCACATCCTATCCATGAATCAACTAAATATCCTTTAAGAAATTGTGGTAGCCATGAAAGTCAGTAGAATTTGTTAGGGTTAGATTATGAGGATGAAGAAGATTGCACAAATAAGAATGTTGTAAGCACCCATAGATCTAGACCCAAATAAAGTAGAAATAGAAGTATAAGCCACCATCATAATATTATTGCTACCAATGTTGTTGTTATTGGTGGCATTCTCCCTCCCTCATCTAATGGATATTCTCCTTTACCACCTGACTTGTTAACTGGATCCACTGATGATGCCCAAAACCTAGTAGATCTGGAAGAGTCTTCAAGTTCAAAAATTACTCTCCCAAATCTCAATGAAGTTTTTGGAGATATTAATGCTCTGAAAAGAGAGGTTCAGATCGAGGATGAGATAAGAAGGAATAAGGAAAAGGAAAGATAGGAAAATATTAGAAATTCCATGAATGAAAGAGAGACTCTAATAAGAAAACTAGAGTGAATGAGACTCCTGAGCCAAGTTGAACCTGAACCAGTCATCCTAGGTCATGTGTCTAAAATCCTTGACAAGAAGACTCAATCCGATTCCAAAAAATATGTCAATACCACCGCTCGAACCAAGTCTGCAATCACTAGTACTGTTGCTCCACACCTTATTGAAAATGTGTCCAACCCACCAGTTGATAAGGGCAAGTAGCCTATAAAGAAATTGGTTATCAATGAAAAATCCACATCTGAAAATCCTTCTATACCCTCTAAATCAGAATCTACTAAAGATCAATTAAGGAAGGAGAATGAGGCCCTAAAAAAGGAATTAGAAAAGATGGAGATTATGGAAACTAATATTGAGATGAAGAAGAAGATTGATTTCTTGAAGAATTCATGCTTAGAAAATGGTGTCATATCATCCAGTTCACAAGACCCTTCTCATTCCATAGTAAAGCATACACCCACCATTGATGGGAAGACTTCTAGTCATATAGATCAATCCACCTACAATCCCAAATCTTCAGACATAATTAGTAATGATTGTACCCACAATCAATTTACTAATAGAAATGTGGATCATAAGAGATGATGTGGAGAAGCTAGTAGAGGTAATGAGGACATAGATAATCAATTTCATAGGTGACCTATGCAATTGGAAAGGTATAGGTAACTATGCTTTGATGGGATTATTGGATGCCCAAATCCTATTGACAATGATATCAGGGTTGTGTTGAGCAAGTTTACTGGAAATAATGCAATATCCTTTGAGGATCACTTAAGGGCCTTTCTTAATATGCTTGATTATTATGAGGTAGAGCATGAGGATGTGGTTATGAAATTATTCATGCAGTCATTGATAGAGGATGCCAAAGATTTGTATAGAGGTTTACCTGATGGTAGCATTGGATCATGGGATAAATTTAAGAGAGTTTTTAGAGCACAATATGGAGATAAAACTAACCCCAATTTAAGATGGTGTATGATTTTAACATCGAATTTCAGAAGGCTATGTATAGAGCAAAGAAGAGTCTAGAGGGAGAAAATGGTCCTCAACTACCTCAAGTAATAATTCCCAAGTGATATGATAAAAATGGGTGAGTTCCATAATTAGAAAGAGTAGATCACATAGGGTTTCTAGACAAACTAGCGAGCTCTCAACCAAGGATGATAGCCTGGCACATTGGCATCTTGTATGAACCAAAAACTAAGAATTTCATAGAAAACTACAAAATGTCATTACTATTCTAATTTTTAAGAAATTTTAAAATGTGAGAAAATAATAGAGTATAATAGGACTAAAATAAAGTAAAGTAAACTAAGTGAAATGTAGATTAAATGGGATATAAATAAAGAAATGAAAGAAAATAAAGAAAGCACTCACAACCAACTAGGCAATGAAGCCTCCAAAAAATAAATGTCTTCAATACTTACACACATAAGACCGAGGAAAATTGTTGGGGTTGTTTAGGGGCTTGCCTCAGTCAAACCCCCATTTTGATGTTTCCACCTCCATAGACAACCAAATAGATAGAAAGATAAATAGAAAAGAATATTAAATAGGACAAGGGATGTGATAAATCCCAAGATACTCAAAGATGTAAGATAAGAGATATATATCATCTACAAGGCTTGATGAAGCCAGAGAGAGAGAGAGAGAGAGAGAGAGAGAGAGAGTTGTGAGAGTCAAGAAAGTTGCAAAGAGTGTTGTAAGAACTTGAAAATACTGTAAAGATATATTAAGAGTTGTGCAAGCAAGATAGAAGGAGAAGGAGAGAAGTAATGAGAGAAAGGTATAAATACCAAGAGAGAAATATCAAGAAGAAACAATATAATGAAAGAGATAGATTTTAAAGTGAGAATATGAGGGAAAAGAAGATTCTCGAACCGTTACAAGGCATCTCGAGCCGTTTCCACCGGAAAAGGTAGGTGACAAGTGGAAAATAAACTCGAGAACAACCTTTTGAATATTGAAATGTTGTGGGATTCTAGTGTGGATGTTCACACAACACGCTAGTGTCTAGACAAATCTCACTCAAAAATGGCGAGAACAAGAAAAACACAAAGTTGACACACAAAGGTAGCTACTAATAAGGATTCTTGAGCATCCTAAGAGGGAAAGAGGCTAATGCAAGGGCTAAGATGATACTACACAAATTATAAGGGAGTGAACACTAAAGTGGATACAAAAGTGTAAGTGTTCAAATTACAAGGGGTCCAATTTTGTGATACTACATTTTCCCCCCCTTTTAGTGGGCATATGAATCTACATGAATATGCATGCTAAAGAAAATCTAGTAAAAAATAACATTGGGCCAAAAAGATACTATAGAGGAAGCAAATAGCTCTTCAAACCAAAGAAGCATGCCCCCAAAGTGAAGACCTACAAAATGAATGCATTAGACAAGAAAGAGATGTGTACAAGGCAACAAGGTTAGAAAATAAAAAGCCATTGCATCACGGGGTTAGAAATAAAAACATGGATAACATATATAAAAAGGTACATAATAAACAAACTAACAATATTTGAGTCGACAAAGTGAAAGAGACCTTGATGCAGAAGGTTGTCCAAGTACTATGTGTCATCCCCAAATTAATAAGAAATAACACATAGAAGAATTCTTAAATAGAGAGAAGAATGTAAGGATTGATTGCTTCAAGAGAATAATGCATTTAAAAGAAAAGGAAGCAACCAATATTGAAGAGAAAAAGAGAGAAAAATAAGTATATACTCAGGATGAAGAAGAAGTAGTTCTTTGATCTGGTATATATAATTGTAAAGCTAAGCCAAGACATGAAGTGGACATAGGTCTTCTATGTGGTAGACGTGACTAGAAATTCACCACAAACATGTTTGTTGCAGACAAACACATTGGGCAAAAAAGTGAAAATAGACATGATAAAGGTTGCAAATTTACCATAAATATGCTAGTTTCAGACAAGCATGTTGGCTGAAAAAGAAAAAATAAACACGATAAATCTAAAGGCATGACATAATTTTGAGATATGATAAGACAATTTGATTAGATAAAGACAACGTTGATAGGTATGGCTAGCATAGCTAGAGACAATACAATAAGCATATATAAAGACGCATGATAGAAATAAACCGTGCGAGGAGAACCCCTATCACAAAAAGGCGAGTCATAGAAATAAACCTCGTAAGAAGGAAAACCCCTATCGAAAAAAAGACAAGTGATAGAAACAAACCCTGCAAGGAGGAGAACCCCTATCACAAAAAGATGAGTGATAGAAAAAAACTCCACAAGGAGGAGAACCCCTATCACAAAGAGACAAGACCATAAGACAAGTCTAGTTGAGTTTCCCCCAAGCTAGATGACAAGATCAAGATAAAAGACAAGTCTAGTCAGGTTGCCCCAAAGCTAGACGATGAGACATAAGACATCCAAATTTTAAAGACATATTTTTTAAAGAAAAGAATAAGATGATATGATTTCCCCCTCTTAGAACGATTTGTGCTACATAGAGAACATTTCATTCTAAGGAGGAGATAAAGATAAAGAGAGATGAGAGGGGGTTCTCAAGAAGGACACACACCTCTATAACAACTTATCCCTACTCCTAGCATATAGGGGAGGATAACCATGCTAGAGACTATTATGTCACTACCATAGAGAAAGTATGGTTACAGACAATAGTGTACTACCATGAATGGCAATGAACAGGAAAAGCTACAAATGCCACACAATGGATAATGACATAATAGAAGAGAGTTTGTAAGAACCACATGAGAAGATGCTTAGAATGGATAGGATAGAGGTAAACCTCGATATCACTTTTCATGCAAATAAAAGATAGATGCATTAATATATGGAAGAACGATGGCACTAGAATCAAGAAGTTGTATTTTATCCTTCAAGGCCTTGCATTCGCTAGTGGAATGGCCAGGAACCTAATGGTATGCATAGAAAAAATGCTTTGCTTTATCTTGCGTATGAAAATTCTTATGTGTAGGAGGAGGAAGAGTAATTAAGTGGGCTTTGAGAATCCCCAACAAAATATGCTCTTTCTCAAATAAAGAATTAGGAGTAGGAAGCAAGCCTTTCTCTTGTGATGAAAATTTTGACTGATTATAAGAATACATAAGGACAACAGACAATGGAGGAGGGGATGGGGACAAACGAGAAGGCTTGTAACATAAAACCTTTGAAAAAGATCAAGGTATCAATTCCAAAGAGACCTCAACTCTTTGTTCCATGTGCTCAAGACCATTTCCTTTGTGTTCATGCTTAGAAAGAATATTAAATCCAAATCCATGACATGATTGTAACTCCTTAGAAGGGAGAGGATCAATGTTAAATACATTACAATTATCATTCACATTGTCCAATGATATAGAAGAATAACTATCTTCGATAGCGGGAAGATATTTTTGGGATGTCTAAGTGGATTGGGTTGAATTTATATTTCCCAATGAAGGATGTTGTAAATTTTAAGGGACCCCAATCATCACCGAGACATGTATCTTCTTGATAAGTAGGAGTAGACTTAATATTTCCTACTTTGAGACTATCTTATTCAGGGACATTTGTCTCGAGAGAATCCTTTGTAACAGGTATTGCTAGAGTAGATTTCAACACATTGAAAGATAATGAAGGAAATATATTTTTAAGAGTAGTGGAAACTGAAGTTGGACCAACAGTTTCCATCTGACATAAGTGTATAGCATCAAGGCAGCCTTGATTGTGACTACTTGATTATTATGAATGAATTTGATGGATCTATGCAAGGTAGGCGAGACTTGTTATACCCCAATTGTGTAATTACTATTTACTATTATTATGTAGGGTAAAATGTGAATTCAATGGATGAATAAATTATACTTGCACTTTGTTATCACTACTTTATGAATGAATGTTATCTCATTTAATATCATATGAAGGAATGCATTTATGTGATTGGATGAATATTGTATTGATATTCCAACTTTGGAGATGTATTACATATACTACATATTTTGTGAGCAAATGACTGTCATGTGCATGCGTTATTGGTTGTAGGTATATGTTCAATTTCTCTAGGATGAGGGGAAGTATCACTCAAGATAAGGTCTTGGTCGAGTAACCAGTAATGTAACCTATCTGAGCTTACACACACTATAGTAGAATAATTGAGCCAGGTTATTAAGTGGGAAATTGGTAAGTCATCCTTAGTTAATTTGTCTACATTAATAAGAGTCTTGTTTACTTTTGAGTGCATTATTGGCGATGTTTATCTATTTGAGTTTGATATTTTTTTCCTTGTTACTATGTTTGTATTGATAAGTGGAACATACGAGGAATATGTATATGCACACACATGCATGTCGATGATAGACCATACACATGAAGGGATGCGTACATGAGTGTACATAGGTAGATGTATTTATGCACACTCATGCATGAGTTGCTTATGTGCATGGAACTATTTGATGGATCTAACAACATGTATATGTATACATATAGATATATCACTCGTAGGATCTTATCAATACCATAGTAATTGTGTTAGATTTGGTGTGATAATTGAATGTGTATATATATAAAGTATATGCATATATCCATATGTACATGGAGGTGTATATATCTATATATATATGTATACACAATTGATATATTAATATAACAATGAGATTTCTATCTTGAATGTATCGTTTGTATATCAATAATATATATACATGCTTGATTGACATGATAAATATGAATAATAAATATATATACTAACATATATATACATACATATATATGTGTGTCTACCAATATATATGTATGTATATGTACATATATGTTATGTATATATATATTTAAAATGTTATATATGGATTTGAAGTTGATTATCATAAATAACTTAGAGGTCGATTTATTAAACCAAATCAAGGCCGAAGTATGATATAATGGTGACTGTATTCTTCATCCGCATATTACTCTTTCTATCTACGTATGAAGGGTTTGTCATCTGCAAACAATGAGCAACCATTAAGTCAATGAAAGGTGAAAGACTAAGTTGACACCTTTTGTGGGAAACCCGTGGACTTAGTAAACTCTTAATGCCATATAATTAAGCATAAACCAACATCTGTAAAGGCCTGTAAACAAGTCAACGACTTTGTCAAACCGATTTATTAAGTGAATTGAATCCTACCAAGACTTAGTCGATGCAAGCTTGGTGTCACATATTTGATATTGATTGTTTCTGATATGAAGGAAACCACAACAACTCTTTAAGTAAATATTGATGCTTTGGCACCACCTTTGAATCTTTATACATGTACATGTCCATTATGAAATGCAAGCCAAATTCAATCACGTGGAGATTTGAATTAGTCTCTAATTGTTGTCGATCAACAAGGTCGATTTGTAGTTGTTTTAACTAAGTATGTGCTTACCTGTTCGCCACCTTTTAGTTGTGATATATGTGTTGTTGTGCATGCTAGTTGTTGTCAGAAATCATGCCTAAACTGAAGACTGAGAGGTCTCCAGATTGATGTATAAATAGTGGAGCTAGTTCACTTATTTTGATTAGGGGTAAAAAATGGGTTTTGAAGGGGCCCAAAACCCTTTACAAAAGAAGAAAGATGACACTTAAGATAACATCAGTAAGCATAAATTAGCTCAGCATCAACAAATTGCAATAAAGATAACTCACAAACCATCACCAACCCAACAACAACCACCAATAGATAATCAAGACATCATAGGCTACCAAAGACACAAAAGCATGGGCCCGAAGCCCAAATACAACCAAGTTTTATCCGAGACTAGAAACCCCACCCAAGTTTTGAATGTAATAAAAACCACCTAAAACAATCAATCAGCATACCAACACAGCAAAAACCAACCATCTGCTCAGAAATAACAGACCCAAATCCAAAAAAAGAAAATTTAATGGTAAAGACCACCATTAAACCCAACCTCCTAATCAAAAACACCAGCACACAAGAGGAAAGACACCCCTTGAAGCTCTGAAATGCGTCACAGACCAACTCCAAATACACCTCAATAGGACTGAGCTCCCCTCTATAGGAGAGGATACTGTGAGAACCCAAAAAACCTAGAGCACACTTCTTCAGCAAACTTGGCCTCCACCTCAATAGAAGAAGCTTCCACCTGAATAGGAGCACCACAAGAGGAAACTAGAGAAAAGGACAATCATCCACCACCAACACACCCACCTCCAACTCAATAGGAAATGACTCCTAACCCTCAAGAGTTGTCTTTGCCTCAACATAAGACATAGTGCATAGGGAATGGAAGAGAGTCAGAGCTCCAGAAGAATGGGGAGTCACACCATCCTTTGGCTGAGCATATAGGAACTCCAAGAGAAATATCACACCCAACCCAATAGAAAACTCCAAGTGAGCAAGAGGGAAAGGCATTCCACTCCACCAGCTAAAAACACCGCCCAACATCCAAGTCAGACCCAAAAATAGAGAGCTCCTCCAAGAGACAACCTGGAACCAAAAGAAAAAGAAAACCCCCTTCAAGAGAGATATCGAAGACAACCACAAAGGGTACCCAAAATCTTTGATATAGAGCCCAATAACACAAGAGGCCAAAGCAACCCATTTCCCAGCAGGCACCACCGAAACTCCATCACTAGAAATCCTTTCCTTAGGAAAGAGAACCCACAATGGGTACCCACAAGCTCTGAAAGAGATCCCAAGAAACAAAAATAAACTCCAAGAGCCCTGCAACACAAGAAAATGCCACACCTCAAACAATGAAGGCATAACCCGAACCTCCAACGAAGCCAAGCAGATCCAATACTCAGCAGGAAAAAGAATCTCTAATCCAAGAGAAGATCCACCCCTTCCCAACTCAGCTCCAAAATCCCTAAGAGGAGAAGAGCCTCCTCCCAACACACCAAGAGAAACATCAACCACTCCCAACCAAACAAAGGGGAGAGTCACAGAAAGCAAAACAAGGAAACCCACGCTCGCGCCAACATCTATAGCCAAGGATGTCCCATAGCTTCTCCCATCCATTCTCACCATAACATCACCATAAGACACATGGGATCCCTCAGAAGAAAGGAAAAAAACACTCCATGCATGAATAACATTACCCAAGGAAAGCCAAACATTGTCCAAGGAAGGACAAGCCACAACCCACAAGCAACAAAGGGAAAGTCCCCTCCAGAAAACCGATGCCTGCAGCCTCTGCCACAACAACTACAGGAACCATGGTAGCCTACAACGTGAATCAGACACCAGTAGAAACCCACATATCTCCATCATCATCCACATAGTCCACCTCACCCTCAGAGGATTTCAAAACCTCCCCCCAACACAAGGCAACTACTTCGCAAGCCAACACGAAAGAGCTACCAAAAGGGAAAACCCAAGCAGGCAGACGAAGACCACCACAAATAGAGCCAGCATCCACAAGAACGCCTCTGCAACAATAGAGGCCCAAAAGGGAAAGAATCGGATGCAAAAAGCAATCGGCTAGACCCCAGCCCAACTCTCCATCACCACCATCATCACTCTCTCCATCTGCATCCCCAACCCCATCCTCCAGATCGCCATTCAAACCAGTGTGCCCACTAGTTTTCATGCTCAACGCAGTCCTCGTCGTCCTTGCTCCCATTGTCCTCAATAATTCAATAATGAAAAGATATCAATATCATGTTGAGCTAGTTCAATATTTAAGGACACATTCCTAAGAAAGTTTCTACATTCTAATAACAATTCTATCTACAATATTCTGCTTAATATAGTGAGTGAGAGCTTTGAGCATTAGAGAGAGTTTATTATTATTTTGAGAGAAGTATTTGCCAACTTGTGAGATAGTGGTTATTGAGACTTTGTTGGAGGATCGATACCAAGCTGATTGTTGTTCTATAAGTGTTGTGTTTGTAGCTAGTCGATTAGAAAGCTTATTGTAGACATTGAAAACTGTCCTAGGTCTCTAACGACACTTTTCACTAATTTTTCATCTAAAACTGATTAAATAATTTATTATTTAATTAGTGCTAATATTCTTCTTCTAATTCCTTATAATTAAATATTTTTTAATTATTTAATTATTGTTCTTCTAAACCATTAATTAAATATTTTTCATTATTTAATTAATGTTCATCACTATTTCTTCCTAACTATTCCTCTTAGATTAAATAATTCTTTAATTATTTAATCGCTTACTTAATCTTTCCTCTCAAATTAAATAATTCTTTAATTATTTAATTTATCTTCAATTTCAATCATCCATGTCATCAGTCCAATTGATTAATTCGTTCCATCGACTAACACTTTCAACATTAACATGTCCTAGGGGAATTAATTATTTAATTAATTTCCCCCCATATCCTAGTGCGATAAATAAATAACATTTATTTATTTATTCCCTTTTATCTTCTTTCTAATTAAATAAATTCATTTTATTTAATTACCTAATATGGGCTCATAAATTAATAAATTATATTTATTAATGCATTGCATTTATCCTTCTAACTTGCTAATTTTGAAAGGTGAGGATAATTCATTTTATTTAATTATAAAATCTTTAATTATCCTCACCTAGATTTCATTCCCACTTATCTCTCCCACTTTCTCTCACTTCACTTCCGTTTTTCTTTTCCACTTTCCAATTTTCATTCCCATATCTCTCTCACTTTCTCTCACTTAACTCTTTCTTATTTTCCACTCATGACTCTTATTTTCCAAATCCACTGCCCACTTTCAAAATGTTAGTTTCCTAGTTTATTTTCAATTAACTCTTCTCTTTCTCAATTTAACTCATCCTTCACTCTTTCATTCCTCCACTTTCGAAAAAGTATATTTTGATGAAAATAAATACTTTATTTATTTTCAATTAACTCATTTTGTCCTCCACTTTTAAATACAAGTTTCCTTTCTAACGTATCCTCACATTCAATCTTGTCCATTGATTATCATTCAATCTTGTCCATTCAATTATCTTTTCGAAATTTATAAATTGAGGACTTATTTCTCAATTTCGGGACCACATCTTCGATTTCCTTGCGATCATTCCGTCAAATTGCTTTCAATATTTAGTGCATTTGATCACATTTGAGAGCTACACATCAAATCTATTTAAGGAATAAGAAGGACAACAAAATGGAGTGAGAGAAGCACATGACGAAGGTTTTCATTTTCATTTCTTTCTTTATCCATTTCGTTCTCACAATTTTGTTGATGTATTGGGGTTTTATTTCATGATATTTGCTTTGTGGTCTCAACATTTTGATATCATGTGTTCTTTAACCATTTTCCATAGATACACTTATCACAGACATGAGGATATTCTTCCCTTGTTTGTATTAATTTTGAAAGAGCTACTTCTTGATTTTTTAAACCAATCTATTATAGTTACTCGCATTTAGGAAAAAGTAATGTTGGTTTGAAAAAAATTAAAAAATATTTACTCTATTTGTGTATTGTTTGTAATTACTCCATGATAGGAGAGATTTTTTTGTCATAGGTATTAATATTATTATTATTACTATATATTATTAAACACAGGTAGATTAAGGGATACTCATAGCTAGATATTTGATTATGCTAGATAGCTACTAGATTACTCCTTGGATTGATGTCCAGTGAAAGGAGGGAACTAGTACTTTGCTAAATGAGTTATGTAATCTTAGGATTGTGTTAAAGAGATAGGTTATCTTGGGGAATAGCTAACCTATGGATATGGATTGCCTAAGCATAGATATAATGGCCTTAAGTCAAAATGAGCTTGCTATAGTGTAAGTGAATGGTAGACCTTTGCCTGATTATATTGAGTGAGAACACTTTGGCCAAAGTAGTGTGATTGTCTGAGGCTCCACTGTCAGTTCACCATGTCCATTTAAATGCATGAGGGTTACCTAGCATAGGTTATAAATCCTAATCATGTAGGGCACAACACTAAGCTCAGAGTGATATGTCGTATGAGGTTACCCAACCAATACCTTTGTCGAAGGGTATGGCCATCTATCATTGATAGATGTGTGGGGGACCACATATGAGTCTGTGGTTGACAGAAAAGTGCTTAATTGATTATTCTACTCCTCAACAGGCAACAAAAGACCAAGGTTTTGAAAGGCAGATTCCTGGACCATCTATATCTTATGCTATGAAGCTCAAAGGAGCTATGTATGTAGTTGTGTATTTTCTTAGAATATTGTACTTTGTAAATTATTGTAATGATATGGAAATCCTTATTGTATGTTGTTATACCATCTTTGTTCATATATTCTCAATAAAGAAAGGAAATTTTTGTATTACAATGGTTATTACATAGTTTATTTTACTCGCACAATGAAAACTTGGGAAAATTTACTTCAATGAATGATTGGCATATTACATGTGGAACCTATGAGCTCGTCATTATTTTCATCCAACGGTATCTAATGTTGTGAATTCTTGTGCCAGGATGGCACATCTTATATTAACGGCTCGAAAGTTAGTAATTGGAAACAAGTGCTACCTCAAGGCCAAGAAGGAAAGAGAATCCATTGTTAGAACAATTGAGGGTACCAACTATGAAAATGTTGTTTGGTTAAGTGACACCAAAACATTTAGTCATGCACTTTCTCGGATCAGTGATGTGAAGATGAAGATGGAGGCTATGTACAACAATCTACCTTCCATCTCGCCAAAAAATTCTGAGTCATTATCACTTTCTAGGGATATTCCCTCAGAAGGAAATGTCAGTCTGTCATTTATTTTTAGGGACCCTAGAGTTCTTCCAATGGCGGAAGTAATAGTAATTTCCTCAAGTAACGAGTCTAAGAGATATGTACCTCGTAACTATGTATCAGATGACAAATCTGAAGGCTATTATCCTTTTTGGGATAGGTATGAACAAATGAGAGATGATAAACAATCTCAATATGTAGGATATACTCCATTAAGTTATGTGTCAGAGAGTGAATCTAAGGGATACTCTTCACTCGACTATCTAAATAGTCGCTCCATGTAATCAAAAGTATATTGAAATCCTTATGAAATGAAAAAAATTATTTGTTTATCGAAAGTGTGTGCTTAATCTTATGTGGAATTCTTTATGTGTGTATGAATGCCATTTCTAATGTTTTCCATAAAATAGTTGATAACCTAATTATTCTAACATGGATAAAAATTCAGGTAAAAATTGATCTTGTGAAGATGGTGAGGACATGAACCAATCCTAGTGGTAGCCAAGAAGTTGGGAAAGGACCAACAAGAATTGAAGCTAGACTTGACGAAATCATGGCAAGGTTGGATAACCTTGAACAAGAAAGGGTAAAAGCTAGGGTTGAGAAAGAGGTTCTCGTTAATGAGAATTATGGCAAAAACTCTTCTCATGGACGTAACCAAACCCATGATCATGAAAGGGAAAAATAACCAACACCATTTGAGGAAATAAATAAGAAGCATATGGCTTCTGAACTTTCCAAGGATATGAAGAAGATTGTCCCACCCAAGTTTGAGGGATGTGCCAGTGGAGATGAAGCTAAGGCATGGCTTGTCCAAATGGAAAAGTATTTTGAAATCTAATATTACACTGAGACCACTAAAGCCGCTTGGGGCGCATACTAGTTAGCAGGAGAAGCCTCTAACTGGTGGATGAACAAAAATTTGGAACTCAATATCAACTCACAGAAGCTGACATGGGGGGAATTTGTTGATATTTTCCGCAAGCGATGGTTGACTCAACTTTACTTTGACCAAAAAACTCACAGATTTCTAGAGTTTGAAACAAGGAAATATGTCAATCAACGAGTATTGGGAAAAGTTTACTTGACTTCTGCGTTATGTCCCTATATATCATAAGGATGAACACTTCCGTATAAGAAAATTTATAATGGGACTTAACAATCAGATCAGAGGAGAAGTGGATATGCATGGTCCAACAACTATGGATCTTGTATATGAAAAGGAAATTAAGTAGGAGAAAAAGCTTAGGGCTATCTCCAACTGACGAGAAAGTAAAGACTATAAGAAGATTGCATAAATTCTTGACAAGAAAACTCCAAAGAAGGTGGAGGTTGTGCAAAATGTACCTAAGCAAGGAGAAAAAGGTAACCGCAATAGCGAAAAAGAATCAAGAAGGGAGCCAAAGAGGAATGGTTCCAATAGTGTAAATATCAACAATGTTGGTGGAAATGCTAGTAGATTTGGAGAACCCACGAAGAAGAAGGTAACATTTACGGGATGTTTTACATGTGGGGGAGACCACTTTGCTAGAGACTATCCCAATAAGCCTTACAAAAACTCACTCCCTACTAGCGGGCAATGTTCCAACAAAGGATACACTCAATAGTGGATGACCACCAAGCAGAGTATCAAGCATCTCCCATTGAAACTCCAGGTATTTTGTTTGGTTTACCCATTTCAGTTCTTATTGATACTGGCAAAACTGAGAATTTTATTTCACCTAGAGTAGCTAAGCAATTATCTAGAAAGGTTGAACACATGGCAACATCTTGGGATGTAGAGTATGCAAACTAGATAAGTGCAAAGGTGGAACAACGTTTGTTCGAGGCTAGGATAGAGCTACCTTATTCTGCTATAGAAGTAAACCTATACGTCGTACCTTTAGGATCCTATGATATTATCCTAGGTATAATTGGTTGTGGAGACATAGGGCTAAGGTAGATTGCCATGCGAAAATCGTTGAATGCCTAGATGATCTTGTTAATCAAGTGAAGTTCCAAGGGATACCTAGAGAGGTAAAGATTGATCAAATCTCGACAATGCAACTAGTAAGGGCTAAGAAGAAAGGGTGCAAACTCTTTGCCAATAAGATTGAAGATCTTGATAACTTGGAATTCTAAAGCTTCCAAGAGATGGAAGATGGTGAAATAGATGACACTGGAATGTCAAACATGGAAATGTATCCTATATTGAGAATTTTTTTGGATGTGTTTCCAGATGAGTTACCTGGGTTTCCACCGAAGAGGATATTTGATTTCTCTATAGATATAGTTCCAGGGTCTGAACCTATTTCCAAAGTGCCCTATAGGATGACAACAACTAAGATAATGGAGCTTAAGGCACAGTTGGAGGAACTATTGTCAAAAGGGTTGATAAGACCAAGTGTTTTGCCTTGGGGAGGGCTAGTCATTTTTGTGAAAAATGATGGAACTTTGTATTTATGCATCGACTATCATATGCTTAGAAAAGCCACGGTGAAGAACAAGTATACGTTGCCACGCATTGATGATATTTTTGATCAAATAAGGGGAGTTTTCATATTCTCTAAAATAGATCTGAGATCTAGATATCACTAGTTGAGAATTGGATATGAGGATATATTTAAGACTGTGTTCAAAACCAGATATGGACTCTATGAGTTCACATTTTTACCTTTTGGGTTAACTAATGCACATGCAACATTTATGAATCTGATGAATAGTGTATTTAGAGATTACCTAGATAAATTTATCTTAGTTTTTCCAGATGACATCTTGATTTATTCTAAGGATGAGGAAGATCACTGTAGACATTTATATATAGTCCTACAACATTTAAGGGAGCATAAGTTGTATGGTAAACTCTCTAAGTGTACTTTCTTCCATAGGAGAGTGCATTATATAGGGCATGTGATCTTGGTGAACAAAATCTCCATAGATCTAGCTAAGATCAAGGTAGTATTAGAGTGACCAGTACCCAAAAATGTGTCTAAGGTAAGAATTTTCATGGGTCTAGCAGGGTACTATAGAAAGTTTGTTTTAAACTTCTCCGAGATTTATTTTTCCAATTACTTCTTTACAAAGGAAAGGGAAGAAATTTGAGTGGAATAAGAAGTGTCAAGAAGCCTTTGACCTACTCAAAGAGAAGTTGACCACTACACCGATCTTGAAAGTACCAGATCCTTAGGGTAACTTTATAGTTATCACACATGCATGTGAGGAAGGTTTAGGAGGTGTGTTAACGTAACATGGGCAAGTGATTGCTTATGAATCAAGAAAGTTGAAACCTTATGAGAAAATTATGCATCGCATGAATTAGAGTTAGCAGTTGTGGTTCACACATTATAGATGTAGAGGCACTACTTGTTGGGAAAACCCATTGAATTGAAAATAGATCATAATGGGTTAAAGTACCTTTTCACTCAACCTAATCTTAATGCTAGGAGAAGAAGATGGTTAGAGTTAATAGCTGACTATGAATTTAATATCAGTTATATCAAAGGGAAAGAAAATCGGGTTGCTGACGCCTTGAGTCGAAGATGTCATATTACTTCAATAGTGACGATTTAAACCGAATTTGAGGGACAAGTTGCAAAAGTGCAAAGGGGATGAGTACTACTTGCAAGTCAGGCAGACACTCACTTATAATCCACAAGATTCTAGGTATGAGGGTTTTCAATTTGAACCTAGTGGATTACTTAGATATAAAGGGAGGATGCATGTACCTAGTGTGGGAGAGTTAAGGAATCTAGTATGGAAGGAAATACATGAAGCATCGTACTCTAGACACCTTAGAGTGACCAAAATGATGGCAGATGTGAAGCCATTATATTTTTGGAAAGGGATGAAAGGAGATGCAGCTAATTTTGTGGCTAGGTGTCTCGAATGTCAATTGGTGAAAGCAAAGCATCATCATCCTGCAATATTGTTATATCCACATTATGTACCAGAGAGAAAGTGTCAAGTCATAAGTATGGCCTTTGTGCAAAGATTGCCTATGTCAAGAAATAAGCACAATGCCATTCTTGTAGTAGTAGATAAGCTTACGAAAGTCACACATTTTATACTTTGGAATCTAACTGATGGAGCACCTGTCATTGTAAGGAAGTTTGTGCAAGAAGTGTTTAGGTTGTATGGAATTCTGGAGAAGATTATCTCGGATAGGGATGCATGAGTCACTTCTAGGTTTTGGTAAACCTTGTTTTCTGCACTTGGGACTCAATTGAATATTAGCTCAGCATATCTTTTTGAAATAGATGGACAAAATGAAAGAGTGAATCAAGTATTGGAAGACCTACTAAGAATGTATTGCATGGATCAACAGTACAAGTGGGAAGACTACTTACCCTTAGTAGAATTTTCTTAAAACAATTCTTATCATTTTATGATAAAGATGGCTCCTTTCAAAGCATTGTATGGTTGAAAGTGTCAAAACTCCTATAAGTTGGGATAGACTTGAGGATAGAGTAATTCTTGGGCCATTAATATTAGCGAAAATGGAAGAGAAAGATAAGATTGTTAAGCAAAGGTTGGCTAAAGCCAACAACCTACATAAAAGTTATGTCAATGCTAAGAGAGTGCCCCAAAATTTTGTTGTAGATGACAAAGTGTTGTTGAGAGTGAAACCTCACAAGAGCTCCATTAAATTTGTAAAGTCTTCCAAGTTAGCCCTGCATTATGTTGGACCTTTTGAGATTCTTGAGGAAGTGAATCTGGTAGCATATCGACTAACATTGCCACCAGCTCTTGCCATAATGCATAATGTCTTCCATGTGTCCTACCTAAAGAGGTATGTACCTGGTGATAATCACGTGATTGATTGGACTGTTGTATAGGTGTAGGACCCTGGAGTGGTAACACTCGAGCCCATCAAGGTGCTCGGAACACGTAAGCTTCATTTGCATAACAGGGAGGTTCTGCAATGCAAAGTCTAGTGGGACCAGTATGCAGAAGACTGGGCCACTTAGGAGGATTATGTTGAGATTCGGCAAAAGCTTCCTCATGTTTTAGATGCTTTTGAGAATTCTTGAAACAATATGTTGATTTTTTGTTTTGTTTTATGTTGCTACATAAAATCATCGGAGATGATGATTCACAAGAGGGGGGGGTATGTTACACCCCAATTGTGTAATTACTATTTACTATTACTATGTAGGGTAAAATGTAAATTCAGTGTATGAATAAATTGTGCTTGCACATTATTTTCACTGCTTTATGAATTAATGTTACCTCATTTAATATCATATGAAGGAATGCATTTATGTGATTGGATGAATATTGAATTGATATTCTAACTTTGGAGATGTATTACATATACTGCATATTTCGTGAATAGTTGATTGTTGTGTGCATGTGTTAGTGGTTGCAAGTATATGTTCAATTCCTCCAGGTGGAGGGGAAGTATCACTCAGGAGAAGGTCTTGATCGGGTAACCAGTAACATAACCTATCTGATCTTACACACACCACAGTAGAATAATTGAGTCGGGTTATTAAGTGGGAGATTGGTAAGTCATCCTTAGTTAATATGTCTACATTAGTAAGAGTCTTATTTACTTTTGACTGCATTATTGGGTGATGTTTATCTATTTGAGCTTGAGAGTTATTTACTTGTTACTATGCTTGTATTGATATGTGAAACATATGAGGAAAATTTATACGCACACACATGCATGTCGATGATAGACCATACACAAGAAGGAACGTGTACATGAGGGTGCATAGGTAGACGTATCTATGCACACTCATGCACGAGTTTCTTATGTGCATGGAACCATTTGATGGATCTAACGACATGTATATGTATACGTATAGATATATCACCCGTAGGCTCTTATCAATACCATAGTAATCATGTTAGATTTTGTGTGATAATCGAATGTTTATGTGTGTGTGTGTGTGTGTATATATATAGTATATACATATATCCATATGTATAGATGTATCAATAAATGCGTATGGTGACAAATGGACAAGCCCATATGAATGTATCGATACATGTATACATACATATACACGTACATAGAGCATATATATAAATAAATATATATATATATATATATATACACAATCGATATATTAATATAACAATGAGATTGCTATCTTGAATGTACCATTTGTATATCAATAATATATATACATGCTTGATTGACATATGATAAATATAGCTATATATAGTAACATATATACATATATGTGTGTACCAACATATATGTATATATATATATATATATATATGTATATGTACATATATGTTATGTATATATATATATATATAGTTAAAATGCTATATATGGCTTTGAAGTCGATTATCATAAATAACTTAGAGGTTGATTTATTAAACCAAATCAAGGCTAAAGTATGATATAATGGTGATCGTATTCTTCAGTCGCATATTACTCTTGCTATCTGCATATGAAGAGTTTGTAATCTGCAAACAATGAGCGACCATTAAGTTGATGAAAGGTGAAAGATAGTCGACACATTTCATGGGAAACCCGTAGACTTAGTAAACTCTTAATGCCATTTTATTAAGCATAAACTAACATCTGTAAAGGCATGTAAACAAGTAGACAATTTTTTCAAACTGAATTATTAAGTGAATCGACTCATACCAAGACTCAGTCGATGTAAGCTTAGTGTCGCATATTTGATATTAATTGTTTCTGATACGAAGGAAACCACGCCAACTCTTTAAGTGAATATTGATGCTTTGGTGCCACCTTTAAATCCTTATACTTGTAGATGTCCATTATGAAATGCAAATTGAATTCAATCATGTGGAGATTTGAATTAGTCTCTAATTGTTGTCGATCAACAAGGTCAATCTGTAGTTGTTTTAGTTGAGTATGTGCTTACATGTTCGCCACCTTTTAGTTGTGATATATGTGTTGTTGTGCATGCTAGTTGTTGTCAAAACTCATACCTAAATTGTAGGCTAAGAGGTCTCCAGATTGTTGTATAAATAGTGGAGCTAGTTCACTTGTTAAAGACTCATTCCTTAAGCATGTTTTTGCATTCTATTAACAATTCTATCTGTAATATTCTACTTAATACAGTGAGTGAGAGATTTGAGCATTAGAGAGAGTTATTATTATTTTGAGAGAAGTATTTGCCAACTTGTGAGATAGTGGTTATTGAGACTTTGTTGGAGGATTGATACTAGGCTGGTTGTTGTTCTAGAAGTGTTGTGTTTGTAGCCAGTCGATTGGAAAGCTTATCACATGCATGAGGATATTCTTCCCTTGTTTGTATTAATTTTGAAAGAGTTGCTTCTTGATTGTTTAAAATAGTCTATTATAGTTACTTGCATTTAGGGAAGAGTAATGTTGCTTTGAAAGAAACGTGAGATCTATTTACTCTATTTGTGTATTGTTTGTAATTAATCCATGATAGGAGAGATTGTTTGTCATAGGTATTAATATTATTATTATTACTACATATGATTAAACATGGGTAGCTTAAGGGATACTCATAGCTAGATATTTGATTATGCTAGATAGCTAGTAGGTTACTCCTGGGATTGATGTCCAGTGAAAGGAGGGAACTAGTACTTTGCTAAAGGAGTTGTGTAACCTTAGGATTGTGTTAGAGAGATAGGTTATCCTGGGGAATAGCTAACCCGTGGAGAGGGATTGCCTAAGCATAGATATAATGGCCTTAAGTCAAAATGAGCTTTCTATAGTGTAAGTGAATGGTAGACCTTCACTCAATTATACTAAGTGAGAACACTTTGGCCAAAGTAGTGTGATTGCTCGGGTCTCCACTGTCAGTTCACCGTGTCCATTTAAATGCATGAGAGTTATCTAGCGTAGGTTATAAATCCTAGTCATGTAGGGCACAACAATAAGCTCAAAGTGGTATGTCGCATGGGGTTACCCAGCTAATACCTTCATCAAAGGGCAAGGCCATCTATCATTGATAGATGTGTGGGGGACCGCATACGAGTCCATGGTTGATGGAAAAGAGCTTGAGTGATTCTTCTCCTCCTCAACAGGCAATAGAAGACCAAGGTTTTGAAAGGTGGATTCTTGGACCATCTATATCTTATGCTATGAAGCTCAGAGGAGCTATGTATGTAGTTGTGTACTTTTTTGGAATATTGTACTTTTCAAATTATTATAACGATATGGAAATCCTTATTGTATGTTGTTATAGCATCTTTGTTCATATATTCTCAATAAAGAAAGGATTTTTTTTTATTACAATGGTTATTACATAGTTTATTTTACTCACACAGTGAAAACATAGGAAAATTTACTTCAACGAACGATTGGTATTTTTCCCAACATAACATATACAAGGGTGGGTATGATAACAAGTCCCAACTTTAAAGGCAAGATTATTGTCCCTATGGCTTATCAACTAGCATTATTGAATCCATGAATGACAAGAGGAGAACTTGCAAGATAAGTTGAATCAATTTTAATTTTAGGCAATAAATCAATACTACATATGTTGAGTGTTGAACCAGTGTCAACTAGAGTATGTCTAATGCCAATATTATTAATGTTAATTGTTATCATCAAAGGTTCTACATGCTTTTTTGCTTTCAGAGGTGGGAGTTCCTTTGGATAGAAAATAATATTCGACGAATCCACATGAATATGATATATCAATGCATTAACATCCATCAACCTAGTGGAAGAAGGCAAGAGAATCTTTTACAAGGCTTCCTGAAGCATACCTTGATAAATCGGAGTAGTCTAAAGAAAATCGCAAAGTGAGATCTTGGCGGGAGTAACACAAATTTGCTCGACAAAATCATACTCACTCGGTCTGTTAGCTGCAAGTCTAGGTGCTTGAGGAAGGCTTGGTTGAGAAGGTGGTAAAAGAATAGGTTGATAAACATTTAGTTTTTTCCTTCTAGTACTATATTATGAGAGGAAGATTTAAACTGCCTAAACCTTGTTTAAAGATCTAGAGAATTAATGTTAAATGGAACCATGAATAAAACAAATCCTTTTTAGAAGAAGGACTAGCTTGAGTCACATAAATGACTAGTCTCTTAGGCCTTTGAGGAGTGGTAGAGACTACAACTATATTTACGAATGCATCACGACTAATGGAGGAATTATTTGAGAAATATGTTTAACATCTATCCTTGGAGGATCTGATGTGAGAGGAGAATCATCATTCACTAATACATCGTATCTAGAAGAGAGTGCATTGGAATGGAGAGAAGGTAGAGTGACATTAAGAAAAGTATCAATGTTTCATCTTCTTGCAAAAAAATATCCTCTGAAACAAGAGGAATTTCATGAGAAGGATCAAGGATACTGAGTGATATAGGTAAAGCCAAATCACCATCATATGCATGGAATGGAACATCATTAACACTTTGAACAACACTGAAAATTGAAGTAATAAAAGAAGATAGAAAATGCATTTTGATAACAATAAGCTAAATATAAGAAATGATGCATAAACAAGTCAGCCAAAGACTGACGTATTATTTCTACTTTGAGGACATGAAACGAGGTTCAGGGCAGTGCCCCGAATTTTTTTTAGAAGGAAAAATATTTGATTTTACCTCTTTTCTTTTATGGAAAGAGTGTTCACACCGGGTTCACCAAAATGTAGAGGAAATTTGATACTCTCGAGTTTCTAGGACAAAGAAGAGTCTACATGGAGCAAATGGTCCTCAACCACCTCAAGGAATAATGCCCAAGTGATAGGATAAAAAGGGGAGAATTCCAAAATCAAAAAGAGTAGATCACAGAGGTTTTTTGGATATACTAATGAGCTCTCGCCCAAGGACAACAGTACGGCGCACTGGCGTCTCGTACAAACCAAAAATTAAGAATTTCACAGAAAACAACGAAATGACTATTACTATTCTGATTGTAATTTTTTTTTTTAATGTGGGACAATAGCAGAGTATAACATAACTAAAATAAAGTAAACTAAACTAAGTAAAATGTAGATTAAATGGGATGTAGATGATGAAATGAAAGAAAAGAAAGAAAGCACTCACAACCAACCAAGCAATGAAGCCTCCAACAAATAAATATCTTCAATACTTGCACACATAAGACCGAGGAAAATTGTTGGGGTTGTTTAGGGGCTTACCTCAGTCCCTGTTTCGGTGTTTCCACCTCCAAGGACAACCAAATAGATAGATATCTATAGAAAGATAAATAGACAAGAATATAAAATGCATAGACAAGGGATGTGATAAATCCCAAAATGCTCAAAGATGTAAGACAAGAGATATGTATCACCTGCAAGGCGTGAGGAAGCCAAAGAGAGAGAAAAGAAAGAGATAGTTGTGAGTCGAGAAGGTTGCAAAGAGTGTTGTAAGAACTTGAGACTACTGTAACAAGCTATTGAGATTTGTGCAAGAAAGAGAGCAAGAGAAGGAGAGAATGGAATGAGAGAAAGATCAAGAAGAAACAATAGAATGAAAGAAATATTTTAAAGTGAGAATATGAGGGAAAAGAAGGTTCCTGAGCTGTTACAAGGCATCCCAAGCCATTTCCACCGACAAAGGTAGGTAACAAGTGACAAAGACACTTGAGAATGACCTTTTGAACATTGAAATTTTGCGGTATGCTAGTGCAAACATCTACACGATGTGCTAGTGTCCAAACAAATCGCACTCAAAAACAATGAGAATGAGGAAAACACAAAGTTCAAAGCTGATGCACAAAGGTAGCTGTTGAAAAGGGGCCTTGAGCATCCTAAGAGGGAAAGAGGCTAATGCAAGGGCTAAGATGAGCCTACACAAATTATAAGGGAATGGACACAAAAGTTTAGGTGAAATTGCAAGGGGTGCAATTTTACAACACTACAATGAGCTAAGTTTATTTTCCATGTCTTTAATCTAAATCATGTTTTCTTTGTTGCAATGTGTCTTTTCTAAAATATATTATATTTATATTTTACATATACCAAAAGTATTCTAAACATGTTGACGTTGTGAACCCTCAAACTTACTAGCTCAAAAATGAAGACAATTATATGGCAATGTTTTATAACATATATATTGTTTGATTGCTTTGTAGATGTTTTGGGAAACCACACTTCATGAACTTACAAAATGATACACTTATTTCATGTGACTTCAAAAACCTACAACTACTTAACTATTCCAATAATCATCTAGTGGGTTTGTTGATATTTGTGTGTTCTTATTAGGTCGAACTAGAATTTATTATTATTTTAGTTTAATTCATATAATTTACATTGTTATAAAAATAAAAAAATAAAGGAAAAAAGGCATTACATCTATTGTAATAGATCAAGTCAATTATCTAGATGAGCAAGGGCCATTTGATGTCTTCCACAAGTGAGCTATTAGCATGATACACAAATTGATATCCAAATTCACTATCTAAAATTGTTCACTCTATTGAGTGGAACCAATTATGTTCTCACTTGTGAAGATAATGAAGGAGATTGAATGTTAGTTAGGGATGTGCCTTGGGAATAACTTTCCTTACACTTAAATGTTTATGTTGAATTCTAGCATTGATTTAATACTACAAGCTTCAAGCATGTGAGGTTAATGTCAAAGTTGAAATACTTAATAGGATGTTTGTAATTACAATCAAAAGGTTGTGTATTGTGAAGAGCACATAAGCTTGAGATCTAGGTATTGACTTTTCATTCTTATTGTCTTTATTATCTCAATTAAGAGACTAACATTTCATGTTATTAGAATAATGAAACAATTTCAATCAAAGGTGAGCAAAATATTTGCATTTTTTCAATTGATTTTGGTACATATTGTTGTGTGTTGCTACAAATATATTGCTTGACACCTTCCACTCCTTTCTCCAAAACCCCAAGATCAATTGACTTGGCGACTAATAGTCTAGCACCCAATTCAAGAAATCCAAAATGCAAGAGCTCTAATTAGTATTAATGGAGATTGATGAATTTAGAGTGTGTAAGTTGGTCCTAGCTTTCAAAGAAACTAGGAAGTTCCTTGCGTTTAAATGATGTAACCTAAGGGCATCATTTACGAGTATATTTTTGAAATATGTAGTATTGTTTTAACAAAATTATTTTACAAACATAAAATTGCTCACTTTGACCACCTTTTTGCTACCTGCTAATTCACATAAACATTTCTTACTACTGTTCTTTGAGATATTAACTTTTAACGAATTTGATAAGTAGGAGGTTTCTTCCACAGCGTGTCAAATTATGATATTGCTATCAGGATTCAACTGTGTAGTTTTCGAGTCAAACTCATTGACCCATGATTCATGAGTAGTGGTTCACAAGAACCTATCTCTCATGATAATGATGGGTGACCTCCCGAAACGGACCAATGCTTCACCTCTGTGAGCATCACCTAGATGCAATGAGTGCTAAGTGGTGACCTCCCGAGACGAACCAATGCTTCACCTCTATGAGCATCGCCTAAATGCAATGAGTGCTAAGTGGACCATTCATTATCATGAGAGATGGGTTCTTGTGGACCACTACTCATGAATCATGGGTCAATGAGTTTGACTCGAAAACTACATGGTTGAATCCTGATAGCAATATCATACTTCAACGAATTTGTTTGTAATTTATTTGAACCACCTTTTTTTGTTATGATCTTAAACTTCAAAATTGGTGTCGATATGAAAGTGACAACCAAAATTAATCTTTGAGAATTGGATCACATGTTATTAACTCCATTATTGATGTAAAGCTACAATATGACGTTCTAACTAATTTAGATATCTAAAAATTTAGAACAATAGGGATTTTGGAGAATTGTGATAGTTACTCTTTCGTGCTTATAGTTACTACATTTTGTTGTTATCAATAGTTAACTGATATCCACCTTTAAATTTATTTTCAACTAGTGATAGATGCTACTTGCTATCCACTATTAAATTTATTTTCAATATTTATTTAAGTAGTTACAATGTTACTTGTTATCTACTTAATTTCAACACTACTTTAAGCCCATGAAACCTTATTTACAGTAAAAAGGAAAACTATAGCTACAAAACTTGCATTCCTTACATTCCTATTTAACAAATTTATTTTTTGTTTGGCTTATTATTTCTGCACAATAACAAATACAATATAAGAATTAGTGGCCAAAATGCACACAAACAATGTTTGAACTGCAAAAGAAAAAATCAGATTTTTATATTTATTTATTTGAAAACTAAACATAAACTTAGTTATATTTATTTAATTAAATCATTTCAATGATTGCCATCTGTTTCAAATGTTTTTTTATATTTAAAATTTATTGCATACAATTTTTCAATTAAAAAATATTGTGACTTCAAATAACAAAATTAAAATTAGTAGTTAGAACCACTGAACAAATAACTACAACCATAACAGCTCTAAAAATAATTGGTTCCCTATAACTACAACCATAACAGCTCTAAAAATAAATGGTTCCCTTCACTCCAACCATTTCAATGATTATTATAGATTGTTTCAAATTTTTGGATGTATAATTTTGTTTTAAAATTTAACCCCTAAAGACATTTAAACATGCATTGCATAGACTTCTATCATAAAAAATCATTGTCACTACTTTAACCATCTATTAAACTGTACGTGAATAACAATAATATTATTTCAGGGAAAAAAAGAAGTTTTAATTTCGTATATTAAATTAATTAATGCATTTTAACATGTGCTAGCAAGGAAAATTAGCAGTTGAGTTTGAGATTCGAAAGATTCCTTCAGGTCCCCTTTAGAGGCATTCTCTCTATTTGCAAAACTAAAACTGAAAGGAATATAAATACACACTATATAGGTATATATATGTATACACGTACATATACGTATGTATACAGCACGTACGGGTTCATGTATACATATGTCTGCACGCACATAAATATTCCCTAGGAAACATATATACATATTTTTAACATCCACGGTCCGTTGAACAAGCTGGCATAAACAATTTAATATTATAATTAAATTTTAACAGTATCTGTAAGATACTAAAATATGCTAACCCATTTGCGAGCACTGACACCTCCAGGCTTCAAAACTAGACTATCTATTTAGACGGTGAAAATGACAGTAAGCAAACGCCTGACATTAGAAACAGCTTACTCCAAGAAAGACGCATACCACTATAATCTTACACGGTACGGTACATGAAAAACCATCCTCACTCATTTTCTAGAAGTTGAACTAACTACGACACTATCGAAATCAACCAACGCATAACTACTAATCAAACAAGCAGGCAAATTCACAGGGAATAGATATATACCAATTCAACTCTGTTAAAATTTATTCTCAAAGTGTCAATGATGATATTTTTTTTTCACAGAATAGAGAAATGACACTAAAACATCGCATAGAAGCTTCGCAAAGTGCAAGAAAGATTGTTCAGTCATCTTCTCTATCTATAGCTTATAACCAAAACAAATTTTGCCTTTAAAACTTATCTGTTTTTTACTCGTTTGTTTTAAGTTTATATTTTGGAAGGTGTGATTTATAATGAAATTCGGCAAAAGAAATAAAGACCAATGCAGTATCGAATTTAATAATTCTACTTGGCCAGATTTTACATAAGATAATCTTGTAAGAATTATTGAGCACAATTAAAGCTAGCTCTAAACTCAAATAATCACCAGAAAGAACATGGCATTATTCACCCAAAATGGAAGGGCAAAATACATATGACAACCTCAGAAAAGCGATAACCAGAGACAGAATATAATATTGCTGACCCAAAATGACATTAAGAACGGCACACATGTTTGATTCCAAATTCAGTGAAAAACGATGCTGATAAAATTTATTCCAAAACACGTATGTAATAAAGGCATAGGATACCTTATCAAAAAATTTACCATCCTCAAATATGGATAGCACATCTTATCAGAGATACTCTCAGAAAACCTCATCACACAGCCCTATCCCTCAGCTTTCTGAGTACTAAACTATGGATCCTTTCTCTAGATAAACCTTTACTAAAAGGTTCTCAAACAATAATTGAAATGCTTCAAATTACAACAGATTTCATTTGCGGGAACCAACAAATGCCATGTGTGAAATCAAATCCACAACCCGGTTGCTGCAAGCAACAATCAGACGCGTGAGTTTATGTCATTAACACATACAGGAGAAACCTTCTACTCAATATCCAGTCTGAACTTTAGAACATTATCTAATGCATTCTTGGTTGAGAAAAAATATTAATTATGCCTCCATCTATGTCAAAATACAGAATGAATTAAATTGATTACCTGTATCCCCATTCATTGTCATACCACGAGACCAACTTCACAAATTGAGGGCTCAATGCTATACTGGCCTTAGAATCGAAGATACTTGACCTGAAGGTTGAAACAGAAAATGCAAAAAATAGATTTTAATCTAAAATACTAGTTTTAACAAACGACATATATGCAAGTTCACAATTCCTCACCTTTCATCCCCAACAAAATCATTAGAGACCACGTCATCTTCAGTATATCCAAGGATGCCTTTCAGATATCCTTCAGATGCGCTCCTGCCAAAGATTACAAAATTGAAGGACTTCATAAGCACCTAGAAGAAATAATCATAAAACAGTGACATGTCATCCGGAAAAAAATATATATCAGAAATCACAAATGTGCGTCTTGCAAAGTATCAAACATACTTCAGCGCTGCTTTCACATCATCATAAGATGCTGGTTTCTCTAGCCTACAGGTGAGATCCACCACAGAAACATTAGGTGTTGGGACACGGAAAGCCATTCCAGTTAGCTTCCCATTCAACGCTGGAAGAACCTTTCCAACTGCCTGCAGAATACAAAATTACCAACAAAAAAGGCAATAATCAGTATCATTCTACTAAATCCCAGAAGTCGTTACCTCAAATGAATGGAAATAAACAAAAACCTTGGCTGAGCTTATTCAGAAAAAGGGACGTATAATTTTGCCCTGTACAGAAAAAATTGAAAATCAAGAACAAAGAAAATCAAATGCAGGGGAATTGGCCATATAGTAGAACAACAAAAATAGTTACTGTTTCATAAAAAGTTCAGTGAGAATACTCATCAATGTCAATACACAATAAAATTTCATACTCAGAAAACAAAACAGGATAAACTAAATACCTTTGCAGCACCAGTTGAGCTTGGAATGATATTTTGTCCAGCACCCCGACCTCCACGCCAATCCTTCATTGAGGGGCCATCCACTGTCTTCTGTGTAGCTGTGTTCATAAATATCATATTCTAGTTAGATATAATGTTTTGATTTATACTAAAAGCACACACTGCTTCAGTACAAAATTTAGCTTAGCACATGGACAAATGTCAAAAATTAATACAAGGAATTGTACAAACCAACAATATGACTTTCCCTACTTTCTGAGGTGATAGAAGGAACAATACAAACCTGTTGTTGCATGAACAGTAGTCATAAGACCCTCAACGATACCAAACTTTTCATGCACAACCTGTAAATCAGCACATGTGCAATTATCTTAGTTCATAATATTTAATAAAACAAACAAGATTGATTCTGAGACAATGTAGAATATTGCAGTTAACGAACCTTATATGTAGGGAATTAAATTGGGAAACATAGGTTTGGCAGAAATTGGCATACACATTTACCTAAAGTTTTCAGTAGAAGGTGAGATTATTTAATGAGCAACCTAAAAAAGAGGCCAGATCGTCTACCTTTGCAAGGGGAGCAAGACAATTAGTTGTGCAGCTTGCATTAGAAACAATAGCCATCTCGGACTTATAGGTCTCTTCATTTACTCCAACCACAAACATAGGTGCATCTGCTGATGGAGCAGAAATCACAACCTTTTTAGCACCACCCTGTCACAAAAGAAAACATTAAACATTACAGATAAGTGCCCATGTAACCCAAGATAAGTGTCCATGTCGTTCCTCAAACAGTTCAGCTTTTCGAAAGGAACCACCTATCAAATGAGTTCTCATAAACCCCAAAATTTTTACCTTGAGATGTGCAGATGCCTTTTCAGTTGTAGTAAATACACCAGATGACTCTACAACATACTCAGCTCCAAAATCACCCCATGGAATCTCTGCAGGGTCCCTGCACCAACAATGAGGACCATACTTTAGCATCATCTTTTGGGGGTTGTGAATGCAGACATTATTTGCAATTTTTCTTTCTACTATACTAATCTCAAAGTGCACACCTCTTGGAAGTAACTGTAATTTTGTGGCCATCAATTTCAAGTGTCTTATCATCCACAACAGTAATGGTCCCCTTGTATATACCATGTGTTGAATCGTACTTGAACATGTAAGCCTGCCACCAAAGCCCAAATTACATGTCAACACCTATTCGAGATTTAATGAATAGTCATAGCACAGCAATAAAGAGGTTCAACATGTGCAGAGTGGATGCAAAGCAAGTTCGAAAAAAAGATCTAAGCATGCAACAAAATAGACCTTTCAAGACATCACATCTATGAGAACACTTGGATATGAGAACACTTGGATAAATACACCATGGAAGACAATAAGAATTAATTTTCTAACTTTCAGCTCATGTATGGAAACACTGGCATGCAATCCATACACAAACAGGCCATCCTTAAGTAGAGACTTTACCATCTAATTCTAAACAAACAAAACAATCAGAAGAAATTGCCAATCAGTAGCATTATACTTGATGGTGAACTTATCAAATTGTCTTTAAGTTTCTTTTTTCCTCTCACAATAATACCTTCTAAACAGTGGGAAAAATTTGCTGCTTGTGGTGTACTAATAAAGAAATAAGTGATTTTATTACACTAGACAAAGAATAGTAAGCTCGCCAAGAGAGAAATTTGTTCATAGTTAAGCATCTTCATACCATATATTTGACATCAATGAAGGGGTCATTCACTGCAACTACTTCAATATCACCCCTTCCCAATGCAACACGCAAAACCAATCTCCCAATGCGACCAAATCCTGCAAATGTTTGACAGTAAGAATATAAGTTGATTGAAACACAATATTTTTCAGTCTTGTTCACTCGTATAAAGGATTCATTAACAATCAGAAATCCTGCAGAAAAAACAGATCTTTCAACCATTAACTAGTATAAGAAAGCAGATAGTACCGTTGATTGCAATCTTAGTCTTCTCCTTTCCAGAGTATTCTGCACATTTTAAAGTGATGAAAGCTTTAGTGTGCATTCAATCAAAGATTCAAAATGAACAAACACTATATGTTCTAATTCTCTTTCCAAAATGACCCCCCTGTTATATGAGTTGCACAATGCTACTTTAACAGTGGGCTTGAAATTACTTACGTTGAGCCTTGGGAGGCACTTCTGTGGCGGTAGCTCTAATTGGTTGCAATGGTCTAGCACTCTGGCATCTGCTCAAAGAAAAGAAAAACAAATACAACAATGTTCACATACAGTTGATATCAGAAGGCCTGATGATACAATAATCTAATGCCCTACAGGTATACACTGGCTATGCATCTAGTGACAGAATTTTGTCTATCAATTGCATTGTCTCAAAGAGAGATAGATGCATTCCACCTAGTTCAGGTAACTGAGTTCAATTTTTTTACTTCTACTAATATTATTGTATAATTTGGGTATAGCAACAAGCAAATGATGTAGAGGACCTCCAAAAAAGTTAACTTAATTAACAATTAAGTAAATGCCATATCATCTTTTCACTATTACACAACTCCCTTCCAGTTTGCAGATACAAAGTAAAACATTATGATCATACATCAAAACTTGGGGTATTTCATCTTTTCTAGAGGACCTCTAGAAAAGTAAAACTTAAATAAAAAATAGGTAAATATCATATCATCTTCACTATTACACAACTCCCTTCCAGTTTGAGGATACAAAGTAAAACATCATACATCAAAACTTGGGGTTTACACAATGCTGACAAACCATTCCCCTAATCATGAAACCACAAAGTAGACCCAAATCTGATTATAGATCAAATTTTTGCATCATATAGCAGCAAGCAAATGATGTCAAGGATTTTAGACAACATACAATCAAATCAAAGGTTAGGAAAATATCAAACCATCTTTACAATTACATAGGACCCTTCCAGTTTAATAATATGCCTTTTGTTGTATACCAACAAGTCTCTGGCATATCTATAAGTAATCTAGGGCATATTAATCAAAAAACAGGTATAGAAAACATAAAACACTAATAGAAAGAGCTCACAACTCCTAGATGCAGTTACCTTGTTTTTAGTTAAATTGTGTATGCAATTCTCCCAGGTGTTAATTGATATTAGACTAACAACAAAAAGAAAAATACATGGATAACAAAACACACAATAAGGAAATAAGAAGGTTGGCTTTGAATACTTTCAATGATTCGTTAACCATGATCATTCCCAGGTCAGAACTTATCAATCCCCAAAAACAGATGAACTGGCCTAAGTAAAAGCCTAAATGTTGAGCTGTCTTAAACACCAAGAAGCTTAACCATAATTAGGTGTACTCGACTTAATCTCTCATTACAAGAACTGTTAGGCAAAGGTTCTTTTTATGGCATTACATGCTCCCAAATCTTTTCCAATGGGTAAAGAGGCTAGAGGGTGAAATGCCCAAAGCAATGGATTACAATCACCATTCCACTCCCCTACTAACAAATGCTTAGCGGTTCTGTGTGCTAAGTGGATCCTCATACATGATTGAGTTGCACTTAAGTTAATTCAACATTGATGAGAATTATAAGGCATAGGTGACTTGTAAGTCATTAAATGCTCCAAAAGCTAGAGTATGAACGCCCAAAGCAAGTTCCTCCCCTACTAACAAATGCTTATTAGAGAAACGTGTGTGCAGTGGGTGTCCCCTTTCCTTGTAGCTATTAATAAATAATAAGAAAATTGTCATTAGAGTAAATGGCTATTCATGAGATCATCTTAAAGTCTAGATGTTTTCAGGTATGATTCGTTCCAAATAAGAGACAGGTTTGATTCACCTATGGATTTGGCTAGGGCACAAAGAATTTCACTCAGATTTGTTTGGACTCATATTTATACATACCTGAGTGATTCCAGCTACACCAAGGTGATTCCAGAGCAATTCCAAGCATAACCCCTCGGGTGATCCTCAAGGTATTATCAACATCTGGATTCCTCCCTCAGGTCCATTTCTGTTGTATCACTCGTCTCTCACCATGAGCATGATGGGTGAAACGACAACTCCTCCTCTGGCTCCCCCTGCACAGGAGAAAACTGCTCCTCCTTCCCCTACAAGAGCTAGTAATACAGACATATGTGTTGTCACTTGTATGCATTTTTTGTTGCTACTGTTGCTGCAAATATTTAGCTTTTTATTTATGTACTGAACAGCTCAGCTGGTCTTTGCCTTGACTACACCTTCATGTCACAAGTGCGACTGGAAGCACATAAGGGTAGATCTGTGGACAAATTTTAGTTATATTGTTTTTGAGAAAACATTTGGGTTTTTCAAGGTCTCTTTTATGTTCATGGGAACAAAAAAAGAAAAAGGCAGGGGAATATAGTTGGGGTTTTAATCATGTTAAAAGCAAGCAACATGTATCTTTAAGATGTTCCTTTATACAGTGTTTAATTACAGCCATTTGAGAATTTACAGCATTTGCTTCTTGTTTTTATTCCAGACTTGATTCTGTCTTTCAGTGTTCTTTTAATAACAGAACAAGTTTAGAGTTATTGGAATTTGGTACTAGATGTATTGCGGTCATCTGGAGACGTTCGCTAAAGCTCACCCAAAATATTGATTATGCTGATTACTGATTATTATTTTAATATTGAACAATGAATAATCTATCAGAACATTTGGGTTTGACAAATTGGTGTTGAATTAGTATTACCAAATTTCATATTTTTAATGTTTCAAATTAATATCTATCACCTCCTTCACATATAAAGGCACTGTTTTCTTGGTTATTTCCTTAGGATGTAGTCTAAATAGCTCCTCTAGGATGAACAGCAGCATCATATCATATACATGCAATTTTGTTGTTTGATTTAAGATAAATGAGTAGAAAGCAATCTCTCCTGCAATCATATGATATGCTTGATTATGATTACTTCACCAAAGATTAATGTACATACTCCGTCTGTGTCAACCAGGAAAAAGATACAGATAAGCAAATATTTTGCCACAATGACCACAATATGTCCGTTAAGAGTTGGGTAACCTACAGATACAACTTACATACCACAGATGTAACAATTTCCTTCGATTCAGATCACTAACCGAGATAGCTCCCACATGCCCACGAGATTACAGTAGGTCGAGACTCAAAATAAAACATAGGGTTTAAGTCATATGGAATGAGCTCAAAAGTTTGACGCTTCAGAGGGCATAACTTGAAGAGGTTGAGCCCAAGCTTCAGGAGAGTTGGTGAAAACGATCTAGATCCAAATCAGGTAAAATACAACAACATAAACTGCTAAAATTAGATAATTTACAGCATCCTACTCGCTGGGTGAGAGATACATAAGAACCCAACAAAAGTTGGGTTTGGTCAAGTATTGCATCCAACTTTGGGTGAGACATAACCCCTTAACCGAAGTTTGGAGAAGAAATACCCATAGATTATAACAGTTCCCGTGAAAAACTACACAAAAGGTTTCAAATCTAAAGTAGAAGAGTAAAATCAGAGGATTTCTAAAGCCTCTCGTGTATGAATAAAGTCCGTTGCGTGATAAAACAAGCATCACTAGCATTTTGTAGAAATCAATCTCTTCATCCAAAAAAAATCTGTCAGTTTCAAAGAAGTAACAATGGATTTACCTTATATTTCATAATGAAGCAATTTCAATACGCTATGATTTGGAATGAAACCCGCCAAAATTAGGATCAGGGCACTAAGATCGTAATCAGCCCTGATCCGTACAGGAAACTGGCCAACCTAATATCATTTTAAAGACCAAGTTTTGTTCCCATATGAAATACCTTATTACTTTCGATCTGAGCTTAACATCAGCACAGAATCTAGTACCGTAGTATACAATCCAAATGGCTACTCACTGGTAATCAACTACGTAAGCCACACCTAAAACGTAACGTCAAAAAATCGCAGACATGAAAACGCCCTAACTGAAATCCCAAATACAATGTGTTGTCATAAATAAACAAAACCTAAACCCAAAACCCCAAACAAGCATTACAACCAGGGTGGCAAGAGTAAGAATCTCGCCGACGCCACTATGATCATTAAAAGTACGTCAAATAAACTTTGTAACAACAGTAGAAAACATAATAAGAAAAACATATACATCATAAAAACCTAAAAAAGGAAAGTTTTCTCAACTGTAAGCGTGAACTCTGCCCAAACTGCACAACAGATCCAAAGAAGTCGCTTCCACTGGACATTTTTACGCTTCCATTTTTGCAAACTCCCTGCATAAAATCCCCCACCGAAATCACTCCACAACTTCAACAACAAAAAGCGTAACAATCATTTGCAGATCAGGGTTTTTTTTTTCAATTAAAATTTAACAGACCTTTGAAAAACATTTAGAATCAACTGGACGACGAATTTCAGCGACTGATCCCGATCTCATCATAGTTGTGGCCGCCATGGTGATCTGACGAGAAAAAGAGAACGTCAACAGACAGGAAAGATTCACAAATCCCAGCGTCTAACGGCAATACACAACTGCCTGCATTTGATCAAACCACTACGCACGCATTTAAAACCCTTGCAATTTCTTGCATCTTCCCTTCCCAACCCACGCTCACAACAACCGTCGATGGAGCCCCAGCCGACGGCCGCGATCAAAGTTGGACTCTTTATTTCACGTTTCACGCCTTCTCTCCATCCAACGGTCAAAGATTTCCAAGAAAGATCTGGACCGTCGATAGTTACGAAGATGCTCGTTCCGTATGTACCGCCACAAATGGGGACAAATAGACACGTCACCTTTTACGCATGCGTTTCGAGAGCCGACAATATGCAAAGCAAACACGTAAATGTAGGAATATTGCCACGTAGGCTTGAAAAGACTAGATCGTAGCCGAAAAGCGACCGAATGTCATTTTTCCTCGAATTTGGACACGTCAGACTATTTCTCACGTGCTGACGTGTCTGCTCCCAAGTTATTGGAGCGAGAAATTCATCGCATAAGAGGCACTCCTCAATTTGTGCTCTGTTCAGGTTTCTTTTGAAACGGAATATTCTTTCGAAATGGAATATTCTTTGGGGTTAGGTTTGGCGTGAGTAGTAGAAAGAAGACTCAAAGAAGGGAAGTTAGGTGACCTACGGTCAGCTGCCTCTTCCGCCATTAAACCTGCGGGGCGCCTACCTATCTCCGTCAAGTTGCCGCCTGATGATTAAAATATCATTTTTGCTGCAAGCATTAGCTGGTGCGGACCTTCTGTGAATTAAATACCGAATACGGTAACGTCTGTTTCCTCTGTCAATGCCGTTCCTTTTATTTCTTTCTACCTGATTTTTGTGGCTTGTATTTCATGATTTTGGCCGTCTGTTTCTGTCCAAACTGCAAACGGTTGTATGAAAGTGATAATTTAACAGGGGTTTTTTTTTTTTAATTATTTTTGGATTTGAGATGTTTGGTATTTTCAAGTATTTTAATTTATTGAGACTAAAAGATTAGTTATTAAGTAGAAATACCAATTATAAAATAGTTTTAAATGTTAACTATAGGTACGCGATTCAGGTTTAGTTATAGGGGTGGGGTAATTATCAAGAAATGCTCAAAACAAATTAGGGGCCCGAGATCTCACTAAGTCATGAATCTTTGATAATGAAGGATTCTACTTTTTCAATTGTGGAATGATGTGTTAGAAATCTTTTAGGATCTTAAAAATGAGATTAAAATTTGTAGGTTTCTTTTTAAAATGGATTGAATAAAAGTAATGAATTGAGAAGAAATCAGAGGAATAATTAATTTAAAATGGTTAAATCAATGGGCCCTTGGTCTATTGGTGAAGTTGAAAGGTTCTAAATGAGTCCACCAAGGCTTCGACACCGAAAAAGGGATGAGGCGAGGATCATGCCCCGGACGAATTTGGCGGAATGGATACCCCTCAGTCGTTGGCTCTTAGTCGAAGAGGTTTAGCCCAAGAAGGCTCGGGTAGATACAAATTTTGATTTTATTTTTAATTAACTTAGTCGTTCTTGGTGTTTCACACAAGCTCTACATTATGTATCTTTCATTTTCTTTTTTTCATCTTTTAATATAATGGGTGTGTGCTCTTTATCTTATGATTTATAAATTAAAAAAAATTAAAAAAATATAGTATTTGATTTTGAGGGTTATAATATTTGTGGGTGGAAGTAAATTGTTGAGAATTTGAATTCAATGTAAACTAATGATTTTTAAAGTTTTATGTGTTGATCTTAAATATATTTTGTTAATTTTCAAAATTAATTTTATTTTTTAAACATTTGTTAATAACTTTTTCCTTATACTTTATAATATTTTTTTCTCATATCATATAACTTGAGTTAAAAATAAGATCGATTCATAATTTCTTACACATTGATCATTAACAGTAATATCAATAAGCATCGAAATTGAAAAACAAGATGTATAAAGACTCAAAAATATAGAAAAGAAATCAAATTAAATTCATAATCTAACAATCGCATAGATCATTAACATTATTATCAATAAACAATGAAGTTGAAAAACAAAATGTATAAAGACTCAAAAACACATAATAGAAATCAAATTAAATTCATAATCTAATAATCTCATTGCAAACATCAAATGGAAATGTTGCTTTACCTATTGAAATGTGTATCGACTCAGTAGCATAAAACTAAGTTTAATTGATAATTGATTTCGACATAATGGATTTGACTTAAGACTTGAGATCACGAAAATAATCAACTTAAAGTATTTATAGACTTTCTAAGAAAAAATCATATGGGAGATGAGGATAATAATGGGGAGACCTAAGTTAACTAAAGAGATTGTAGAGTCAATTCAATTGAAATTTAAAAAATTGTCATTTCAAATTGATGAAAGGATAATAATAAATTATTTAATATGATAGAAGAAGGGAGTTTTTACAATGAGATGGAGATATTTGATGCAGAGTGAGTTGACTAATGGAATGAAAATTGATTTTTTATTAAAAATAAATAAATATTATTTAATTAAATGGATAAATTGATAAAATTAATAAATGTTAATTGATTAATGATGTATAATTAACAATTAACAATAAATAATGAAAACTAATTTTGTTTTTATTGAAATGTCCAACAATTGGATGCACCTTTAATATAATGGGTGTGAGCCCTTACCCCACAATTTACAAATTTTAGAAAAAGAATGCATAATGCACTATTTAACCAATGTAGCTATAAAAATGTATGTCTCTCAATCATTTAATAACACCTTTAAGTATTTTTAGACACACGAGTTTATTCTAGTACAACCTTACCTAAGATCAAGTAAAGATTGATTATTTAGTTAATCTATTTCACCTAGTATCCCACCTAATTAAATATTTCTTTATTAAATGATTTAGTTAATTCATTTCACCTAATGTACCTCATCTATTATTTAATTAGTCAATTTCCGTTTGCTCATAATTAAATAAAATTATTATTTAATTATCTTATTTGGAGCTCATGTGACTAAAATAATAAAATTAAGGTTATATTCTCTTCACCAAAATTCAAGAATAAAGTAGCCCCTAAATGCACCTATCCCCCACATTCCAATGGTTGCAACAACTTACTATTTTTAGTAAATGCAATCATATCCCTTCGGTTTAAAAAATAATGCATCATGATTCTTCATCCTCTCCCCAATCCTAGGAAAGTCTTCTCAATCATTCTCCACTATTGATCTTCTCATTACATCTCCACCATTCATCTTCCCTCCCAAAAATTTATAAATAGACACACTATCATATGTATTTTATCAATCACTTTATGTTAATTATATGTTGTCAAAATAATTATATTTTGTGCAAAGAGTATCCACATCTCAATAAATCACACTTCCAATGGAGTTTTATGATAAGTTGTGTTTCGTTTGCTTTTTTTGAATTTCATTTGCATGCTCTATCTAAGGTTTGTTTTAGTTTAGAATAAGGAGATTTTGTTTTATATTTATTTCTTACTTTTGGATTATAAATTATTGTATACATTTTGGTAACTCTACTAGGGATTTTATCCTTGTCTAACTCCATTGGTTGTTTTGTGTATTGTTGTGGTTTTTGATTAAGGGTAGGTGCAAGAAGTTGGGTTCACAAAATGTTCAAAAAGTGGAAATATTTTTCTTGATTTTCAAAATTTGTCACAATTGGACTTGAAATTTGAAGAACTTACACATTGAATCTTTAAAAAAATTAGTAATGTAAATTTAGTATTTTAAGTCTAGTTTCCAAATATATAGTTTATTCTAATACCCAGATGATACAAAATAATTTTTAATATGCATGTATAAAAACCACTTTTTAAAAGTCACTTTTTTAGGACTATACCATGCACATGTACGGATACCATAATTTGACCCAAATAAAAATATTTTTATAATTCCTTTTGGGGAAAGATGTGTATTATATGAATATTCATAAGGATATTTTTTTTATAATTTTTTAGTTAATATTTTTTTTTTATTGGGCCTAATTGGTTTTTAAAACCCTTGCATACAAACCATAACGTTACTAAAATTATCATTTTTCGAATTTTCTTTTTTCATTATGTACAGACTTGTTTATAGATTGATGCCATATACTTTTTTAATAAAGATAATAATAAATAAAAGCTATTAAAAAATATTAAAACTTGACATTTCAAGTTTATGGACCATTTTCCTCATAAATTAATAAAAAACAGAAAAAATAATCCAATAATTAAAAAAATTACATATTTGAAACTAGACATTGTCATCTACAATGGGTTTTAATTTCATAAAATAATTTTGAAAAAAATGCATCATCAGCTATATTACTAAGAAAATTCTCTTGAAATTGCCATGACTTTGTACTTGCAGGTCCAAGGCTAAGTATTGGGTTACCATGCCTTTCTGAGCCTAAATCCAAATGAAAAACATATATTGTGAGTTTTAAATTTTTTGGAATAAGTAACCACTTTAAAATGGGTACCTATTCTAAAAAATTAATGGATACCTATTTTAAAGCTAAAAAATGACACTTCCCTTGAATGTGGACCCAACTTCTTACACTTACCTCTAACTTGGTTTTGTAGGTTCTTTCTTTGCTTTGTGTGATTTTAGATGTCAACTTTTTCTAGGAGCATCTTGGTGTCGAGAGATGAATTTAGACATATATTTCAACATATTTTGGTTGTATGAAAATTGTCTATGTTCTAGGAGGTGACATATTTTATGGGTGCATGGAATCTTTATGACCATAAAGTCCATGCCATAGAAATTATTTCTTACTACACAAGGTCAATCATATACACAATATGAAGTTATATGTAGTGTTGAGGTATATATACTTAGTTTGTAATATGTAGAACATAAGATATGCATAGTCATAGAGTGATATATACACATAAATTTAAAATATACATCTAGGGATTTTGATATAAACACATAGTTTTGAATTTATACTCATTGTGGTTTTGAGTAGAGACACATAGTTCATAATGCATATCAATAATTTTTAATAGATGAGAGGGCATAAGAGATTTTTAAAATCCTTGAATATATATCTACTATGTGATATATATTTGTGTATATATATATATATATATATATATATAACATTGAGAATATATTTATCTACTATGTTAGAGACTTCTTCAGATCTTGTAGGCTTCTCAATTAACTCAATGCTACTTTCATTGCCCTCATTCCTAAAGAAGTTGAGGTTTCTTCTATGCATGACTTTAGACCCATTAGCCTTTGCAATATTGTGTATAAAATTTACTCTAAGATAATTGTGTTAAGATTGAAAGTTGTTTTGACCAAAATGATAGCTCCTAACTAGAAAGGATTTGTTCAAGGAGAAATATTTTGGATGCAACAATAACTACCCATGAACTTCTCCACTCTATGGATCTAAGTAAAAATGCAAGGATGGCTTTGAAACTTGACATTTCTAAAGCCTGTGGCATAGTTTCATGGCCTTTTTATTTGTTGTTCTTAGGAAGTTTGGAATTAATGGTAGATTTCTAAAGTTGGTCATTGCTTGTGTTACTACACTGAAGTGTTCGGTTTTGGTGAATGGAATTCCTCAGAGTTTCTTCTCTTGTGGTTGTGGTCTTAGGCAAGGGGACCCTCTCTCCTCGTACCTCTTTATTATTTTTACTGAGGTCCTGGGCAGAAACATCCAAAAACTTCTTGATTCTAAGGTGTTGAAAGGTGTCAAGGCTGCCTCTTTACTCCAACCTACTTCTCATTAGCAGTTTGTTGATGATACCATCTTGTTTGGTGAAGCTTTGGTTGGAGAAGCTAGTCAATGGAAATGCTTCCTAAATGAATATGCCATTGCTTCAGGCCAGCATATAAACTACAATAAGAGTAAGCTATACTTTTTTCATGTTGACCAAATGATGAAAGACAAAGTGGTTAGAATTCTAGGTTGTCAAGAAGTTTTTTTATCAGCAGTCTACCTTGGTTACCCCTGATCTCTAAAAAACTAGAGAGAAACTAATAGAACCATATTATTGAACGAATTCAAAAGAATTTGGTTGGTTGGAAAGGTAAAATTTTGAGTCAAGCTGAGAAGCTCCAACTATTAAAATCCTCGCTTCAAAACATTCCAGTGTACTACTTGTCTCTTTTTAACATCCATGCCTTTATTGTGGAGAAAATTGAACAAATCCAAAAAAGGTTTCTATAGTCGGGTATTGAGGAAAACATTAAAATGGCACTTGTGGTGTGGGAGAAAGTTTGTGCTCCAAAAGGTGTTGGTGGATTGGGGATAAGGAGAATTCAACTCTTCAATAAAGCCCTAGAAGCCAAACTAGGATGGAATTTGTTGGAAGGAACCAAAGATTGGGTCAAGATCCTTAAAGCCCAATATCTGAGAAACAAAGATCAGGGTTGTTTCCTCACCTCTTCTGACTTGCCTTATGGTTTTGTTTTCTGGAACCATTTAATTAAGACTAAAAGCATGTTGAGAAAGGAAGTTTGAATGTGTATTGTCAATGGTATGGAGACTAACTTTTGGAAATACTCTTGGAATAAAGGGCCCCCACTCTCATCTCTAAATGACCTCAACCCTTTGAAACAAAGGTTGACCAAAACCTGTGGAAAGAAGGTTGTTGGCTATATTAACTAGGAGGAAGCTGAGCCGAAGTGGATGGACTTTAACAACTTGCTCAAGGGAGCTAACCTAAGAGGGATAGACAACATAATTGGGAGCTAGCAGTGCAACAGTTGAATTGCTTAATTGGGGAGGCTACTTAGTTCTCTAAAGACAGGCAGGATGAAAGCTATGGATTGACAACCCTTCAGGCTATTTTCAGTCAAAAATGCTTGGAGGAATTAGAAAAACTGCTAATAGCAAACAAGGACCCTTTGTGGAATAAAGTGTGGATAAAAAAATTGACTCCTAAAGTTAACTGCTTTTGGTGGGTTGCTTCTCATAGAAAAATCCTAACTATTGATAACCTGGTTAAAAGGGGGTTCCATTTGGTTAACAAATGTGTTCTTTGTAAAGTGGAGGAAGAGACAATCATGCACCTGTTCTTCCACTGTATGTTCTTTAGAGAAATCTAGTCCATCTTCCTCCCTTTGTTATGTACTAACTGGGTTTCCCCTCCTTCCATACTTTTTTTTATTGATAGTTGGTCCCTTAGTCCTTACACAAGATTATTGTGGATCTTTGGAAACAAGTTCCTCCTTTTATAGCTTGGGGGATTTGGAAGGAGAAAAATAATAGGATCTTTAGGTAATTTGAGAGAAAGAGTAATGAGTTATGTATGACCATAAAGACTCAAATTAAGGAAAACATGGAAGCAAGGAGATACATTTATTCTAAGTTTATGCCTTCATACAAGGAAATGAGAATCAAACAATTATGGTGTCTTCAAAAGGATCTTCCATATATTAATTGGACTACCCATATTTCAAGAAAGACAACTGTTTGGAACCCTCTAGAGAGGGAGTGGGTCAAATACAATTTTGGTGGTTGCTCCAAAGGCAACCCTGGCCTGGTAGGGGTGGGCGGCCTTTGTTAGAAAATATAAGGTGAACAACAATAATGGAAGCTTTAACAGATTACTGTAAACTAGATTATGCAGTGTAAACCATATGGAGATTTAAACAACTGTAAGCAATGAAAATGCAAAGAATGGAAAGCACAACACATACCACAGTGTTTAAGTGGGGAAATCCTTTCGGGAAAAAACTCTACCAAAGAAGAGATGAATAACTATATTAACAACAATGGTGTTTCACAATACAATCACTCTAACTCCTCTTCAATCTGACAACATTTGTGTACTTACAAAACATCTCATGGTGTCTCCATATCAACCCCTCAATATAGAGACTCATGGGGGCTCAAAATACCACCATAAAATATTACCATGGGTCAAAATAAGGTTTAGAAAAACCATGGTAAAAATCCATACAACCCCTTACATGTTAAACATGGTCTCTTATATGACATTACACCTTCTTACAAGATGTCATAAGAATCCCTATAAAATAGGAGATGTTCTTACATGCGTCATAAGCCATAAATAGCTATGCAAATATTCTCTTACGTGTGTCATAGATGATTCTCATGTCCAAAATGATATCCCCCACTTTTAGCCCTTACGGTTGTCATAGAATCTGTCATAACATCCTTAAAAATAGGCTTTCCATGTTATACCACTAAGTGGGCATCTTTTGACAACTAATAACTTATTTTTCAAGGCACTGACATGTGACAAAAGTGCCAACTCAAAATCTCACACCCCTTTTGATGGAGCGTAATTTAATACATAAATGATATCCATGAGAAAAACTAAAATAATAATAAATAAACAACTCACAAATTGTCAAGGTTGAGACACCTTAATTCCCAACATTCTCCCACTTGGTGAATACCTTGCAAGAGCTAGGGCAATCACACCATCATGGAATCAACTAGGTACAAGTAGCAAGGCCCATGGCCTTCCTGCACCAAGTAAATTTATTTGTGCTCACAGGTTTGGTAAGGACATCTGCAATATTCTCTTTTGTGTCAATCTTCCTCAGCTCAATCTGACCATTAGCAATCAACTCACGAAAAAAAAGATATTGAATATCAACATGTTTAGTTCAAGCATGATACATCAAATTCTTAGCCAAATGAATTACACTTCGACTATCACAATTAACCTGAACAATATTGCAATCAAAACCAATACCTGTACACAACCTTTGCAACCAAATTGCCTCCTTAGAGACATGAGTAGAAACCATATACTCTGCTTTAGTGGTGGATAAAGTAATTGTATTATATCTTTTACTCATCCAACTCACTGCTCCTCCAAACAAAGTAAACATATACCCACTAGTGGACATTTGACTATCCAAGTCACCTACCCAATCTGCATCAACAAATCCTTGTATAAGAGATAGCAGATTTCCACAATCCATATAGAGTTTTAGTGAATTGTTTCTAGATTTAGATTGTGTAATTTTTTTACATTAAAAAAAACACAATCTAAATCCAAAAACAATTCACTAAAATCCATGTATATCTAATGACTTGACCACATTATCAGTACCAGGATAAACCAAACAATAATCATAAGTACCTCACAAATATCTAAATACCCTTTTAACAAAAGTCTAATGCTCTTTACTAGGGTTAGACAAAAACCAACTTAAAACTTCCACTTCTTGGACTATATTTGGTCTAGTGCAAACCATTGCATAGATCAAACTACCAATGACACTAGCATACAAAACCTTAGAAATATCCTCAATATCATCATCAAAATTAGGACACATATCCAAGCTCAACTTAGTACCAACTGAAAATGGAATACTAACTGACTTACAATCATGCATATTAAACCTCTGCAAAATAGTATCAACATACTTACTTTGACTCAACCAAAGCTTTTTGTTATCATGATCTCTTCTGATTTCCATTCTAAAAATCTATTTAGCATCCCCCAAGTCCTTTATATCAAAAGCACTAGAAAGTTGTTTCTTGAGTTCACCAATCATTACCTTGTTGTTACCAATAAACAACATGTCATCAAGATATAAGATAATAATTAGAATATGATCATCATAACCTTAATATATACGCAATGATCCTCTTCGCTCCTTAGAAATCCCAACTTCAATGCAAAAGCATCAAACTTCTGATACCACATTCTGGGTGACTATTTTAAACCATACAAATATCTTTTTAACTTGCAAACCAATTTTTCTTTTCCCTTCACAACAAAACCATCAGTCTATCGCATATAAATCTCCTCCTCAAGATCCCCATGCAAAAAATCAATTTTTACATCCATTTGCTCTATCTCAAAATCACAAGCAACAACAATAGATAACAAGAATCCAATAGAAGTTAATTTAGCGATAGGCAATAAAATTTCACCAAAATCAACTCCCTCTCTTTGGGAGTAGCCCTTAGCCACTAATCTGACCTTATACCTTTCCAAGTGACCATCTGCTCCAAATTTATTTTTAAATACCCATTTACATCCAATGGGCTTTCTTCCTTTGGGAAAATCAAGAAGATCCCAGGTGTTATAGTTTTCCAGTGCCATCATCTCCTCTTGCATAGCCTGCAACCAAGACTCATTTTCCTCTGAAGAGAGAGCCTCCCTATAAGATCTAGGTTCACCGTCAACACTTAATAAAGCAAATATATAACAAAAATCAGGTGGGCTAACCTATCAACTGGATTTTGTTGTCTTGTGGATCTTCTAAGAATAGGAGTATGAGGCTCTTGTTGTTCTTGATCTTGCTCAACCTCTTCTTGATTTTCTTCCTCATGTTCTTTGGTTTGATCAGTAACTTCTTCTAATTCCTCATCTTCTTCCTCCTCATCAAATCCATCTCTTTGTTCTTCTTGAGGTGCATCTTCTCGCTTAATTTAAAAATGCACACTCTTTCCCTTATCCTTTTCCTTTGGTTGTTCAGGTACAAAAATAATGCGAAGCTCCCTGAAAATCACATCTCTAGAATAGATACTTTTCTTGGTTAGAGGATTCCATATCTTATAACCTTTAACATTATCACCATATCCAATAAAAATGCACTTTTCAGCTTTAAGATCCAACCTAGTCTATTTTTATTTAGGCACGTGAACATAAGCCTCACAACCAAATACCCTTAGATGTGAAACAAAAGGTTTCTTACTTGTCCACATCTCATAAGGTGTTGTTTCAAGAGCTTTACAATGAGATCTATTAATCAAGTAACAAGCAATACTTACAACTTCTCCCCAAAAGCATCTATCAAGTCGTGAACCACTTAACATGCTTCTAACTCTTTCCATGATTGTTTGATTCATCCTTTCTACCACATTATTCTGTTGAGGAGTGTATGGAGTAGTTTTATGTCTAACAATTCCTGCATGCTTACAAAATTCATCAAATTCCTTAGAACAGTATTCCCCTCCATTATCAGACCTTAATACCTTAATTTTATAATCTGATTACTTTTCGACTAAGGCTTTAAATTCCTTAAACTTAGTGAAAACTTCAGATTTATGTTGCATAAAATATAACCAGGTAAACCTTGTAACATCATTCGATAAAGAAGACAAAATATTTAGATTTCCCAATTGATTCAACCAAACACATCCGTATAAATTAATTCCAATTTAACTTTAGATTTTGTATTGCTAGAAGGAAATGATTTTTTATTTTGTTTACCAAATACACGATGTTCATAGAAATCAAAACTCTCATCAGAATAGGATAAACCGTCTAACAAATTTTTATTCAAAATAGACTTTAAAGTAGTCTCACTTATGTGACCCAATCTATGATGCCACAACATACAAGTGTTTTCAGATTTTTCAATTACATATGCAAAGTTTACAAAAGTAGTGACTTCCAGCTTAAACAAGGTTCCTTTCCTTGTTCCTCCCACTATCACCAAATTCCCTCTTACTAATCTACAACCATGCTCATCAAAATTTACACTTATTCCTAGATCATTCAACTTTGAAACTGAAATCGGATTTCTAGCTACTCCAAGAACATGCAAAACATCGGGAAGGGTTTTAATCCTCCCATCACTAAAACACAACTTAACCTTACCCGTTATGACAATCGGGTATGATGAATTATCATCAAGGTAGATTTCACCTCCATCATACTTCTCATATGTGGTAAACCACTCCTTGTGAGGATCCATATGAAACGAGCATCCTAAATCAATTAACCAATTTTCATTAGTCATAATATGAAGATAAGAAATCAAAGTTTCATCACCTAAGTTTGAGGATTTCTCTATGGAGGAATCAACTTGTTTCTTTGGGTTTCTACATTCTTTCTTCACATGTCCTCTTTTCCCACTGTTCCAACACTTCACTTTGTTCTTCTTTCTAGGAGTTTTAGATCTGCCCTTAGACTTTTCCTTGGGACCATTCTTATCTCCTTTAGACCCTCTTTCTTTAGGCCTTCCCCTTACGTTGAGAGTATCACTTGTACTATCCATTACCTTTTTCCTCATTTCCTATGACAACAAAGTTGCTACAAGAGCATCCATCTTTGGATCTTCCATGTTAGCAATGATAGCAAGTATGAAATTATCCCAAGATTCAAGTAAAGAACATAGAAGAATAATACACTTATCTTCTTCTACTTTGACATAAATAGAGGCTAATTGATTCAAAACCAAATTAAAAGAGTTTAAATGTTTGGTTATTGATTCACCTTCCCTCATCTTAAGAGAAAACAGTTTCCGCTTCAAGTGGAGTTTGTTTACCAGACTTTTCACTTGATAGATTTCACTTATCTGGTTCCACAAAGCGTATATAGTCTTTTTTAATAACATATTTAGGAGAAGAGAATCAGAAAGACACGGCTTGATAGTGCCTTGTGCCTTTTTATCAATCTTCTCCCAATCTTCATCACTCATTTTCTTGAGTTTCTTTTAATTTGTTACAACTACCCATTGATCTCGTTCTTCAAGGAGATCCTCCATTTTCAAATTCCACAACTCAAAACCAACTCCATTAAATTTTTCAATATCCAAATAGTTAGAAGTTGTAGCCATGGTTAAACACAAAAAACTGCAAAAAATAGCCCAACCAAACTCCCACTAAAATTCAAAAAGCCTTCGTTCTACCACCTAGAACACAAAACTAACCAGGCTCTGATACCAAATGTTAGAAAATGAAAGGTGAATAGCAATAATGGAATATTTAAAAGATTATTGTAAACCAGATTATGCAGTGTAAACCATATGGAGATTTAAACAACTGTAAGAAATAAAAATTCAAAGAACAAAAAGCACAACATATAACACAGTGTTTACATGGAGAAATACTTTCGAGAAAAAACTCCACCAAAGAAGAGACAAATAGCTATATTAACAACAATGGTTTTTCACAATACAATATCACTCTAACTCCTCTTCGATCTGGCAACATCTATGTACCTGCAAAACATCTTATGGTGTCTCCATCTCAACCCCTCAATATATAGACTCATGGGGGCTCAAAAATACCGCCATAAAACATTACCATGGGTCAAAACAAGGTTTGGAAAAACCATGGTAAAAATCCATATGACCCCTTATATGCTAAACATGGTCTCTTACATGGCATTACACCTTCTTACAAGATGTCATAAGAATCCCTATAAAATAGGAGATGCTCTTATATGCGTCATAAGCCATCAATAGCTATGCAAAGATTCTCTTGCGTGTGTCATAGATGATTCTCACATCCAAAATGATATCCCCCACTTTTAGCCCTTACAATTGTCATAGAATCTGTAAAAACATCCTTAAAAATAGGCTTTCCATGTTATACCACTAAGTGGGCATCTTTCGACAACTAATAACTTATTTTTCAAGGAACTGACATGTGGCAAAAGTGCCAACTCAAAATCTCACACCCTTTTTGATGGAGCACAATTATTTAATACATAAATGATATCCATGTGAAAAAATAAAATAATAATAAATAAACATCTTAGAAATTGTGAAGGTTGAGACACCTTAATTCCCAATAGCCTTATAAGAAACCATCTTGGTGACTGTATTGTTGGTTATGGGAAAAATGTTGGAATCTATTCTAATAATAAAGTTGAGGCTATGTTTGCTCGGGGAGGTACAAAATTGTTAAGAGACTGAGGTTTCCAGAAGGTTATTTTGGAAGGAGATTCTAAACTAATTGTTGATATTTTGAAGGGTGAGAATTTTGTTCCTTGGGAAATCAAAGATATAATGGATAACTATAAGATGCATTTGCATTTTTTCACTCATTGAAAAATCCAACATGTCTATAGGGAAGGAAATTGTGTTGCAGATTCTACTGCTAATGAAGCATTGAAGTGTAGCACTTGGTCCCATTGGGAGTATGGTTAGTTGCCAAAGGCGATAAAGGATAATGTGTTAAAAGAAAAAAATTTCTCTTTCTAAAAACTCCCATTGAAACCCTGTAAAGAGTGAAAGTCTTTAATTCCAAATATCTTATAATTCCTTTAATAAGTTCATTTCCATACCATAAATATTGTAACTCCATTGAATGAATAAGTTTAATCCAAAAGATTCCAAATATCGACTTTAAAGTCTACAACAAGATTCATAATACATCCAATTACATTCATAAACACATGTCATCTTTCACAACATTTACAATTCAAAAACATGGTAAAAGAAATTTACAATCCAAGACTTAGGCATTATGTCGCCTTAAGTTCGACAATAATCATACAATAATGAAATATAATTGATATAAGAAGAAACCTTCATTTGATCTTCAATCCAATAGCTTATCTTCAAACATGAAGACAAGAACAAGGTTCATGTGCTTTTTCTGCCCAACCTCAAAGCTTGCGCTTCCCCAAAATTCCTTCTTGTTGACTTTTCATTGCCTTCCCTTACCTCATCGCATACCTTAAATATACTTTTCTTAAAGTTATATTTTTCATTGTTTTTTTTTTTCTCATAGATTCAGCATATTGGATCATTCAGTAGGAGATCCAATGAATAATCAGCAACGACAATCCCCGCATTTCATAATAATGAATTTCAAATCATTTCATTTGCATTTAAATTTCAATTTCAATTTCAATTTCAATCATAATTTATATAATCATCTAACATAAACATTGAAATTCTCATGATTAATAATCGTAATAAAATAATTGATAAAATCAGTACATGACATCCTTCCCCTCTTGGAAGAGACATCGTCTCGATGTCTTATTAATCAATCAATAAGCATAATATCTCAATCAATAAAACATAGTATCTCAATCATAATGAAATAATAACTAACATAATAGTTCACAAAACATAAGCATAAACAATTCATAGTAGCATCCACACTATCCAAGTTCACAACATGTGAATCAAAAACTAGAGTATCAAGTATCTCTGCATTAAGCAAATACTAATCTAAGAAAGAAAATGAGGAAAATGACGGTCAATCATCTCAGAATCCTCCCATGTAGCACTATCCTCAGCATACTGGTCCCACTAGACATTGTACTGAGTACTATCCCTGTTACGCAGCTTAATGATATGCCTATCTAGGATTCAGATGGGCTCCACTAGCACCACCCCTGGATCTTGTACCTGTAATGAATATCAATCAAGTATATGAGATGCATCACGATGGTATGGTTTCAATAAAGAAACATGGAATACATTATGGAGTCGAGCTAGAGCAGGTGGTAACGCTTGTCTATAAGCAACTGGATTAATGACTTCCAGTACATCAAAGGGTCCCACAAATCTCAAAGCCAACTTTGATGATTTCCCAAATGAGATAGAGCTCTTATGAGGCTTAACCCTCAAAAAGACTTTATCTCTCACAACAAACTATCTGAAAGTCCTGTTTCTATCAGCATAGCTCTTCTGTCTATCGGTTGCTTCCTTCAACCTACTCTTGATCAAATTCATTTGCTCATCCATTTCCTTGAGCATATTCAGACCAATGATGATCCTATCTTCCATCCTATCCCAACTAATGGGTGTGCAACATTTCCATCCATAAAGTGCCTCAAAAGGTGCCATACCCAAAGATGCATGGAATGAGTTATTGTAAGAAAACTCAACCAATGGAAAATATTCCTCCCACTTGTACTATTGATCCATGTAGTACATCCTCAGTAGATCCTCAACAACCTGATTGACCCTTTTTGTTTGGCCATCAGTTTGTGGGTGATAAGCAGAACTAAAATTCAATTTAGTTCCTAAAGCTGCATTCAATGTTGTCCAAAACCTAGATGTCATCCTGGTATCCCTATCTGATATAATGGTCTCTCGTACACCATGCAATCAGAATATCTCATGCACAAATTTCTTCGCAAGTGTCAATGATCCATCCTTAAGATTCTCAGGTATGAAATTTGATACCTTTGTTAGCTTATCAATGACTACTAAGATGGTATCATGCCTATTCCTGCTCAAAGGTAATCCTTGGATAAAAACCATACTGATTACTTGCCACTTATACTCAAGTATATCGTGGGGATACAAAAGTCCCGTTGGATGCACATGCTCAGCCTTGACCCATTGGCATTCCAAACATCTAGCCACATACTCCATAACATCTTTCTTGAGCTTAGGCCAAAAATACAAAGTCTTCAACTCTACTACCATCTTCGTAACTCCTGGATGCCCTGAGTAAGGTGCATCATGTACTTCCTCTAGAAGCAACCTCCTCAAGTCTCCACCCTCAAGTATATACATCCTTCCCTTATATCTCAAAAACCATCATAATCCATCACATATCCATCAAATCTATGATCTAAAGGATCTGCCTCTAAGGCTTGCTTGACCCTCTCATAATTCTCATATGCTGGAAGATATTGCAACACTTGTTGTCTCAAATTTGACCTTGTGGTCAGCATAGCAGACAGATGTCTTCTCCTACTAAGAGCATTTTGAAATCTCTTTTCCTTTCCCTTGATATACTCAATACCAAAATCATACTCACTTAGGAACTCAAGCCACCCTCTCTTTCTTTCATTGAGGTTAGGTTGTGTAAAGATGTACTTAAGTCCTAAATGACCTGTCTTTAGTTCAAATGGTTTCCCTAGGAGATAATGTCTCCACATCTGTAATGCATGAACAATAGCTGCAAGCTCAAGATCATGTCGCACATAATTCAATTCATATTGTTTCAGTTTCCTTGACTCATATGCAATCACTTTCCCTTCCTGCATCAACACTGCTCCTACTCCTTCACCTGAAGCATCTGTAATCACTATGAAGTGCCCATTAGGATATGGTATAGTCAAAACTTGTGTCGATGTCAAATTTTCTTTTAGAAATTGAAATGCCTCCTCGCACTTCTCAGTCCACTCAAATTTCCTTCCCTTCTTCTGAAGAGAAGTAATAGGTGCTGCTATCCTGGAGAATCCTTCCACATATTTCCTGTAATATCCTGCAAGTCCCATGAAACTACAAACTTCAGTAACACTCTGCGGTGTTGGCCAATCCACAATTGCTTTTATCTTAGCAGGATCAATTGAGATTCCCTCAGCAGATATGGCATGACCCAAGTAGTGAACCTTCTTCTGAAAGAAAGTACACTTCAAAAACTTACCAAAGATATTTTGATCTCTTAGTCATTTCAATACTATCCTTAAGTGCTTCTTATGCTCCTCTTCTGTCTTAGAGTAAATCAAAATATCATCTATGAATATAAGCACACAATCATCTAAACAATCTCTAAAGATGTTGTTCATAAGATTCATGAATGTCGCTGGGGCATTCGTTAGAACAAAAGGTACCACTGTGAACTCGTAATGTCCATACCGAGTTCAGAAGGTTGTCTTTGGAATATCCTCATCCTTAATCCTTAGCTGATGGTAACCTGATCTAAGATCAATCTTAGAAAACACTGTGGCCCCTTTCATCTGATCAAATAGCTCATCTATCCTAGGTAAAGGATACCCGTTCTTAATGGTAACCTTATTCAACATTCTGTAATCAATACATAGTCTCAAGGTCCCATCCTTCTTCTTCACAAAGATTACCGGTGCACCCCATGGGGATACACTTGGTCTAATAAATCCCCGCTTCAGTAATTCCTGCAATTGAGCCTTCAGCTCATATAACTCTGTAGTAGTCATTATGTATGGAGCCTTGGATTGAGACTTAGTTCCAGTTAAAAGTTCAATCGAGAAATCAAATTCTCTCTTCGGTGGTAGCTCAATAAGTTCTTCAGGAAAGATATCCAAGAACTCCTTGAGAATTGGATAGTCCTCTGGACTTTGCTGGACATTATCCAAGTCACTCACCAATATAGCATATATGGAACATCCTTTCTGATGTGCTTTCTTTAGCTGCATGGCTGAGATATGTCTCAACTCTAGAGGCTCTTGAGATCCAAAAATCTCAACTAGATGTCCAAAATCATCAAGACAACTCACAATCTTATCCTTGCAGCTCACTATAGCTTTATGCTCAGTTAACCAATTGATCTCTAGGATCACATCATACGAAACCAATGGTGCTACATATAGATTAACTTGGGTTTGGAAATCTGGTAGCTCTAAATCGTTGCAAGATAGACATGAATCTACCCTCTTCTCTGCTCGGTTTCCATACTGAACCATCCATGCATGTGACATGTAACCAGGTCTAATAGGTAACTTAGCAACTGCTTTAGGATCAATAAAGCATTCAATATCTCATGTATCTATCAAAATGGAAACTTATTGACCAAAAAGCTTACCCATCATCTGAATAGGTGAAGCTTGAAATTTTTTTTGACGGTTGTCAACTACTGCATGAATCTGGTGTTGCGGTGCTCGCCAATCATTTCCTCCTCGCTAAAATCCTGTATGCTTAGTGCAATTAGAGGCATAGTGATCTCCTCCACAATTGTAACATCCATCTCGTGGCCCTGGGTGACCACCTATCCTATTCTTGGTATTAGAGAAGTTGGTGGTATTATTATTCACTTTCTTGTTTCCACCAAAGCTTCCTTCTCCTTTTTCCTGAGAGTTTGCTCCTCTCTTTAGGTTCCTTATCTGTTGATTGTTGTTACCCCTTTGGTTATTACTATTATTATTTTGGAACTTCCTGTTTCTAAATCCAAATTTAGCATTCACATTCTTTCTGTAGTTTGCTACCTGTTGCAACTTTTGTTCCTGTTTTATAGCCTTCTCACTTCCTTAAGTTCTTTTCTCTTGCCATTCTAGCACAAGAACTTTTCAACCTTTATCTTTTGATAAGGTTTACGCATTGTTGCGTAATGAGCTTGTAGTTTCAGTGTAGAACTTGGCAGCTTTGATACCAAATGTAAAGAGCAAAAGTCTTTAATTCCAAATATCTTATAATTCCTTTAATAATTTCATTTCCATACCATAAATATCGTAACTCCATTAAATAAATAAGTTTAATCCAAAAGATTCCAAATATCAACTTTAAAGTCTACAACAAGATTCATAATACATCCAATTACATTCATAAACACGTGTCATCTTTCACGACAGTTACAATTCAAAAACATGGTAAAAGAAATTTACAATCCAAGACTTAGGCATTTTGTTGCCTTAAGTTTGACAATAATCATACAATAATGAAATATAATTGATATAAGAAGAAATCTTTATTTGATCTTCAATCCAATAGCTTATCTTCAAACATGAAGATGAGAACAAGGTTCAAGCGCTTTTTCCACCCAACCTCAAAGCTTACACTTCCTCGAAATTCCTTCTTGTTGAATTTTCATTGCCTTCCCTTACCTCATAGCATACCTTAAATATAATTTTCTGAAAGTTAGATTTTTCATTGCTTTTTTTTTTCTCACAGATTCAGCATATTGGATCATTCAGTAGGAGATCCAATGAATAATCAGCAATGACAATCCCCGAATTTCATAATAATGAATTTCAAATCATTTCATTTGCATTTAAATTTCAATTTCAATTTCAATTTCAATCACAATTTATATAATCATCTAGCATAAACATTGAAATTCTCATGATTAATAATCGCAATAAAATAATTGATAAAATCAGTACGTGACAAACTCGCTACTATTTCGACAAGAGAATCCTCCCCAAAATGATAATGAGGAACAGGGGTTACCCCAGGTTGGTGTCCAAATGAACCCGAAGCCTAACCCTAGGTCCAATACCCAACATTCTGATTCGAGGGAGGGACCACCTTTGAATGCTACCCCTTTGGCCATTTCTAGTATTAAGTTCTCTGTTTCCAAACCTCTAAAAGTTGTTGTGGAGAAAAACGTTGAGTACAAATTACTTAGAGTCACCCCTGAAAAGAGGAAGCATTCGTTGCTATTGCTTGAACCCCTTAAGAAAAAACTTTTGAAAAAAGACCAGAAAAGAATGAGGAAGCTATAACTATTATTGAAGATCTAGAGGGAAACCAGAAGGAGTATGAGGAGGATGGGAAGATGGGTTTGATGAGTGGAGGCCAAATATCGATGAGGTTAGCCAAGGTCAAATTTGCAGATAGGAAAGGGAAACAAAAAGAAGTTGAGTTAACTGAAGAGGAAAATTTGGTAGTGGAAGAGTTTGAACCTTAACAAGATGAGGACGATGAAGATATGGAGTTTGAAGATAGTGCCTATGAGATGGGGGAAGAAGATGTTGAGGAGGACTCTGATGACAAGGAGGAGGAAGGATTTGAAAAGGAAGAAGATACCAATGATATGGAGAAGGAGGCTAAGGAGGACATTGATAATATGGAGAAGGGGGCCACTGAAACAAAGGTCAATACTGAAGATGTTTCTAAATTTAAAGATACTAATGTCATTTTCTTGAAAAGTAGGATAACCTTCTTGCAAGTCGAGATGGAAGACATGGAGAAAGCGCTCATCACCCTGATGAAGGTGACCGATGGTTTGATGTGTCGTGCCATGATGGGTCAGTTTTTGGTCAAACAAAGATTAATAGGAAGTTGAAGAAGATCAAGAAACATGGTGAAGAAAAGGATCTAGAGAATGAGGAGGGCCCAGATTGGAGGGAATTTGTTTGCCAAATTGGAAAAAATTGGGAACTCATTGCAAAAGCCAAAATAATGGCTTTGGTGTCTAGTGTTGATCTCCTTTATGTTCTTGTTTTACGTCTACTCTTAAACTATCGATTCTCAAGTTGATTGTCTCGAACTGTGTTTTCTTGTTGGCTATGTTATGGTTTTAGACCTGCTAGACTTTAGTTACTCTTTGTTTTGATTGGTATACCAATTTTTGGGTTAGTAGATGGTATTATCTTGTTTTTTATTATAATTATATTGATCTTGTGGATGCTAGTAATGGTAATCTGGCCTGCATGCCTCTTTTGAAGACTTAATAGTAAAAAATTGTTGATGTTTTGTCGAGTTTGGCTGGTTCTGTTTCCCCAACCTTTTTGTTGTTTTCATACCACGAGATCAGGGCCCTTCCTTGCTAATATAATAAAAAACATTGAGAATATTAGAATATATCTCGAGAACCAACAAACACAAGGATATAGGGTTCAAGATTTATCTAGATCCTATATATATGTAGGGAAATACCTTTAACCCATATGCACAAACACATAGGAGGGATACACCTTTAATCCGTGAGCATGAATATATATAAGGACACTCCTTTAACCTATGGACACTATTGTTATGTGGGAACCTCAACCCTCGTTGGTACCCATTAACCTCTTTGATGTTGCCCTCACTAACTGTGATCCTAATAAAATGCTGCTTCCTAAATGTGAGATGTTAAATAAGAAACTAATAGTGCAATAAAGAGAAACAACAAGATAATAGGGCACCTCAATGATTAGCCTAAGAAGATGAACAATATGAAAGCAAGATAAACAAATAAATTGCTGTTATACCTTCATGTTGTTGCTTCCTTGGTTGGCCCTTGATGTTGAAGTCTTGTGTGCTCCTTGGATGGCAATGAAAATGAAGTGGATGCAAGATGAATTGATGCAATATGGATGCTAAAATAGATGAGAGATTGAATGGCAATTTTGCAAGAGTTTATTTGCAAAAGACTTGATCCCCCAAAATGAAGGAATTGAAGGGGTATTTATAGGCCAAATTGAATTCTCTAGAGAATTCAACGGTTGGGATTGATCCAACAAAGATCAAGATGAAGGGCTATGGTGAGTTGAGGACTCACAAGCCCTCACATCTTGACATGTGGAAGGTGAGATGTCCTAGGGTGGAGTGATGTGGAAATGAAGTGGATCTTGGGGGATGAGAAGATTCCTTGGAGGAATCTAGTGGATAAGAGAGTGTCTCCAAAAAGCTGGAGATTTGTCACACGTGGGTGATGTGACAAGTCCAAGGTTCTAGAAGCCCTTGGCACATGTGAAGTGACAAGTCAAGGCTTCTAGAATATTGCATGGGGGATGGGGAAGACCTTGGGAAGATAAAAGTGAATTAAAAATTCACATGGGGAAGAGGGGAACCTTGGTTGAATAAATGTGAATTAAAAATTCACATGGGGAAGGGAGTCCATACCAAAAATGGTAAGTGGGAAGGTTGACCAGAAAAGGTAAGCCAAATGTGGCTAATGATGATTCTGATTAAGGTAACTAATGAGAGATTAGAGGCAAGTGGGAGATTATGGAGGATGTGACACTTAATCAAGATTAAGTGGTGCACATCCTAATTACAGATTAATTAATTTAATCTGGATTAAAAGGGGGTTATGGAGAATGTGACAAGGAGAGAGAAAAAGATGAATTAAAAATTGGTTTTAATTCAAATGGGTTAAAAGACTAAATCAAATAATTTGTCATATTTATTTAATTTAGAGAAGAAAATGGGGTAAGATAAAGTATTTAATTTATTTAATTAGATACTTTAGGAACCTTAGGCAGAAAATGAAATAATGATTAAATAAATTATTTAATCACTATTAATGAAATAGATGAATAAAGTAGACAATTTTGATCATATGGAAGTGATCAAATTTGGATGTCTACACTAACAACTTAGGCTTACAAAAAGAGTGTCAATAGTGGGAGTCGAACGCTCCCCATTAGAGTCACTAGTTTTATTAACTTGTACTGACTGCCACTACACCAAAAGCCTAAGCTATCATTGAGGTCAACATCAAAGAGGTTAAGGGGTATCGATGAGGGTTGAGGGTCCCATGTGATAGTAAGTACATTAATAGGCAAGAATATATCTGATGATATACACTCATGTTTCATATCTAACAACATATTTTAATTTAAACATACGAAGTACAACTTTCTTTTGAAATAATGGATCTTTTTAAATCTATGAACCATGTTGGTTTGATATCTTCAAGGGCTTAGTTTATCTAAACTTTTATTTCCTAGTCATATGAGTGACTAGGAGCTCTACTCTTGTTTGGCCTCAAGTTCCATAGGCATTGTAGTTCCACAATTGCTCCTAGATAGAAGAGGCTTACTTGTAGCACCCACGCTCTTAGGACCTCCAACACCCAATGACAGTCTTATGGGTGACTAAGGGCTAATTGATAGGGAGCTAGGCACCTAACCCACCTCCCATACATTTTTTTCCAAAGGTGCCTTTTACAAAAAAATAGGCTTAACTTTTTCGTTATTTATTAGATTTTCAAACATTTGTAGGTGTTGAAAATTTGGCTCAAAGCTTTACGTAGTGGATCAAGTATTTTTTTAAGAATTTGAACAAAAAAGGTAAAATCATTTGAAAAGTGTCCTTTTAGTTTAAAACTCCAAAGTCTCATTAACTTTTGCATATGAAGTCATTTTTCTATGATTTTTTGTAAAAAAAAATCAAAAAGTTGTAAGCAATCTATTTATGATATTTATTTTTCTCCTGAACTCATTTTTTTGTTAATTTATGGCTAACCTTTGAATGTAGTGTTTTTCATGTGTTGAACACTTACAAGCTTGGAACTATTAACTTGGTGGTTTATGTAGGATGATATATTAAAAGGCATTAATATTTTCTCTTTTTGTTTGATGTGTTTTCTTTATTTATTTTCTCACTAGGTAGAAGTACAAACCTATGTAACACTTTTATAAAGGAAAGAGCCGATACAAATATAAATTTTCAACTTTGACCACATAAAAGTGGTATTTATGTTTTGAATTTCAAAATAATATAAACTAATGAAATGTAGAACTCTTGATGAAGTTTATCCTTGTCATTTTAAAAAAAAGTGGTATGATATATTTTTATAAGTTTAAGAGCAAAATTTGAATTACTGAAATTTTTTAGAAAAAAGTGAGGTTGATGGGACATCACAAAAAAAGAGCAAACTATTTTTTTCCTCGATTTTCCCCCCAAATAGCTAACTTCAATATCTAGTGCATGAAAAGAATTGATGAATATTTTTTTTAAATAATGTTTTAAAGTCAAACTTCATCAAAATATTATAGTTTTTATGGGACGTCAACTTTTGTCTAATTTTGTTATCATTAAAAAAATAGCCTTTTGGAGAGGATTCTCTCCTCTAGTGCATTGCATATTTTTCAAAAAAAATGAATATATTTTAATATATATTTTAAATTCCTAATGAACCTCATGTTTGATTATAAAAACCTACTTATAATAATTTATTTAAAAACCATAACAAAACTAATCAAAATATCAAAAATGGTATATTTTTGGTTTCTAGATTTTGAGCTCTACAAAAATATATTTTCATATTTTCATGAAAGTACCCCTAGTTGGAGAAACTCAAAGTTCAATTTTTATTTTTTTAAAATTTTACCCAAAAGAGGGGTTAAATTGCCACATAGGCAACCACATAGATAGTTTCGGTCAAAAGGATCTCAACTGAAACTCTTTTCATTAAAAGTGTTTTGCCTATAACCATACACATAAATTCAACCACAATTCAAATTTCAAATTAAAAAAAATATAGTTTTGGGTGAAAGGGTTTCACCCAAAATTGTATGTGCCATAAATATGCTACATGGTTTCAATTGAAACTATTTAAGGTGAAACTATTTTGTTGGTAGAAAGTGTGATACAACTCTGTGCTTTTTTCCCACTTTAAATATTGGGATAAAAATTGGCTTTCACACTTTGTTTTGGGATAAAATTTTAACTTTTTTCTTTTAATCCCAAAATTGTATTTTACGTATGCTCTCCTCTTGCATTTTTGGGCAATCTTTAGAATAAACAACAAATATTATTTCCTAAATTACTTTATAGGGGGCCTACCTTTAATTTCATCACCAAGGGCATGACCTCAACTCTAGCATTCTAATGGAGAATAAAAAATGAAAGGTGAATCAAAAGACACACCTTATGGAAGTGAATTTCATCATTTGAGATAAGCCCCCAAGAGATTTATACCTTGGAGAAGTGAAAGAGAAGAGTGGGTTACCCTCTTCTCTAGGCTATTTGGAATTTTTCACTTTCATATACATGAATTAGGCTTCATATATCCTTGTGGTATTTCAAAGATACTCCTATAAAGTCTTGTATATCCTAGTTTAAAACCATCAACCATCTTTTCTCGTGGTGCATTAGATATTGTTTAGGCCTATGAAATTACTTAGAGCATACTTTTAGAGTGGATAGATAGAGCTAGTGTTGGGTAAGGCTTTAGCCTCCAAAGTAAGGATTCCATAGGTTATACATGACCTTGCATTCCCTAACTATCCATCACTTGATATATAGTATATTTGTAGGTCCACAAGGATTGATCCACCTTTATCGAATGATATAGGATTTTTATGGTGTCTTCTTGATTAGGTGTTGTGCATACCAAGTGCTTGTTTGTAAACTTTTAAACCAATTTAGTCAAGTCCAATTTTCAAAAAGATTTTTTATTGTTTAAAAACATAATACAATTGGTATCCTTGAAACAAAAAGTTGAAGCCAATTTTATAATAGTCATCATCCACAACCTTAGTGCCAGAATTCATTTTACCTTGTCTTAGTCCAAAATTCATAATTTTGTTCTAAAATACATAATCATTACCTTTCAACACCTAGCCTATTTCCCAAAACTTACTCCTAGTCCATATTATATATCCTTTTGTCCATCAAAAATCCTCCATCCATAATGCCTAACCATTATCCTTTTGTCATCATCTACCATCCTCACATTGGTCTAAACCTTAAATTTTTTATCCTAAATCCCTCCATTTATTTTAAACATCAGTCCATCCTTTATTCCACCCATTTAAATATCAAACCTAATCTCTTGCATCCCAATCCATTTCTAAAAAAATTCAAACCTTATCCAATTTTCATTTGAACTTAATCAACTAAATCTTAAATCATCCCTCAACCATCCTCATCCAAACATTACCCCCCTCATCCACACCTGTAATGTGGTAAAATTACACCCCTTGCAATTTCACATACATTCTTGTATCCACTCCCTTAGCATTTGTGTAGGTTCATTTTATCCCTTGCATCAGCCTTTTCCCTTCTTAGGATGCTCAAAGATCCCTTTTTAGCAGCTACCCCCACATGTTAGCTTTGCGTCAAACCTTGTGCTTTTCTTGTTCTTGTAATTTTGTAGTGTGATGTGTCTAGACACTAGCATGCCACACAAACATCCCACGACATTTTGACATTCAAACAACCGTTTTCGAGTGCCTTGCCATTTTTCAGCTACTTTTTTGGTGGTAACAAACCGAGATGCCTTGTAACAACTCAAGAAGCTTCTTTTCCCCTCCTTTTCTCTCTTTAAATGCTATATTTTCAATCCATTTGGTCTTTCTTGGGCTCTATCTTGAACTCTCTTCTCCTTTCTTGGGAATTCTCTCTCTTTTCTCACTCTCTCAAGTTTTCATAAATCTCTACAACTTCCTACAACACTCTCAATCTCTCTTGGCAACACTCTTTGCAACTCTCTTGGCTCTTGCAGTTGTCTCTTTCTCCCTTTGGATTCCTCAAGCCTTGTAGGTGATATCTATCCTATTCCTTGTATCTTTGAGCATCTTGGGATTTCTCACATCCCCTATCTATTACATCTTTATTTTGTGATATGGGTACTCATCCTTGAGTGGGGATTACTTTTATCACTCTTGCATTCATTTCATTTCTACTTAATATTCCTCTTTATCTATCTAGCTATTCGTGGAGGTGGGAACACTAAAATGGGGGTTTGACTATGACAAGCCCCTAAATAGCCCCAATATTTTCCTTTGATCTTATGTGTGCAAGTATTGAAGATATTTCTTTATTGGAGGCTTCAATGCTTGGTCTATTGTGAGCACTTTATTTTCCTTCCTTAGTTTTATCATTTGCATTTAGTTCACTTTACTTTATTTCAGTTTTGTTATTCTCTGTTACTTTCCTGCATCTGAGAGTTCTTAGCAACTAGAGTAGAAGTAGTTACTTTGTGTTCTCTACAAAATTCTCAATTTTTAGTCCGTACGGGATGCCAACGCGCCTCTCAGACTTTAGCGTGCCATGCTTTAGTCTATACTTCGCAATTCCATCCTTTGGCTAAAAACTTAGTAGTTTGACAAGAAAACCTCTGTGACCTACTCATTATAATTTTGAAACTCTTGCTTTGTTCCTTGAGGTAGTTTAGGGCGGTTTTCTCCCTGGGATTCTCTTGAGAATAAAGAGATTCGTGAGTAGCGAATCCCCCTTCTCTACATTTTTGTGAACCTGACGTGAAAACACTCGAACCCCATTTTGTACTATCAAGGTGATACACCAGCCTTCGACCGACTTGTCTATATCTTTATTTCAAAATGTTCTTTCTATCTTTCTTCCTCCTATCTCTTTCCATCTTTGTTAAGAAACTTCAAGAATTCCTCTTACAAGTGTGTGAAAGTGAGTTCTTTTCTCTTTTCTTATTATTCTTTGTTGATCCATCTCTTAAAATTCATTCTAAGGATATTTTGGCGCAAGAGGATGAAATCATTGATGTTTTTCTTAACATTAACCTGCCTTCTCTTCATTCCAATGCACTCTCTTCTAAAGATGATACATTAGTGAATGATGAATCCCTTCTCACATCGAATCCTCCAAAGATAGATGTTGAGCATATTTATTCAAATGATTCCTTTGGGAGGTGTAAGGAATCTGTAAATATAATCAATGTCTTTGTTGCCCCTCAAAGGCCTAAGAAATCTGTTATTTATTTGACTCTGGCTAGTCCTTCTCTTAAAAGGATTTGTTCTATTAATGGTGTTCCATTTGATAGTGATTCTCCTGATGTTTCTAAGGCTTCCTCTTATAGAGTAGTAGCCCATACTTATAATACTAGAAAGAATTAAAAAAATGTTAATCAACCTATTTCTTTACCTCATTCTCAACCAAGTCTTCCTTCAACACCTAAACCTACAACTAAAGCACCTGGTGATTACAATCTTGTCAAGCAACTCCATGTTACTCTGGCTAAGATCTCACTATGGGACTTGCTTCAGTCTGCTCTAATTTATCAAGGTATGCTTCAAGAAGCCTTGTAAAAGATTATGTTGTCTTCTTCTGCTAGGCCAATAGATGTTAATACATTGATAGCTCATATTCATGCGGATTCATCGAATATTACGTTCTCTCTGCAGGAACTCCCACCTTCGGAAGTACAGAAGCAAGCGGATCCTCTAATGCTTATAGTCAACATTAACAAAATTGGCATTAGACGTACTCTCATTCACACGAGTTTGTTGCTCAATGTGTGTAGCATTAATCTATTGCCTAAAATTAAAATTGATTCATCTTCTCTTGTAGCTTCTTCCTTATGCATTCATGGGTTCGATAATGTCGATCGACAAGCCCTAGGCATGATAGTCTTACCTTTAAGGTTGGGACCTGTTATTGCACCCACTCTTGTATATGTTATGTTAGAAAATTTACCATATAATATTCTCCTTGGTAGACTGTGGATTCACATGATGGGTGTAGTCCTGTCTACCTAGCATAAATCTATTAAGTTCATTTGTAACAATCAAGTAGTCACAATCAAGGCTGACCCTGATGCCATACACTTATGTGAGATGGAACTTGTCGGCCAGTCTTCAATTGCACTTACTCTTAAAAATATTATCCCTTCAATATATTCCAATGTGTTGATGTCTACTCCAATAGTACTTATTACTCTTGAGATAGATGTCCCTAAAGAATATCCTTTTGAAGCAAGAAATTCTAAGTCTACTCCTTCTCAAGAGAATGCATGTCTTGGTGATGATTGGGGTTCTCTAGACTTTATGGAATCCTTCATTGGAGAATATAAAGTCAACCCGATCCACTTAGACCTTCCGATAACATAATTAAAACATGCTATCAAATATGGTTATTCTTATGTATCATGGGATAATGTGAATACAAATTGTAATGTTCTAAATGTTGATCATCCCCCTTTTGAGGAAGATGACCACACTTTTGTTAAAGAGGCTAATACTGGCAGTCCTGTCAAGAAGGCTTATGGCGATCCCGTAGAGGAGCATAATCCCAATTGCCAGAATTATGCTCTCTATGAAGATCCTCCTCCTCAAGATTTGCAAACATGTTATGGCCTTGGTTTTAAACTTGTCTCTAAATATGACTATGGATGTAAAGGTTGTGGGTGTAACAAACAAGGCATTCATGTCCCTATAAAACATGTACCTCATAAATGTAATTTGGGGCTTGGTTGCTTGAATGAATAATCTAAACAAAAACCACAGTTGAATGTTGACATGATTTCCACTCAACCTCATTTTCATGGATTGATTCATCCGTCATTATCTATTATCTTCATGTCTTCTTCTTGTGAGTAGTCAAGCTTTTCTCGACAAGAGAAAGGTTTGATTCTTGCTCTCGATCCTATATCTGAGCAAGAGTGTATCTTGTTAAGGATTCTCAAAGCCCACTTGATTACTCTTCCTCCTCTTACATATAAGAAATTTCATAAACATGATAATGAAAAAAATTCTTCTGTGTATACCATCGAGTGTCTAGCCATTCCACTAGTGAATGTAAGGCCTTGAAGGATAAAATACAACTTCTTGATTTTGGTGTCATCACTCATCTATTTGTTGATGCACTTGCCTCTTCTTCAAATAATAAGTGATATTGAGGTCTACCTCTATCCTATCCATTCTAAGCATCTTCTCATGAGGTTTTTACACCTCCCTCCAATAGTATATTGCATGGTTCTCCTCCCCTTTGTGCTAGGGGTTTTGATAACTTGTTTTGGAGATGTGTGTCCCCCTTAAAGGACCCCCTCTCTTCTCTATTTATTTTAAAAGAAGCATCCCTTGAGTGGATCCATTTTCTTTTGAAGGGTTCTCGAGGGACCCTTTTGAAAGCTTCTCCTTCAAATGAATTCATTGGCATCTAGCTTGGGGACAACTTGACTAGACCTATCTTGCATCTTGGTGTCTAGCTTGGGGGTAGCCTGACTAGACCTATCATTTTTGTGACTGTCCTAAAACACAAATTGTAGTAGCCATAGGCTTATTTGATATGTCTTGCTTTGCAAGACTAGGAAATTGTAGAGTTCCTTTGCATCAAGCTTGCTTTACAGGACTGAGAACTTGTAGAGATCCTTTGCATCAACCTTGCCTTGCAGGACCGAGCACTTGTGAGGGCCTTTCAGACTTTGTGGAGCCTTTGACATTTGGCCTAACTCAGGACTAAGCACTTGTGGTTCCTCCTTTGCAGGACTAAGCACCTATAAAGCACTTTCTCTTTGTAGGACCAAGCACTTGTAGAGATTTTATTCATCTTCTACAGGACTAAGCACCTACGACACTTTTGTTCAAATTTCCTTAGGATTGAGTACCTATGGAGCTATCTCTCTCTCTCTCTCTCTCTCTCTCTCTTCTCTTCTTGTTTGTATATATCGGATTGAATATTCACATCTTCATCATGGGTATATACCTATTCCTCTCTTTGACATTGGTTGCTTCTTTGACTTTTGGGTGCATTCTTCTCTTGAAGCAATCAGTCCTTACATTCTTCTCTCCATTTAAGAATTCTTCTATGTTTTATTTCTTAATTTAGGGATGACACATAGTATTGAGACAACCTTCTACATCAAGGTCTCTTTCACTTTTCTGACTCAAATCCTTTAGTTTGTTATGTGTTTATTTGTATGTGTTATCAATGCATATGTTCTAACCCCGTGATGTAATGGATTTTAATGTTCTAACATTGTTATCTTGTGCATATCTTTCTTGTCTAACACATTTGTTTTGTAAGTTGTTAGCCTGGGGGCATACTTCCTTGGTTTGAATGGTTGTTTGCTTCCTTTATAGTTTCCTTTTGGAATCATGATGTTATTTATATTTAGTAGATTTCCTTTAGCATGAATATTAGTGTAGATTCATATGCCTACTAAAGCGGGGACAAAATGTAATGCCATAAAATTGCACCCCTTGCAATTTCACATACATTCTTGTATCCACTTTAGTGTCCACTCCTTTAGCATTTGTGTAGGTTCATTTTAGCCCTTGCATCAACCTTTTCCCTTTTTAGGATGCTCAGGGACCCCTTTTCAGTAGCTACTCCCACACGTCAACTTTGCATCAAACCCTATGATTTTCTTGTTCTCATTGTTTTGTAGTGTGATGTGTCTAGACACTAGCACACTGTGTGAACGTTTATGTGTTGCGCTAGAGTCTCATGACATTTCAATGTTCAAATGACTGTTTCCAAGTGCCTTGCCACTTGTCAGCTACTTTTGTTGGTGGTAATGGCCCGAGACGCCTTGTAACAGATCGATAAGCTTCTTTTTCCTTCCTCTTCTCTCTTTAAATGCTATCTTTTCAATCCATTTAGTCTTTCTTGGATTTTATCTTTAACCCTCTTCTCCTTTCTTGGGCATTATCTCTCTTTTCTCACTCTCTCAAGCTTGCATAGCTCTCTACAACTTCGTACAACACTCTCAAGGTCTCTTGGAAACAAAATTTTCAACTTTCTTGGCTCTCGTAGCTGTCTCTTTCTCCCTTTGGCTTCCTCAAGCCTTGTAGGTGATATCTATCTCATGTCTTGTATCTTTGAGTATCTTAGGATTTCTCACATCCCCTATCTATTGCATCTCTATTTTGTGATACAAGTTCTCCTCCTTGATCAAGGATTGCTTTTATCACTCTTGCATTCATTTCATTTCTTCTTATTATTCCTCTCTATCTATCTGGTTGTCCGTGGAGGTGGGATCACCAAAATGGGGGTTTGATTACGGTAAGCCCCTAAATAACCCTAAAATTTTCCCTCGATCTATTGTAATAACCTATATAAAATATAAACACATAATTTATTTTTCAATCTAATGTATGAAAACCCTCCTTCTAGCGCCAGATGTAAACACCGAAATCTACAAATTGCTTCAAACAATGACCACCCTTAGATTGTTGATTAGTTTAAAACAAGCAGATCTGACATTCCTATGAAATATTCAATCATATTTAAAATATGCAAACTAGATAAATAGAACAAAGACAAATAAACGAAGGCATATGAAAACATGACCAAACTCTATTCCATAGTGGGAGTGGTGCCCCTTATGATGTGGAAAGGATGCCCTTTCCCAACCCCTGATAAGCAAGAATGCCAAGATGATGATGATAATGCCAATACTGAGATTGTGCATCAAGTTGTGTTGTAGTGTTGTAGTATTCAATCAATAGAGAGGGTCTCTATTTATAAAATAGAATGATAGAAGAATGCAAGATAGGAGGAATGTGGGATAATATATACTCCAATGGCATTGTGCCACTTGTCAGCATTCCAATGGAGGGAGGTTGAACACATTTTGATCAATGTGAAAGTTTGAATTTTTGAATTTGATGAAGTGACATGTTTATGGGGGATGAAAGATGAATTAAATGCCAAGTTTGACTTGTGTAAGAGACATGTAAGAGCTCTTAAATGCTTTGTTGGATGGACAAGTCATGTAGGAGGGAAAATTCAAATTGGAAGAATATTCCCTCAAAGATGCCAAGTTTGAATGAAAATGAGGAATTAATAAATCAATTAAATTAATTTATGTGCACAAGTTGTAAAATCTAGAGAAAAGAGGATTAGGATTAAATTAATCAGGATTTGATTAATTTAATAGGAGATTAGGTGATTTTGACTTTTGACTTAGATTTTAGGATTAAAATAAATCAAAATGAGAAGAAAATGATTTTAGATTTAATTAAATAAAGATTTGTTTTATTTAATCAAAGAGGATGATGTTAGTGTTAAATCAAATAAAGATGAATCTATTTAATTTAAATGGATGACTTTAAGAGATTATTTAAATAAACTTGATTTATTTAATTAAAGAGATAACTTAAGAGATTAATCAAATAAACTTGATTTATTTAATTGATGGGCGAATATGAAAATATGAGGAATGCATGATGTCAATTTTGCATGTCTACATTTTCCCCCTCTTTGAAGCAATGTACTTGTTGCATTGGTTCAAAGAATGATGTCGCCAAGATTGAAATTGAAATTTTTTGATTTTTTCGGATGTCCCAACGAAAAGTACATTGGTACATTGTTTCCCCCTCGAGAGATTGAGCGAAAAGTTTAATTTGAGGGTCAATCTCGCGACAAAGAGGTTCAAAATGGATGTATGGATGGTTAGACTAACAGATCTATATGATAATGATGATGCAAATGAGATGTTTTTAAGATGCTTAGAATAACAAATCTATATTATCCTAAACAACTTAAATGATGATGCAATGCATGTGAGATGGATGATGTTGTCCTATGATGATACAACACGATTATGCAGGATGAGAGTGTAGATGCAAGATGGATGCATTAATGAAATGATACTATGTTAGCGTGAAAGAGGATAGAAGAATGAGAGGGATCAACCCTCAAATCCATGAAGATGCAGAAGTCCAACAAGTCTATTAGATATGATGATGAATGATGATGATGTATTGCTTATCCAAGGATGGGAGAGATAAAGATCATAACTTTCCTTATGTTTGATAACACACATAGGTACGATGCATCAAGGTATAAAGAACCAGGATGGCGTTGCACCTAGTGTGATGGACTTTGAATTGACAATCAGATATGAGTACTCTTGTTCACACCTGACATACAAAACCTTATTCAGAGTGCAATTAAGATATTCTAAACATCTCATACCAAAACATAGAAAAGAAATCCTTACTATGTGGTCAACAAGACATCTAAAACACCTTCCCTACAAACCAAACAAAGCATGCATGGCCAAGTTATATTACAAGAACATCCAACAAGCATAGCAAAAAAAAGATAATGATCGTTGCCCCATTCCTTTCTCACTAAACCTTTTGATTATGCATCATCGAGAGGTCCTTGGAATGAGCACAACATAAGATAAGTCAAAAAGACCAAGATAAAGTAAACAGACAAGCTAATGTTCTTCGTATCGCTAGCCAAGACTAAACTACGGTGATGCTTGATGTTGATGTCCATCGTGGGAAGGATGCATCCTAGGACATGTTGTGATCAGGTGATGATGAGATTGACTGGATGATAAGCTATTGATACTCTGAGTTGATCAACTTGCTTGCTTACTGACCTAGACTTGAGACTTTGACGATTAGGTGTTCACTTTTGAACCTGCTAGAAATGCTTCCAATTGCTTTGCCAAAGGATGAATGCGACGGTGATTTCTTATGAGTGATGATTACTGTGGGTGAAAGCGAGATGAGACAGGTGCGCCATTTTGGGTTTTTTCAAATATTTGGATGTTTTTGGTGTTTTTGAAATGTTTTGAGGCTGTTTTAATTTTTGGGTTTTTCAAATTTTTTTGGATTTTCAAGATTTTTGAATGTTTTTGGATTTTATGTTTTTTGAATGTTTTTGGATTTTATGTTTTTTGAATATTTTTGGATTTTGATATGATTTGGATTTTTTTGGATTTTCACATGATTTCACTGATTTGGATATGGATATGATATCAGTGCTCTATTTTGGGATTTTGTTGAAAACCAAGCTAGGGTTGATTGATCAGATTGATGGATCTATGATTATAACATCATTGAGGATACACAACAATTCAAGGATTTCAAGATTGATGATGATAAAATTGTTGAGGATACACCACAATGCAAGGATAGTGTTAAGGAACACAAGGATTGGGAAGGATATCCCGAGATGATGATGGATTGATTGAATTTGACTGATCAAGATTTTGAAGCTTGATTTGGAATAAAATTATTTTGATGACTTGATGTGACACTGAAGTGCAAGTTAGATGGAACTGATATTGATTGTTTGGATTGATGTTTGATGCTTGATGAGGAACATCTTCTTTCCAAAATGTGTCATGGGGTAGTGATTTGGATTTTGGCTCACAAATGCTTTGACCAATTTGATTTCATGTTTGCCAATGTTTGGATCACCACATAAGTTGGAAGATATAGATCAATATTTATTCTCGAAGCAAGATGTAATTATCTACCCCTAGTGTCTAGCAATGTAGGGAATGTCATGGGTGGACACTTGGATAGGTATATGGATTGATAGATATGGTAAGAATGCAAAGAATTCCAAGGATTATCTTGTGACAAGATAAGGTGTTCAAACAAAGGAATGCTCATTTGGATAATTCTTCAAGGATTAGATAGCATTGGGTAGGATAGGATAAATGAAAATGACCCATGTCAAGATGTCTACCACAAGCAAGTGTGAAGTCTACACCAAACTTGGTCAAGATTAAGATAGTTTGGAAGATGGATGCAGATAGATGAAGATGGATGGGATAAATGATTCATGGATGAATGTATTTATTATGGATAAGATGGATGGAATGTTGGCTTTATTATGGATGTGATAAGATGCTCCCAACTGAACTGGTGCACGTAGATGCTCGATTCTACACATGACGCATGTTTTCTAGGTTTTCATCATGGTACCTGTCCAAAGTGCCACCGAAGTGGTTTTCACTGGAGGACAATTTTTATCTTTACTATTTTCATGATTTTTTGATTTTTTTGATTTTTTTTTATTTTTCGCTGAAAGATTTTAAGCTCATGTTGAATCACCTGGTACTACTGACGTTGATGTTTCTATCATAATGCGCCACTGATATCCTACTTGAAGAAGTTGCTTTGCCAAGATACATGCACTTGAATGCAAATTTTGAGATTCTTGATCTGCTTTGCTGATATCGAAGTTAACTTTGTCTTTGTACGCACATCGCAATAGAGTGCCTTCTGAATCCTTATGATGAAGGGTCATTTCCAAAACATGGTCAATGTGAGAATTGGATATCATGCGTGGAGGCATGGATGGAGTGTGTTTAGGAATAAAAGATGGATTGGTTGATAGTTTGGAACCTTTGACTCTCCAAACTTGGGAAGATGAGCAATGATGGGTGGATACAGAAGTGTGCATGGAATTAGGACCAATAGCTTGATATACTTTGTGCATTGCTTGAGAAGCCTTATTTTTCCTTCATGGGCATCTTTGATGGATACTTTCCCCTTTTTTATTTTTCCCCATAGTTTATTTGACTGATGGAGCTTGATAGGGATAATATTTATTTGTATTTTTTGGTATCTAGGTGTATTTGATTTGTCCATTATGCTTCTCAACTTCTTTTTCTTTAATACTTTTTTTTGTGCTTTGATTCAAATATTTCTTTTGATGTTGGTCCCAATTCATGGATGGGGTGATGGGTGTATGAAGATTCGTGACGTGGCGAGTTGTAGTATTAGCATTGGTTTCACCACAAGGATTCTTCGTGCCCCCTATGTTGACATTTGCTTGAGACGAAGTTGCCCCCAGTATGGAGGTAGTAGCATCTTTGTTCTTTTATTCTCCCTATTTTGAGATGTCTTGTTCAGAATGCATTCTCTGATAAATGACCAATGCAAATGACCTTATTTCAACTTGCTACTCTGCTGACTCTGGAATATCTTGTTTTGTCTTACCTATTCCCTTGAGTGGACAATATTGGATATCTTCATACATAATGTCCTTAGTCTGAATTTGGGATATATCTGATCCTAATGTTGACAACTGAGTTTGACTGTAGGAATCAATATCCTGCTCTTTTTGTGTAATAATGTAAGGAGTAAAGGAATCCTATTTTGAATGAAGACCATCTACGTGTCCATCCAAAGAAAGCATCTCATGGGTAGATGGAGGAGTATGTGCTATGTGGATATGATCATCATTTATAGATAGGAGAGTGTCCATTACATATTTGTAGTAGCTTGGAGATACAAATTCTTGATCTCAATAAATTTTTTAAATTGCTTTCAACATGCTTTGGATCAAGTTCTTGACATGGCTCAATTTCAAATAATGGATTGCTTATAAAGGGTTCTTGGATATATTCATTAGGTATAGGAAGTTGCTAAAATTTCATGAGGTCAAAGGATGTCCATATGTTTTGGAAAGGATCATTGCTAGACCTTGTGAAAGATGTTGATCATGCTTCGGAATAAATTCTTGAGATATGTCCTCTGACTCATTAGGTGATGTAGAGACGTTTTCAACGTGATCATTGGTCAAAGGATCTTGATCATCATTTTCAATGATTGTGGTGGGGAGATTGTCAATGCTATTGCTAGTGATTGAATCTTGATCATTGTCCCCAATAGTTATCATCTTTTGATCAATCAAGTCTTGGATGAGATTTTTGAGCCGAATACAATTTGATGTTGTGTGTCCCTTTATTTTGTGAAACCCACAAAAGTGCTTCTCATTAGACCTTGGTGGTTTCACTATAGGCTCTGGATAATTCACATAAATGGGGATTTCAATGAGATTTTCTTGTATCAACCATTGCATGACCGATTTGATTGGTTCCCCAAATGGTGTGTATTTTTGTTTGTTACCTTGTAAGATTTGTATTTTAAATTGACCTTGTGGTGATTGATTTTGGAGATGTGGTGATTGAGTTTATTGTTGATCTTGATATCCAACTACAAGACATTGGAGATATTGTTCTTGATATGGTTGTGGAGACAACTCAATGTTTTGATGACATGGTTCAACCAATGGAAGAGTGTATTGATTTTGGGGTGGAGATGTCTCTTGGTGGCATGAATCAATGAGTTTTTTGAGTGTAGCAATTTTATTTCACAAGATTTTTCGTTGACATTCTCGATATCGTTCACTTGGTTGTTGACCAAGCATACTTGGCATGTTTAGATTTGGCATTATTGGATTTTTGTGATTGGGAAACACATTGCTTGGATTTAGGTAACTTTGATTTTTCATGGGGTTACCTTGACTTGGATCAATACATGGAGTTGCCAATATACTGTTGGGATTTTGAACATTGGTTTGATTTGCAAACACATCTATACCAAAGTTCACCAAGTGTAGATTTGATACATTCATGTTTGATAGGTTTGCACTTGGAATATTCACATTTGGTATATATGGATTGGATGGGATAATGTTGTTTGGAATACCCATGCCTTGATTGTTTGGTTGATAGATTTGTAAGTTTTGGCTTTGATTTAAATCTACCATCAGGAAAGGTGTTCCAAACTTTTGACTACGCAGACTCACATTTGTTGTATCATTGATGTTTGTAGGGGATAATGATCCCATGTACGGATTGTATGAATGTGAGTTTTGATAATCAATCGGCGTTCTAAGGCTTTGAAAGTTCAATTGATTTGGATTACTCATGATGTATGGAGCAAGTTTATATTCCATGTTCTTCTTGTGTTTTGATCTTGTTTGCACCATAAATAGGGATCAATTGATTTGATTTTAGGTACAAAAAGAGAAGAACTAGGATAAATTAAGGATCAAGATGATGATGAGGTTGAGATAAACAGAAGATGGATGATGCAGATGAATGAAACTCTTGAGAAACTTTAAGGGGGAGGCTAAAATTTAGGACTTGATTTGATTGGATTTTGATTGATTTAGATAATGAACTTGTAAACTCTAGGAGGATGTGTTTTCCTAGAGAGAACTCATACACAAGAGGATAATTTGACTAAGTGTGTTAAGTCAAACAAAGTGATTTTTGATAATGAAATCCTAGACCCCAAGATGTTGGATTTTATCAAGAGGTAGATTCATTCACAAGGATAATTTGACTAAGTGTGTTAAGTTAGACAAGGTGATTTTTGATTTTTCCTAGAAGTTTAGCATGATAATGTTTTCAAAGTTTCCAAGAGTTTGTTGGTGAGATGATCTTTTATTTTGATGGTTGAGGGATGAATGCGAGTGACTGATTTTGATCCTAGACTTGACCTAGATAAAACTCCTTCTTACAAGACCTCGGTTTTGAAGAACACGCTTGATATTTCCTATGTGAGAAAATCAAACCTTTGAAAGAGATTGGGATTTTGTGGCAATAGAACTCATACAAGTTAGGGTTGTTTCTTGAAGCTTTCTTTTAGAATTTGTAAACCAATCTTTCTCTTACCTCGAGAAGTCTTTCAAGATGCTCCTCATGAGCTTTTGGACTAAGACTTTCGAACTTGGGTTTTCGGATTTTGATTTTGCGGGAAATAATTTGAAAGAACACATGTGTGGGGTTCAATTGTCTCTTAAATTTTCTTAATGAGTTCTTTTTACCACAAAAAATTCTTTGATTAAATTTTCAAACTAAATGTCTATGTCTCAATTCCTTTTCATTCGACAAGGTCCATTATGTGAAAATCAAGGTTTCAATAGCATAGTTTCCTAGGTTGACTTTAGTATGAGCAAATTATGATGTAAATCCAAATTCTTAGAAACCTCTAAGGATAAAATCCCTAGGGAAAGCAACAACACTTGGATTCGGTCAAAGGTATTTGCCCCTCCTAAAGGGTTTGAAATTTGAAGATTTTGTGAATGTTTGTTTTCAAATGTTTCGAGACTCAAGAAAAGTGTGTTTTGATTCCAAGAGCATGCAAAATCCTAGGTTGAAAAGGTAATATTTTTTGGGTTCCCACTTGGACGAATCCAGCTGCGCATATTCATTGCGGATGATTAGATGCTTGACCACACAGGCTCCCCCTTACAATGCACTCACTTGTCGGGTCAACCAAGCATTAGTACCCATGAATCACCCATGGCATACTTTTCATCTCTACAACAAAATCACATGTATATGTGGGGCAGATTCAAAGGACATGACCTTTTGTACCAACAAATAGATTAGGATTTTGGCTTCTACATAAGTTGGTTCGTAATCAGGGTACCCGTTTAGAAGGCCACACGAGAGGCAAGATCAACCCATATAAAGAGTATCACCTACTTGTCCATAGGATCTCCTGTAATGATGAACTTTCCTCACCATTCAAATTTGTATACTGGTTGGGAATAGCTTGGCGTTTAGCCCGTTACTAGTTTGAGTCGTTCCCTTGGGGTGAGTACCTTTTCCCACCAAGGTAGACTCTCTAAAGGTGGATAATAGCAGAGGAGTGCATTTGTAGTTCGACCACCTAACACATTTAGGCAGGAGCACACACAATGTCTTTTATTCACACTCGCATGTTTTGTTCAAATTTTAGGTACCCAAATTGAAATGTGGACGCAATTTTTTTGACAACTTAATATCAGAAAAAGACTTTTGATTCTCAAGATCTCCGTGAGGCACGAGAGAAACGCATACATATTTTCGATGATATTACTTTGTGAAAAAGATTACAAAACACCAAATTCACATGTTCATTTTAATTTCCAAAGACAAAATTGAATTCTTTTTAAAGCCTCGAAATCAAAATGTGAGAGTTGTTTGTCAAATTTTTAGAACCTGAATTGAAATTTAGTAAGTTTCTAATGTTTAGTTTTAAATCCAACTTTGAAGAAAAATCAATCAATGATTAATTTGAAATCTAAATTGAAAGTGAGTTGTTCTAAAACAAAAAATGAAAGCAAGAAATGGATGCTTCAAGCTATTACAATAAGCATTAAAAAATGCTTTTTCAAGTTAAATTCCTAATTCCCCCACTCAAATTTGTTTGATATCTTCTTGATTTTCTTCGCTTTGCTACTTCGTTATCTTCAAGAAATCTACAAAGCATTTATCAACATATTTAGATATGTAAACCATTAATTGTTATGCTCAAGAAGCATTTAAGAAAATAAATTACTCCAAGAAAATGAATGTTAAAGATGATAGTTTGCTAATTTTTTCCCTTTGAATGCCACGCCCAACATGAATTTTATCCCTTGTCTCATTCCTTTGGTTCTATGCATTGTTATTTTACCAAACTCACCTGTATTGTGCTTAGTAGTTTTGCATTTAAAATCTTAAGCAACAGTTTTCCCCCAATGTTCTAATCTAACTGAATTATGTGTCTGCAAAATCAAACTCAACATTTATAAGTTCACTCTTGGATCTATGGAAGTTATTGTGCATCTAATTTTGATTTGATTTATTGCATACAAAAGTCTTTCAATAATTACCATATTATCAACATGGAAAACACAAGTTATCAAATCTGCCATACATCAAAAGTCTTCAATTATTGTTTTATGGAAGTGTATCTTTTCTTGTATGTCATAAGAGATTTTCTACAACAAGAGTAACATAGATAATCTTAGCATTAACACCGATAGTTAGAGATTGAATAATTTATCAGGAAATAAAGTTTTCTAGCAATTCAGACAGGCAACATTAATGATGTAACGAACTATCATAAGGGCGACAGATTTGGAAGGAGATAAATCTCTAGTATCTAAGGTGATTTGGAAAATCTGCGAGTATAGCCATTGAAAGAATGAGCAATAAATTTGGCCAGGCTTTAATGTGTATAGCACTGAATATTAGCATCATCCTACTATCCCTAACTTGATAGTAGTCTCCTCCTATCCACCTTTCATAGCTCTCAAAGGCGTTGAAGCTCAAAGAACCAAAACACTAACGTATACCACTGTAAATCCAGCCCCATGGCCCTTTAAAATCTGCAAAAATCCACAATTAATGGAACCGACATACCTCAATATTTTGCACAAACTGTGTACTTTTTTCAACATGCCTCAAGATTTCAAATTTCTCTCTTCAACCCTATCGCTCCCCTTCCTGCCTACAACTCTAGCCTAATTGTGTTACTAAGCGAATGGATTTGGAACTTGATTTTCATCATGTAGCTACACAAGTCAAAAATTAGAGTCACATAGGTTCCCACCCAAGACACCTAATTGTTGTGCGTGGGCTCTCTCAAGTGAGCATTATATCATGAGTATCTCAGGTAGTGATGACAAGATACTTGAGCTTTTCCCAAAACCACCCCATGATGTTATCATTTGGAGAACCTAAATAGTCTTTTCTTTTCTCCAGAAAAGTGATCAATTGGGAATCCTCCTTTGGCCTCGATCTGTAGCTTCTTGTCATTAGGGAATTCTGGGTGTTTTTGCATCTAACTCTCCTTCCATGATCTCTACAAGTAGATCAATATCCCCCAGTCAAATAGTGCAATTGATACATTAGTACCCCCGATTTGGTTGGGAGTTAGTGTCCATGAATCCTCTTCACTATGATATGTATGGGCTCTTAGTTCATATGCCAAAGCATGAGGACCTTGACTCTACCGACCCTACTATTCTATGGGTGAAATATGGAGATAGATGCCAGAAAGAAGCTCAACTAGAATCTTCACTCAGACACCATTAGAATAGTAAGGAACTGGTCTGGGATTAACCACAAGATGAGAGTTTTTGGTAGTGTTGGTGAACCAGGTGGGGAGGGAAGTTGATCTCTCTTAGTGTGCAAAAACCCCTATTCATTGTATATGTCGTAGAAGATCTATGGCGTAGGTCCTCTCCTTCTACAAACTTATTAACTAGGCCTTTACATGAGGTGCATCAAACACACATAAGTATGGCAGAGGATGTAGATAAGTATGACACAACAAAGTCCATTTCAATACGTCAGGCCCCTCTGACTCAGATCTACAAAGGCATCAAGATTTGGAAAAGGTTTTAGAGAGTGTCGGTTTATAGAAGAGTGAAGAGAAACCTTCATTGAGGGTGGAAGTTCTCGGCCAAATAGAGCAGATAGTAAATCTACGGGTCAAACAAGTAACACGGGATAAAGGTTATATTGAGAAAATGGTAGAAGAATCGAATGCAACTTACACTCTTGCTAAAACAACATTGGGTGATGCATGCAAGCCAACCTCTACCTAGAAGGGGGGCTAAAAAAGGACGTTGTAAAAAGGCTTATGATCAAAGACAGAGACAAAGTCTCATTTTTGCATTAACCGATAAACAAAAAATAGAGACCTTTATTTCTATCTACTGCATGAAACAAAGGTGAATAGAAACCAAAACTTTATATTATTGCAGTAAAAAATTAAATGAATAGAAACCAAAATTTATATTCCTGCAATTAAAATTGAAATATTACAATTAGAGCATAATATTATGATGATAATCAAGGCTCAAGTTCAATTCATAAGGATTTAAGTTTGACTATTTCCCTGTGTATTGAGGCTACAAATGCAATGGATTTGTGATTTCTGAGAGATGTATGAAAATATAAATTAATTTTGACATGGATTTTGTGAAGTAACTGAGCGCCACATCTTTGAAGTTTTTATTCGACTTCATACAATCCAAACTATTTTCTTGAATAGTGATAGAGCACAGGATTAAAGCTTGAACCATAAACTAAAGATTTTACATTCATATCTATTGCAATAACCTATATTAAATAGAAAAACATACTTTATTTTTCTATCTAATGTATGAAAGCCCTCCTTCTAGCGCCAAATTTAAACACCAAAATTTATAAATTGCTTCAAACAATGACCACCATTAGATTGTTGATCAGTTTAAAACAAGCAGATCCAATATTCCTATGAAATATTCAATCATATTTAAAATATGCAAACTAGATAAATAGAACAAAGACAGCTAAACGAAATCATATGAAAACATGACCAAACTCTATTCCATAGTGGGAGTGGTGCCCCTTATGATGTGGAAAGGATGCCCTTTCCCACCCCTTGATAAGCAAGAATGCCAAGATGATGATGATAATGCCAATACTGAGATTGTGCATCAAGTTGTGTTGTAGTGTTGTAGTATTCAATCAATAGAGATGGTCTCTATTTATAGAATAAACTGAAAGAAGAATGCAAGATAGGAGGAATGTGGGATAAAAGATACTCGAATGGCATTGTGCCACTTGTCAACATTCCAATGGAGGGAGGTTGAGCACATTTCGATCAATGTGCAAGTTCAAAATTTTGAATTTGATGAAGTGACATGTTTAGGGGGAATGAAAGATGAATTAAATGCCAAGTTTGACTTGTGTAAGAGACATGTAAGAGCTAATAAATGCTTTGTTGGATGGACAAGTCATGTGGGAGGGAAAATTCAAATTGGGAGAATATTCCCTCAAAGATGCCAAGTTTGAGTGCAAATGAGGAATTAATAAATCAATTAAATTGATTTATGTGCACAAGTTGTAAAATCTAGAGAAAAGAGGATTAGGATTAAATTAATCAGGATTTGATTAATTTAATAGGAGATTAGGTGATTTTGACTTTTGACTTAGATTTTAGGATTAAAATAAATCAAAATGAGAAGAAAATGATTTTAGATTTAATTAAATAAAGATTTGTTTTATTTAATCAAAGAGGATGATGTTAGTATTAAATCAAATAAAGATGAATCTATTTAATTTAAATGGATGACTTTAAGAGATTAATTAAATAAACTTGATTTATTTAATTAAAGAGATAACTTAGGAGATTAATCAAATAAACTTGATTTATTTAATTGATGGGTGAATATAAAAATATGAGGAATGCATGATGTCAATTTTGCATGCCTACAAACCTTAATTCAAATCATCCCACCATCCACAAAAATTACTTGGAAGATCAACACGAAATCAATCCATGCCTTAATTAAAATTTCAATCATTGACATCAATCACCATCCAATCCAAAAATATCTTTGGATCTCACCATTAGCCTCAATTCTAGGTTCCTCTTAATCCAAATTATCCAAATGAAGCTCGAAATATTCTAAAATTCTAATCATCCAAAATGCAAAACATCTAAATATACAAAATCTAAGTAATTAACTGATAGCAAGCCCATATCCCACACAAACAAAGCCAAAAATCATAGTCAAGAGTAATGAAAAACTATGAGTCCCTTAGATCAACCCCTCTTCCCAAACCAAGCTAATCACAATAACTATAATGGCATTGTTAATCAACCAGTATATGATCCTTATAAATATGATATATATATTATTATTATTATGATGATGATAGTATTGCTGACCAAATAGAATATAATCCTTTTGATGATGATGATGGAATTGAACAAGACACCATTGACAAGACAATTATGGGCCACCTTGTTGTAGATTCCCTATACCCAATCATAAACTATCATGTCCTTCAAAACAAAGACTTACCTAACACCGACTACCTCACAAAATAGAATCAATATCTATCTAAAGGGAAACACATTCATAGATAAATCTCCATCATCTCCCAAATCCACATTATCCAAATCCTCCCAATTATTGTTACCCAAATTCTTTAGATCCTTTGCAGCTTGTAAGTCATTTCCATCTATATCTTTCTAATCATTGTCACCCAAATCCTTTAAATTCTTCAAATCATCTATAGCTTATAAATCACCTTCATACACTTTGGAATACACCTCATCCAAATCCTCTAGCCAACCTACATAAAATCTACCCATTCTTTGAAGCTTGATTAGTCTCATCCATGTACTAATTATTTTTTCAAGCTCTATTCACATGTGATAAATAATAAAATAATAAATGCAATAAACCTATGTCCATAACATATATTAGCGAGTGTCCTACTGCCATTCCTATATTAAATAAAGCACTACCATACACCCCATCATGTATTAATGTCACTCAATAGATCCCTATCCAAAATCTATTATTGTTTCCATAATCTTGAATGCATCTAAGAATTCCCCATCCTTATCTAAACTCACATCCCATTATCCAAACCATTGGATCTATGTCAAGATCAAAGTATAATTCATGGAAAATTGAAATCCATTTTGAATCAAGATCTAATTACCCAAATATTCCCTATCGATGGTCATGAAATCCAAGCTAACCCAATATTTGATTAGGATCCTATCCACAAACAAGAAATTCAAAATGATCCTCTCCTCCACCTTTGTCCCATCAATGACCATGAAATCAAAGTTAGTCACATCCACATTCCAACAACTTCCATTACCCAAGATTGGGCACTTGCCTCCCTTGGACACATAGATGTTCAAATAACTATCTTGGATCACATCAAACATGATGAGAAAGTTAGTGATCAAGAAGCCACAACCTTGAACAAGGAGAGAGCACAATCATCCTAAAGATGTGGAAAAATAAATGAAGCAAAATAACATAAGATAATGCAAGTAATAAAATGTATACCTCAAATAATATCTATCCTCCTAGATTGAGTTGAAATATAATTCACCCTAGTTCTATTTTATTTTCTCTAGATTGAGATATGATGTGGATTTATCAATAAACCAACATAACCTTGATATGATTGCAATAATGAGATTGGAAAATAGGAACATAGGGTTAAAAATAATAGAATTGGTTGATGGTAAAGGATGAGAGCCTATAGATATAAAATTATCAAGAGGTAAAATAAAATACTAGGATCGATTGATGATGGATGGCTAAGACTGAATGAGGATTAGGGTTAGGCTTAACAACATAGTCATGTGACAAGTGTCACATGAGGGATAAGGTCTAGGTTTAAGATTAGGCTTAGGGAAATATCTTTATGTGAATGGCTAGGATTAAGAGGTGTGATGTAAAATTAATGGATGAGATGGAAATTTAGTTTGACTTTTGGGAAGGTGTCTAGTTTCAATGAATATAAATAAGGTCTTAGTCATGTGAAAGGGACACTTGGACCACATGATGTCTATTTTAGATTGTGATCCATGTGAACAGATTTAAGGGTTGGGATTAAATGGACAAGGATAGAGATGAATGTGAAATGAATTAAAAAAATAATAAATATTAATTTAACTAATGGTATCAATTGAATGGTAAAATAATTAATATTTAATTAATTAATGGGATCAAGTGAAGGGTAAAATAATTAGATAAATAATAAATATTTATTTAATTAATGGCTTAGGATAGGGTAAAATTAGACATGGTTGGGTAAGGTCAAATTTTAGGTGTCTACACATCCTATAAGGTTAGTTCAACCACCTTCATCTACTTTAGCCTCCTCATAGAAGAGAAAAGAGACCCCTCTACTAAGTCATGGTTGCTTAAATATTCATTTTCATCCTATTTCAAAAGTGACAAATATCCCATAAAATACAGTTTTTTTCAAAGCATGGGCTACAATGAAAATGGGTTAGGCCTTCATGAACAAGGTATTATCAAACTAGTATTAGTATATGAGAATTATTGATATCAAGGTCTTGGATACACATATCCAAGAAATAAATCTTATGATGATACCTCAATGAAAGCTGGGGTAATCTTACCTAATAGAAGCATCAACATAGACACCATCAATAGCTCATCTAACAATCCTCTTTATTTTCCATACCACTTTCATGTCTACTAGAAACTCTCACTACAAACATCCTAAAATCCTTGATTGGACCAACAATATTATCCATTATTCAAAGAAAAGAATTCCCATGAAGAAAAAATTATAATCAAACACTAAAGAAGAAAAAGGAATAAAATCTAAACTAAACAAAAAATAAAAATGAATGTCAAAAAGTACATGCATAAAATAATCTAGAAGAAAGAAAAAGAGCAATATGGATCCCAAAGAAAATTAAATTAGTAAATCCAATCAAAGTGAGTCATCAAAGCAAGCCACCAATCAAAAGCTACACATTATATACAATAGGTGTACACCATGTTCACAATTACCATATGACATGCCACAATCCAAAAATATTTTTGGTCCTAATCATAAAGAAAATATCCAATCCAAATCTATGTCTTCCGAAATCCCCAAATCTAAAATCCAATCCACCACCCCTAAATCCAAACATCTATATCTGTAATCCAAATCCCAATTCTCAAACATGCAAGATAAACCCGCACATTGTCATCCTAAATCCAACCCAAAACTAGAATCCACCATATCCTCACAACAAAACTCTACCATAAGAGCTATGATCACACTCTACCAAATTTTTTATGTTTAGAAAGGGTCAACCTAGCTATTAAAGAACATCACCACAATTATAAATCATATATTGGCGCAATGATTTTAGCAAAGAGAATTTGCAAGGTAGGGTACTATTTTCACATTATGATATATGAATCTAGATAAATTATATTATACAACCATGCACTTGATACCTAAAGCTATGGACATACAAAAAGCTCAAAAATCTAACAAACAAAAAAAAAACTAGAAAAATTAAAAAATAGTAAAGAGAAATTATAATTTATCCAATGGTCAAAACCACTTCTTGTGGCATCTTGAGTAAGTACCTTGATGAAAACTAATTCATGGGAATCATGTATTACTAGTTTTATAGTATGAAAGTAATGAATATTTGATGAATGAGATAAAATTCTAATGCATTGCAAGATTTTTTAATGTTTATTTATTCATCACATATAAAATTTTGTAATTATTTGTGGTGTATGTGTATACATAGCTCATGTTCCTTTGTGATTTTAATTTATTGTTCTTTATGGTGCTCTTGGACTCTATAGCCTAATGAATAGGCACTAGTTCTAGAAGCAATGATCCACCATGCACTTTGAATGAACACATTGTTCATTGGTAGATTAGGAGTAGGAAGTAGTTTGTATGTACCTCACGATTTAGTATCTCAACTATGGAAAACATCTTTAGCAATCAATAATTTTTCTTACCTTTGGAGAATCATATTATACATGCCCAATATTATTATGTAGTGATGTGCTTATTATATTAATAGAGGTTATAATAGTAGGTAGTCTTTGGCCCAGTGATAAATTTTTGGGGTCAAGCATACATTGGATACTATCGTATCAATTTATCCACTTGTCTATCTTCAATTGTATTTAATACTATTCATGATACCTCTAGGGAATCCCCCTTAGGTATATCTAGGCTTGAAGTTGACGAAAGTCTTATTTTCCTTAGTAAATTGGTCCAATGTTTCCCTACTTGATCATAAGTTATTTACATTTTTTTCTCTATGCTTGACACATGTGTGTTTAGAGAGAGACCTAGCTTTAGGGATTTGGGACCTATAATTATATGCACCAACATAATGGAACCACTATAGAAGATGAATTAATCATTGTTGATCTAGTTCATATCTTGAAGACCTCAACAACTCAAAAATAAAACACTTTTCAGTTTGGGTAGGTTGATAGCCCATCAACTTACACCAACATAATAGAAACATTGTTAGAGATGAATCAACCATTTCTAGATAAGTTTTGATCTAACTCATATATTGAAGACTTTAATAGCTCAAAAATAGTGTAGCTATTAGTTTGGGTTGGTTGATATCCCATCAAAGTATTCCTACATAATGTTGCTTACCAAAACACCACTAATTACTAGATTTGACTTCTATGACTAGACATGGAAATGAAATGTGGAGGTCCATTGAAACTTGGGAAAGGGAAAAAATGAGTAAATGAAGTGCTTGGAAGGATTGTAGGAAAAAATGAGGAATTGGTGGAATAACCAGAGGAATTCTAGAAGTATAACAAGATTTTGTAAAAAGGGGAGTGAAACAAGTGTGGGAAAGAACCAGAAGTTTGGAAGTTTGGAGGTGGAAAAAATTCCATAGGAGGTGATGAGCCTAGTTTTTGGTCCAAATTTGGGTAGAATATATTGTTTATTTGCTGAAGTTAACATGGACTTTGATATTAAATGTTGATATTTCTATAAAGTTTCCCTCAAACCATAGACATTGGGCTTAATTCCATTTCTACCAGTTTTAATGACATTAGCCTATTATGTGGACTATCTATATTAATTTTGCATGTGGTTAATGAATGTTCTTTAAGGTGGTTATAGATGTGCAATTATTATGTGTACTAACATTTCCATATAGACATACTTGAGGATACTAAATTGAGAAATGTAGCCGCCAACTGGTCATGCAAAGTAATCATTCGAGGGTCAACTGAAGGATGATGACAGGAGATTCCCCATGTTAGCCGCATGTAACAACCTTATATTGGTCTTTCACGATGTTGAGCAGTTGTGGGTTTTACTACAACGTTGAGTTTGTGTTTGGACATGCATGTCTGACTGGATTCCCTGCATGTGTAACCGCCCTTCCATTATTTTCTCTGTTTTCCCTAAATGGCATCCTCTCAGTTAGTGGGAGTTGACTGCCTTGTTTAGTTAGTAGCATAAATAAGGTTCAGATCTTCCTTCTTCAGGAGGTTGTCGAGTTGTTGAGTTATTGATGTTGTACGATCTAATAGTATACTAGAATTTCTAGACATGCTACTCTTTTGTATTTGCATTTCCCAATGAATAAGATAAAGTTATGAATTGAGCATTTGAGTTTATATTAGTTTTAGAGGAGACTCAAGGGAGCCCACTTGGTGAGTAATCCATCTTTTAGTTTAGCTAGATTAGTTATTAGTTTATGTTTAGTACTTAGTTAAGAATCTGGCATTGACTGTTCCCGCAACCACTAGAATTCCATTCTGTGACTATTCTTGCAGCCAAAGCAGACAGAGTAGTTTCCTGTTTGTTGCTCATATTTTCATTCCTGTCATGCATGTTGAACTTAGTTTAATTGTTGAGTGATGTTCAACATTTACTTTGTTCCTTTTCATGTAATTTACTTTCAGTATTGAATCTTTCTTACCTGTAGAATGAAGATGACTACTTTGAAGTTCCTAGTGCACATACTGTGCTGACCCATTTCAAGTTCACGTCCCTGGGTTGATAATTTAAATGCACCTTCATGATGGTTAAAATGGCTATTCAGGTTAGATGTCCAATCTATGAATCACAACTGTAAAGGATTAGTTATTAAAATAATTGTAGGAGGTCGAAAGTTTTGGCACCGTTGCCAGGGATGGTGTCAAACTAGGGAGTTCTTTGGAGTCATTGCTATATTTTTTTGATGTAGTATTTCTAGAGTTTTCTCTTAGTATTTATAAGTTATGATCCACTATTCTTTCACCAATTCTTTGTGTGAGTTGGTTGATGTTGAGTTGATACCGCATGCATAGAAGAAGAAGAGATGCTTATGGGAGATTCCTTCCTAATAATCTAGAACCATTTCAACTAGTATAGCTTCCAAATCTGCCCAGAAACGAAGAAGAAGAAGAGATACACCTCTTTGCTGATACATTTCCTGAATTAACCAGTTTTGAAGTTTCCTTTGAAGATCGAAATCTAGTTGAAGAACCCTTTAATTTAGAACTTCATCAAGCAGGCATGGCTAATGCAAATGGAAATAGGCCTAACAGGTAGAACCAACCAAATTTTCCTTTTCCCATTGCTCATCAGAATGAAGTAGACAACCTCAAAAATATCCCTGATTTAGTCCTTCCTAAGTTCTATGGACTTGTCACAAATATTGTGATACATTCTTGTTTGATTTTGATATACTCTATAGAAGTTATGACTATACCATTAATTCCCATAGGATTAAACTATTTCCTACCACTTTGAAAGAAGCTGCATTGAGATGGTTTATGAGCCTTGGCAGAGATACTATGGAGACTTGGGAGGACATGAAGACAAAGTTCCTTGAGAAATACAAAGAGTATTGTAGGGGTTGTGATATGAGAGGAGATGACATTTTCAGAAAGCAACAAAAGGAAGATGAAAGCCTGGAGGATTTCATTTCAAGGTTTTTGTTTTGTCTATAGAAATATCCACACCATACACTCAATGAAGACTCACAAAAGCTTCTTTTCTTGAGAGGAATTAATGAAATTTGCATTGATTCCTTGAAACTGATGGCAAGAGGAGATATCACTCAATTTACTTGGGAGGATATCAAGAAGATATGCCAAAACTATTCTAGGGCAGCTTCAAAGAAAGGGAGAGCTTACCAATCCTCTATGGGGAAGTCATCCACCAATGGAGTTTCAAAAATGGAGATTATTCACTTACTGGCAGATTTCAAGCAAGATATCATAAAAAATCTAGCTACTCAAGTGGATACACTTTAGGCCAAGAAGAAACAAGAGGAGGCAAAGGCAATGCTGATAAAATATTATCCTCATTGCAGACAAAAGAAGAGGGACAACAGATGCAAGATGGTATCTAACATTGACAACAAGAAGATTCCACCTGAGTTCAAACCAATTCAGACTGAGGAGGATCAAGTCTACTTTGTTGCATAGAAAAGTCCATGGGCTCCAAGACAAGGTATGCCACCAGATCCACTATCTTTTGTTGGGCCATATTTTAATTCCTATTCATCTAGTAACCAGTGGCAACCCCCATGTCCATCCAACTATGGAGGATATCCACCACAGTCTTGGGGTAATCCTCCAAATTCTTGGCCCAATTATCAAAATTATTCACCTCAGTGGCAACAACATCAGGGGAATTGGCAACAGTTTCAAGGACCTTGGAAACCACCTCCAAGAAACTGGCAACAAACATCTCAATGGAGAGGTGGACAACAATGGCCAAACCAAACAACCAGTTACATGCAACCAACTTCTCAACCCAAACAACCTACTATCATGCCCCCCTGCTAATCCCAACTCAATTGCACCTAAACCCACTCAGTTACTAGCTCAACCCACACCTAACCCAAATAATAAACCAAAGCAGTAGCTTGTATATTCTGCTAATCCAAATAAATTACCTGCATATGTTGTGAGTTTAAGTGACATACATTTGCATTCAGGTACTAATTTTCTAACTCCTTCCACACCCATCATCACTGAGCTTCTTGTGGAAGAAGAAGAACCTTTGAATGTTCCCATTTAGCTTGGAGCACCTAAAAATCCTGAACTAGTTCCAGCCAAGCAGATGACACAAGAACCACCATTCCCCTAGAGATTGGAAATTGTCAAACAAAAGGAATACAAGGAGGACACCACTTTTGACATTCTAGACCAGCTGAAGCATATATGTGTCCAGATATCCCTATTCCAGGCCATAAAATATGTTCTTATTTATGACAAAGCAATCAAAGAAGCATGCCTCAAGAAGCTAGGCAGGAAAATGAAAGACCCAAATACGGTTCATGTAGTGGGACAACTGGCTGGCATCATGCTTGGAAAAGTAACTATCCCCAAGTACAATGATCCAGGTAGTCCTATGGTTGAAGTTATTGTAAATGGGATACACATAAAGAATGCTTTGATTGAATTGGGTTTAGTAATAAAAGAAATCTTGCAGCAACTAAACATTGTAAGTATGAGATCCACTCCTACTGTTCTGTAGCTTGTTGATAGTTCCAATGCTAAGCCTGATGGCATAGTATGTGGTGATTCTAGCTTCTTGGGAGTATCCGACCGACTTCATGATTCTTTCTCCTAAAGCTACACTAGGTGAGTATCCTATTATCCTTGGAAGGCCATGATTAGCAACAACAAATGCTTATATTGGATGTCAGTCAGGTGACATGACCATTTTTTATGGTAGGAACACCAAAAAGCTTGTTCTTTATCCTCCTGCTCAACCATCCCATGATGAGGATAATCTTGTATGGCCACATGTAGGTGAAGAGGCCGAGGAAGTTAACTCTGTGTCGCAACTTATGTTAGGTAGAATCCCTTTCCTACAACTTCAAGATGAAGATGAGGTGTTATCTAATATAATTCAGAACCATTATGAGATAGAGGAGGTGCCACCCTCTCATGCCTATAGTTCTACTGATCCCATGAAGACACTTCTATCTGCTCTACCTAATTTTCCTATAGCCACTATTTTTGTAGACAAAATTCCTGCAACCACTCTTCCTACAGACAAACTTACTGCAACAACAGGTATATTCCACACAATGCTGCCATATGAACTTAAGGTACCATGTTTTAATTGTAAAAACTATGATAAAGTTAACTACATAAGCATAGGTGTTTGAAGAAAAATATTTGAATATTAACAACAAACTGGGAGAAAAATAATAGCTGTCATTGGCAAATTTGCTGAAGGCCCACCAAAATGCATTTGCATGCGATTATCATGATATGAAAGGCCTAGACCTCAAGCTTTGCACCCATAGGATATATCAAAGATGATTGTCAACCAGTTAGGCAACCACAAAGAAGAATCAACCTTGTATTAAGAGAAATTATCAAAATAGAGCTACAAAATTTACTAAATGCAGGCTTTATCTATCCCATTTCAAACAGCCAATGGGTGTCTCCATTGGTGATTGTGCCCAAGAAGGGAGGAAAATAGCGAGTTTGTGTTGACAACAAGGAACTCAATGTGCTACTAAGAAAGACCATTTTCTCTTGCCTTTTGTAGATCAAGTACTGGACTCATTTGCATGAAAGCAGTAATTCTCTTTCCTAGATAGATTCAATGGCTACAATCAGATCCAAATTGCACCTAAGGACTAGGAGAAAACAACCTTCACATGTCCATGGGGGACATATTCCTATTAAGTACTTCCCTTTGGTTTATGCAACACACCTACAACTTTTCAAAGAGCAGTCATCAACATACTTTCAGACATCTCCCTTGACTGCATGTAAATCTATATGGATGACTTTACCACCTATGGTGTTGATTTTGATGAAGCATTGGAAAATCTCGGGAAAGTCTTACAGAGATGTGAAGACCAAAATCTATCTTTAAACAGTGAGAAGTGCTTCATGATGATGCAGGAAGATGTAGTTCTTGGTCACTACATTTCCCACCAAGGAATTCAAGTAGATCCTGCACAAATTGAGGTAATTACTAATTTTCCTACACCTGCAAAACAAAAGGATGTTAGGAGTTTCTTGGTACATGCAGGATATTACATGCATTTCATCAAAGACTTCAACAAAATAAAAAAACCATTGTATACTCTCCTAACCAAAGATGCTGAATTCCAATGGACAGAAGATTGTGCCAAAGCATTTTCTGACTTGAAGGCAACTTTGACTCATGCTCCTATACTTAAGGGACCTAATTGGGAGATTCCTTTTCACATCCACATTGATGCATCATACTATGCTATAGGAGCAGTCATAGGACAGAAAGAAGGAGCCATTGAAAATGCCATTTATTTTGTTAGCAAAAACTTACAAGGAGCTGAATTCAATTATATAGTAACAAAAAGAAATGTCGACAATAATCTATGCCCTAAACAAATTCAAGCACTACATAACAAGCTACCAAATCTTTGTGCACACTGATCATGCAACCATTAGATATCTCATGAATAAATCCTTGATCTTAGGAAGGTTAGCTAGATGGTTATTGCTGATGCAGGAGTTTGACATAACCATTGTGGACAAACCAAGGAAGGCCAATGTTGTTGTAGATTTTCTTTCAAGACTGACCACATCAAAAGACCATCAAACCATAGATGACTCCTTTCCTGATGAGCATCTATTTTACATTAGTGTGCACACACCTTGATATGCTGACATAGCTAATTACCTAGTGACAGAGAGAGTTCCTCCTCACTTCTCTCCAAAAGAGAGAAGAGTGCTCATTGAAAAATATTTTCCTTTTACATGGATTATTGGATGCTTGTTTTATACTGGACCGGATCATGTTATGAGAAGATGTGTGAGGGAAGATGACACATATGAAAATTTTCATCCATGTCATGATGAACCCTGTGGAGGGCATTTAGCAGCCAAAAGGATAGTGTAAAGTATGAAAGTCTTAATTTCCAAGAATCGACAATACTTTAAATAAAATCATTCATATTCAAAATAAAGTCGGCAATTTATTCATTTAGACATCATAAAAATTTAGTCGATTCCAAAACAACGACATAAAGTTGATAAGATCAATTCTTAAAACAATTCCAGTCTAAATACATACATGTGTCATGTATTACACAATTTGATTATAATACAAAAGAAGTTATAATATCAGTTACAATTCGAGTCTTAGGCATTCAGTCGCCTTAAGCTCTTCAATACATATTAAAAAAATAAATAAAACTTAAAAGAAGATAACATCCTTTGATCTTCAATCCAACAACAAATCTTCAATAATGAAGACGAGAACAAGGATCAGGCGCTTTTTCCACCCAACCTCGAAGCTTACGCTTCCCCAAAATTCATAAATCATTCAAAGAATACCCGACCCTGCACGAATCGCTTAGCAAAAAGCAGTCTACGAGCAAGATGGAATCTGGTGCATGCCTAGTATAACCAGTAATACCACAAGCATTTTAATTTTTCTAATTCATTTAAGAAACAAGCAAGTTCGATACTAGGATATGGTAGAGAGTTCAATAATTCCATCTATTTCAGTGGTCCTTAAGTTACTTGGCCAAGTAAAATGTCATGCACGACAAATAAAGCAGTTTTGGAAAAGCAAAACTACACTCTCTAATAATCCATATTCGGCACACGTCCCAGAAGGTAACTTTCCAAAAAAAAACATGACATGCACATTCATTTATCAAGCATGCATGGTTCCATTCAATAAATATAATCTTTCAAAAATAATTTAACCACAATCTTGTTTCAACCAAAAATGGTACTATTGCAATTTTTCATCGTTTTAAATCACAAGTAACATTAAATTAGTATTTAATTCAAACAATATAATAATAAAAAGGTGTATCTCAAGTATGTAATCTAAGTACATATTTAATTAGGAATACATGAGCACACATTCTTTTGGTTCAATTACTCATGAGATTCATCTACTCTTTAATATGATCTTTGTCTAATTTATTTCCTTTCAAAATAATTATATCTTTACTTTATTCTAATTCTTTTTCTGGTTTTGTATTTCCATTTAAAGTCTTATCTTTTCAAAAACATAAACACTTCCCATTAACACTTCGATTTCGTAACAATTTAACATCAATCTTAAAATTGACAAATTTCACCCAAGTTTTTCAATCAAATTTAAATATATATATATATATATATATATATATATATTTTATTAGATTGCAGGAATCGAGTAGCACGACCCCCTATAAACTACAATGTGCTTGGTAAACTTTTTAATGTGATCGGCAGCGCAATATTTAAAGATATTTAATCTTTTCAATAAAAATCTTATTTATTCCATAATCCTTCATTTGTATTAATCTGCAATTATTTCCCTATCTTTCTGTTTCTTTTTGTTTTGGAAATTTATCTCTTTTCGACAATTTTTATTTTTGGAGCATTTCTAGATCTAGTTTAAACATACGTTTTTCTGTGTGAATCCTTTCCTAAATCTAAATCTTCCTAAAATAATAAATCAATTGTCTTGATTATTTTCTATTCAATTTATTCTACAATGTTCTATTTCAAATTGTTCAACGGTTTTTTGGTAAAATTCTAGTTTGATGTTGATCCTTTTCCTAAATTTGATAAAATAGTGGTGATTATCTTTCCTGATTTTCAATAGATCTAAATACCAAAAATAAAGAGAATGATTCCAATTAATCTTACTATAATCAAGAATTTGGCAAATAATGTTTATTGATTCTACCTGATTCTGGATATAGTTCTTTGTATTTCTGTTTTCTCCTCTTTTCTTTCTGATGTTCCCTGTGGTCTCTTATCTCTTCCTTGTTGCTTGTGTGGGAGGAAGGTAGGAAATTTCTGTTTTGCATTTAACTCTCCCCTGGCCGCCCCTTCACCCTTCCTCATGGGCGCATCATGGTAACATCTAATCTTTGCTAACATCCTATCTCTCCTTTTGGTTTCCTATTTTCTCTCCCCTTCCCCACATGCCTTCTCTCTTTTTATACTCGCATATGATGGGAACTGAATTATATTTCCCTATTCTCCCTATTGTTCCTCTCCCTTCTCTACCCACCTACGCACCTTCATCTCCCCTGTCTTCTCCTGCGCACTCCCTCTCACTGCCTTCTCCTGCGCACTTCACAGTCCTTTTTCTTTATATGCATGGGGATTAGGGAGTGTGGAAGGTCTTGTTTCTTTTTGAAGAAGGATTCAACTCTCCTTCTAGTCATGCATGGGGAGTGTTAGCACTCCAAACAAAAAAAAACAAAAAAAAGAATACTAGTCTCCTGGCCGTGCTTGGAGAAGAATAGATCTTTGACAGGATTTTAGTGTTGTTACCAATCAAAACTCCTCTTTCTGGCCGCAAAAATACATTTTTCTACCAAACAAAAGCAGCAATCAAAATCAAATTCCCCCTCTCCCATATGCGTATTCTAGATCCCCCATATAATTTGATACCATGCCCCTTATCATGCAAAATGGTGCCATAAACAAGAAAAATCGATCCACAATATGTGCCAGATCTAGCAGTGATGGCCATTACTCCAAGTTCCATCTCTTCATTTGCATGTAAATTTGTTTTCAAATGTAATTGCTTTCGAACTGATAACTGGAGTTTCTTTTTTTTGAGTGCAAATCTCAATTTTGCACGTGAATTGATTTACAAAATTGTTTCAATAACTCTATATAAAATATTTGTTCAATTTCTTCATTTAAATATTTTCCTATTTCCTAATTTTCAAATTAAAAACAAATAAATTTATAAAACACAATTTTTATCACATATTGTTTAATTTCGAAATAAAAGTCTATTTTATCACATTTTAAAAATGCAAGCATCAATATTTTCAAATAATGTTAAAAATATTGACATAAATCATTCAGTTATTCAAAAAAATCTATTTTCTCGCAATTTAATAAAATCGTCATTTAAATCAACATATTCTTTTCACAAATTTGGAGAAATCATTTAAACTCATTTTTTTTTTTTCAATTTGCAAACACAAAATCTCAAAATGCGTTAAAATATTAATTGAGTGTGTGTGATTCCATCATACTCGTAAATGTCTAATGGCTAAAATGACTCTACCTAACTGTTGTTCTCACCTTCACTCACGTTCACCTATTCCTGCGTTCACTTGCACTCGAGTTTACATCAGTAATGACAAACCCCAAATAAAATAAAAATACATTTCTAATCATGATAATTGCATTTCATTTCAATTTGAATTTGAATTTAAATTTCATTAAATAATCATTAAACTTCAATTTAAATAGCGACATCATGATGACTAATTGCATTAAATAAATCAATGAAATCCATACGCGACAGATAGCAATGAAGATTTTGAACACATGATACTATTGTCCTACACTCCACAAGGATGCAAAAAGATATACAAGGAAATGTGATAGGTGCCAAAGAATGGGCTGACCGACCAAATCAGATGAGATGCCACTCTATCCCCAAGTAGTAGTCACTCCCTTTGACAAGTGGGGATTAGATTTTATGGGACCCATTGATCCCCCATCAAATAGTAAGTCTTATATCTTGGTATGCATTGATTATGTAACTAGATGGGTAGAAGTCAAGGCCATGAAGCATGCAAGAGATAACAAGGTTGAAAAAATTCTTTATGAAGAAATTTTCACATGATATGGAGTCCTGAGAGAAATAGTAACTAATCAAGGAGCTTAGTTTAGCTCAACACTTGTTACAACACTAGTCAATGAATATAACATAAGGGACAAAAAGTCTACTCCTTATCACCCTTAGGCCAATGGACAAGTTGAGGTGACCAACAGAGAAATTGAAGCCATTCTAACCAAAATAGTGGCTATTCACATAAAGGATTGGGAAAACAGATTATCATAAGTAATTTGGGCCTACAGAACCACCTAGAAAATAACTACAGGCTTCACTCCATTTGAGCTACTGTATGGGAAGACAATTATGATGCCCATTGAATTCGAGCATAAGAATCTTAGAATTGTAGTAGACTTAGGGATGAATATTTCTGAGGCACAAAATGAAAGAATCATGCAGCTGAGTGCTTGAGATGAGATGAGGAAGACAACCTTGCACCACACTGAGGTCGTGCAGAATCAAAGAATCAAATGGCATGACAATTTTATCAAAGAGAAGAAATTTCAGCCAAGTGAATGGGCATTGCTTTATGATTCACGATATCAGGACAATGCAAGAAAATTGCAGACAAGGTGGCTAGGACCATATGAAGCTGCTGAGGTCTTTACCAATGGAGCTATTTAGCTCACCACCATTGACCCCATCAGATTCAAGTTACTAGTCAATGGTCATCGCCTCAGATTGTATCACAAGCTAGCTTCCAAAGAAGAGTACCTACAACAATTCATCCAACATGCAACACCCAAGCTTCTTGCAGCCGAAGGAAGTGGACCTAGTGTCCCTCCTTCTGGCTAATTAAGGTACGCACTTGTCATAATAAAGACTTCTAATTTTTTAGAAGTCCATTTCTTCACCCATCTGTCCATCCATCCATCCGTCACCACCTTTATCTCTCTTCCATCACTTCATTCCACCTCACATCATTCCACTTCATCATCATTGATTGCTCAATTTATTTCCTAAAATGGTGAACAATACTTTCTCCATGATATTTGCAATGTATCCTCCACAAATTCAGGTATGTGCACATTAATTGCTCTCTTAATTATCTTTTTAGTGCATTCATTTAATTGTTGTATGATTTATATGGACGTTCACATAATTTTTATACCTCCCTATCAAATCAGTATTGCCATCTCACATGTGTGGAGACATGTCCAAATTTAGGTTGGGGGGAAAGGAAAGATGCAGGTACATTTCCCACATGTTAGTCCATGACTTGTCTACGTTAGCAAATCTAACTGAGCTGACTTCAAAGGACAACTCGCATATGTGATGTGACACTAAATTGCCATCACCATTTATTTTCATTATAACTCCCTTTTATTACCCCTTCTTTTCCATTATTGACCCCATCATAATCTTGAATTGAAAGTGGTAAAAGGTAAAAAATAGAGAAGGAAAATTCAGTCGACATTGGTACAGGACAATTCAGCTAACAAGTGCTGTGGAAAGGAATATATTTTTAGACAAGAATTACAAGAAGAGAATTTTGCAGAGTGATAGTTGATTGCAGACAATGGGAGGTAGACTAATTTGAAATGAGCCCTCAGTTCATGATGCCTTATTGCAGGATGTATAGTGTCTGCCTGAATTTAGAAATTGTGGCTAGTTGGATTACTTCCTAAAGCTGGACGGTTTTGATGAAGGCATTGCACTACAGTTCGCTCAAACATTTTCAAAAGGAAAATCGATAGTAAAAGGGTTGGAGATTGTGGCAATTGAGAAAAGAATTGCAAAATTTATAGGGTTACCTGCTGACGGTGAGCATTACCCTATTTCTAGAGACACCAGGTCAACAAGGGCCATATTCACAATACATGGTGACCCTCCAATCAATATAGAAAAGTAGGGTGCCAAAAGAACCTCTCTACTAGAGCTATGGAAGTAGGCAACTGTCCACATTATCAGGTACATCACTTGTGAAGGTCGATTGTCAAACCTACATTTAGTAAATTTCAAACTTTTGAGTCACATGAGGCACAGGAGAAGGATAAATGTGCTTAACATCTTATACAACCTTCTTTCCATCATGGCGGCTGAAACTCAAAAAGGTAGGGACAATTCTGTCTCACACCATTGCCTCATTAAATTGTTGGTTGAAAAATCTTTGCATGATGTAGCACCCGAAATGACCTAGAAGGAATTCATAAATGTTGATCAATTTAGACTTGAGCAGCTGCAATTTAGGGCTTTACCTCAACCACATAGGTCTAGCAGGAGATTAAGCATGGCTAAAGCCACCCATGGTGCTTCAACCTATGGTGTTGTATCTAGTATGAATCCTCCTGCAGTAAAAGGGACCATAGACATTAGTTCCTCTGAAATAGAGCACTCTAAAAAATAAAGTTCTCCATCGAATTCTAATGATGATGTTCCACTTGAAACCCTAGTGAGAAATAGGGCACAAAAGAAAGAGGTAGAGGCAGGAAAAGGAAAAGCCAAAACATAGCCTGTGGAAAGAGAGGTTCCAAGTCCTAAGAAGAGAAAGGTTGACACTATTCATCCTGCAACTAAAGGAAAATGTGAGAGCCCTCTTAAGAAATCAAAACCATCTATTGATATGCCTTCGTGGGAAAACCCTAAGCATGGAAGGACATCACATAAGAGCACAAAAGGCCTAATGGGGTAGGAAAATGTCAAAGAAAAGAATGTATTCGAAGAGGCAACAAAAGTGACCCTGGCGAATCTTGCTACCCTTGCAGAGGAAGTTGAAATTCAAGAGCATGAAGAAAATACAGAGTTCTTGCAGCAAGACCAAGAATTAGATCAGGAGTTCCTGCAACAACTACAAGAACTAGAACAAGAGGCCATGCAACAAGAAGTGGGAGAAGAAATTGTACCTCCGTAGCTTGAGCCAGTAGGACAACTTGAATCTATGCAAATGGTACTATATGGAGAGCAACCTTCGACAAAAGTCCTGGTAGGAATTCATAACCCTCCTGATTTTTCAGTACATACAACAATTTTGAATTGATGGAGAGATACACAAAGGTGAGAGGAAGAATGGAAAAAGGAAAAGAAAAGATTGAAAAAGGAAATTCAAGAGGGATGAAATTATTGAAGAAAAGAATGAGGAGATTTCCTCTCTAAAGGAGAGGGTGGACAACATTGCAACCCTGGTGCCATAGATTTTAGAATGCAAAACCCCTCCAAGATTTTATGCTCTACACCTGAAGGAAAAATATCTCTTTTAAACTGTTAAGAAATATCTTAGGTTTGAATCCCTCAATTGAGACTCCCATTGAATTTTTCAATGCTTATAGGATTTCCTCCCCTGAAATGAATAATTTTTTATGTGAGTTTTATTTACATAATTATGTTGTAACTCAAGACCAAGACTGGAACCCGCTATTGTATGTTGGAGATATCCAACTAAGAGCATTCATGTCTTGGGTGCAAAATGAGATTAGCTGGGGAGAGAAATATAATGCTTTTAGGAAGAGGGAATCCAATATCCCCTTGGCCATTAGAGCTGAATTAGGAAACCCCAAAGATATTTATAGAGAATGGAACATAATGATTTTTAGGCCTAGTTATGGTAACATAATTATGCCTTGGATTGAGGCATTTTACAGTGAATATGAGGTAAAGATAACAACTAAAGAGGACACCATGAAAGGATATCTATCATAGAGATGAAACACTTTAACTGATGAGATGAAACAGACTAAACATCATTCCATCCAGAACTATGCTACAATAATAAAAAGGATTGAAAGGTACATTCAACTTGGGAGAACAAAGGGCTAAGAGTGGCTTCCCTTGAATTTTCATCCGCCTATCCTCATGTGGCCTATTCCAAATTTTAGATTCTATCGCTGTGACATTGGTGAAGAAAATCAAAGATGGAGAAGACTTGATAGATTGGGAGGATTCTACTGGGACCCTGACTCATGCTCAACATACACTGATATTGGACAATTATCAGTTGCAAATTTTAGAGCTTTGACCAAACAAAAAATAGCTCTTCCCCTGCTGGAGGACCAACAAAATGTTAGGTTGGGGGGAGTGATGAGCCTAGTTTTTGGTCCAAATTTGGGTAGAATCTATAGTTTATTTGTAGGAGTTGACATGGACTTTGATATTAAATGTTGATATTTCTATAGAGTTTCCCTCAAACCATGGACATTGGGCTTAATTCCATTTCTACCAGTTTTAATGACATTAGCCTATTATGTGGACTATCTATACTAATTTTGCATGTGGTTAATGAATTTTCTTTAAGGTGGTTATAAATGTGCAATTATTATGCGTACTAACATTTCCATGCAAACATACTTGAGGATACTAAATTGAGAAATGCAACTGCCAGCTGGTCATGCAGAGGAATCATTCGAGGGTCAACTAAAGGACAACGATAGGAGATTCCCCATGTCGGCCGCATGTAACCACCTTATATTGGTCTTTCATGATGTTGAGAAGTTGTGGGCGTTACTACAACATTGAGTCTGTGTTTGGACATGCATGTCTGACCAGATTCCCTACGTGTGTAACTTCCCTTCCATTCTTTTCTCTATTTTCCCTGAATGGCATCCTCTCAGTTAGTGGGAGTTGACTGCCTTGTTTAATTGGTAGCATAAATAAGGTTTGGATCTTCCTTCTTTAGGAGGTTTTTGAGTTGTCGAGTTATTGATGTTGTATGCTTTGATAGTATATTAGCATTTCCAGACATGCTACTCTTTTGTATTTGCATTTCCTAATGAATAAGATGAAGTTCTGAGTTGATCATTTGAGTTTATATTAGTTTTAGAGGATACTCATCCAAGGGGGCCCACTTGGTGAGTAATCCGTCCTTTAGTTTAGCTAGATTAGTTATTAGTTTCTATTTAGTACTTAGTTAAGAATTTGGCACTGACTGTTCCTGCAGCCACTAGAATTCTATTCTATGATTGTTCCTGCAGCCAAAGCGGACAGAGTAGTTTCCTATTTATTGCTCAGATTTTCATTCCTATCATGCGTGTTCAGCTTAGTTTAATTGTTGAGTGATGTTCAACATTTACTTTGTTCCTTTCCATGCAATTTACTTTCAGTATTGAATCTTTCTTAGCTGTAGAATGAAGATGACTACTTTGAAGTTCCTAGTGCACATACTGTGCTGACCCATTTCAAGTTTGCGTCCCTGGGTTAACAATTTAAATGCACCTTCATGATGGTTAAAATGGCTATTCAGGTTAGATGTCCAATCTCTGAATCATGACTATAAAGGCTTAGCTATTAAAATCATTGTAGGAGGCTAATGAGAGGGATTGTAAAGGATGAAAAAAGATGTGAAACTAGAGGAGGGAAGTGGAGGAAATAAAGGGGAAACATAAGAAGTTTTTTTGAACTCCACAACTATAAAAAATGGAAATAGGGAAGGGGAGTGAGGGTTTTGGGGATTGGGAGAGGAGAAGGCCCTGAGGTTTGGAGGAAGAAGGGAAAGTGAAGAAGCTTGGAAAAATCCTATAAGTCTATAAGAGGAAGAAATAGTTAGCAAAAAATTATAATATTTTATGAGAATTTGATGTGGAACTAGAGCTTAGAAGTGGAAGTTAGGATTGGATATTGAAAGTTTGAAATTCCACTAAAATTTTAGAAGAAAAATATTAGAGTAGAAGTTGGAAATGACTAGGGAACTTGGGGTTAAAATGGATGAAGGAAGAAGTTTGTTAGAAATCTACAAGTCTAAAAATGGAGAGGGAATGTAAGAATGTGGATTTGTAGAGATATAAGGGAGGTCAAGACATTGGAATGGGGAAGTTGAATTCTAGATGACCATTGGAACTTAATAAGTCTACATAGTTTAAAGAACACAAAAATATGGGGATGCAAAAGATAAGACATTGGGAGGGGAAAAAGACTAAATGTCCTTTGAAACCATGTAAATAGAGGAAATAAAGGAAAATTATGGAATGAAAGGGATTGATAGAATTAAAAAAGATACTATGTGATATCAGTGGTCAAGCCAAGATGTAGACAATTAGAAGAAGTTTATTAGTTTACATAAACTTTACAACTTCACAAAAATAGTAGAAAATGATAAAAAAGTGCTTGTCTTAGAGCCTTTTTGGATTTTTTTGTAAATTTTAGCATTTGATAGGGAATATACAAAATGATGAGGAAAGATAATTAGGAAATTTGACCAAGGGGATACCCATTTGTATTTTTCCCAAATTGATTATAAATGATGGATAAAATGGGGTCCAATGTACAAGTGGGTTGGGACTCAAGAAAATATTTGCATTTTTAGAATGAGTCCTATAGTTGGATTTCTAAATACAACTTAAGGAGTAAATTTTCTACCAGCTAAAGAAATATGGCACCATTAAGCTCTTTAGATACCCCTCCTTGCTTCTTCATATTATACTCCACCAATATCATAAATTCGACCTAGATCTCAAACCTAAATTTGGTCACACCACTAAGGGGTGTGATCTACTTGTTGTTAAGATTCCCTTCCCCATGATAAACCTAACTAGTAAACATTCATGAAGGAGTTCCTCATCCCACTCCCTCCCTACTAAATAATGAGCAAACCCCAAGGATCAATAAATCTTGCATTTTGATCCTAAGGTCCTTGTACAAGGTAGAGTAGTTCTTTAGTTAGGAAATGAAATAATTAACAATATCTATTACTACTTTAGCTGGGTCTACAGGATAATAAGAAAATTCTCTAGTAATTTTTGCACCTTGTTATTAATAGTAGAGGTAAAGAAACTTTTCATCACCTCATGCACCCCTATAAAAAGATTGTGATAATCAGAAGGAATGCAAGGACAATATTGGAATCCAAGGTTAGGGAGTTGCAATTGGAAATGATTGAGGATCATTAGGTCTATGATTTGAATTATCCTCTTTTTGGATAGATAAAATTACAACAGTGAGGAGAATACATTTTCTCATCAATTATACCCATAGATTGAAGTGAAAAGGAGCCCCAAAGAAGAAGAGGTGAACAAATTTATAGACACCTAGCCCATTGCAATTTGGAATCCAATCCTACAGCTGTATGAGAATTTATACAAGAATTTAAAATCACATATAGAGGATTTGAATAATGAATGTAATACCTCACTCAAAAAATTCAACTAGAGTGAACAAAAGATAGCTACCTAGCGGAAATTCAAGCAAGATATTGGCCATATGGGTGAGAGACCAAGATCGTTTACATTTTTATGAGAAATGGGGGGATATTTATGATTAGGCCCATCCAATACAAATCCCATCTTACACTCCTCCCAAATCCAAGGGAGACTAGAGATTGACTCTTTGAAAGAAGGGGAGGATTGAAAATAGAAAAGATCAATTTGTAAAAAATAATCATATAACATTTGTCTAAATTTTATTTCAAAATTGGATAAAATGGATCAAAATATATTAAAAAATATATGTATTTGAGGCACATGAAGAAATCACTAAGAGGAAATAAAAATAAATGCCTTGATGTATTCAAAATATAGAAATAATATGTGGTTTAAAAGATATAAAGTAGATTGATGTTTCGGTGGTGGTTTCATACAATTTCAATATAAAACATGTAAAACTAATGAGGAGGAAGTTTAAACATAATATATTATATTAAATACAAGTATTTGGAGCCCAAGATGAATCTCTAACCCTTAGGATTATAAATCTATGCCTAATAAGTAGGATTTTCATAATTTTAATTATAACATGCATAATGTGCATGAATTATTTAAAACACAAAAAAACCAAAGTTCAATATTACATGTATAAGTTATAATGTGTATAAGCCATAGCATGCATGTATTATAAAATGTATACATTATGACTATAAAAATCAATCTGTAATATATACACACTTTTAGAAGTGTGAGCATGTTACAACTTAAAACATATATTTAGCAAATTTTTGATCCCTTGTCTTTGTGCACTTACCCATTTGATTACATGGAATTTTACTTTACATATGATGATCATTTATGATTCTAGATATTTTCAAGTTTATTTTATATAGATTTATGATATTAGAACTTGATTTATAAATCTTGTGATATTCCATATTATCATTCAAATTATTAATGCGTTTATTCTAGAATTTATGTTTATAACATGTATTGGGCATGTTTTATGTAGTGAATCCTTAATTATATGAATTTGACTCATTTTGTCTCATTCATATTTGAAAAAAAATTCCCCATGAAATTGGTAGATCACCTCTATCTAATCATCTTGCAATTTTCATATGTTCATAATGGCTTGGTAAGGAGTTCAAACCTTAATGCATGTATGTTGTTGGATGTGCCAACTAGATCACGATCTAATAGTTTGTCGGATTTCTCAACCTTGAAAATAAATATTTAGTCTTGATGACACATTACTGATCCAAATCACACATTCAAAACCATTTTGACTAATGTAGTGATATTAGCCCCACTTTTCACAAAAACACATGGTTGGTTAATTATTTTACAACTAACACAACATAGATCACTCTTGAGAATAAATACAAGAGAAAGCAACAACCTCACTCTAAATTAATGTGCACCATTTGATCTACCACCAAAATTTGATCTATTGATCCTTGGGGCATGTGGCCATGATCTTGTAGACATCCTTGGTAATGCTCCTTAGATATGTAGTTTTTAAATTCATCATTCCTCCATAGAATCTACAAGCTATCTCACAACTCTTAAATAGTTTTGGTAGGATCAATTGTTTTCCAAAATTTAAAATTCCCTACAAAAGTTGATCCAATATTTGCCAATGAATTTGTGTCTTCCATGACAAATTACAATGGGAGTTCACATATGGAGAGCTCCAACGCGTTTTTCCACATGATATAATTTAATGGAAAACGTACCCACGACCTATATAGTAGATTCCAACCACCAACAAAGGAATTTAAGGTGTTGAATTCTTATAGAAATTTCCACTTCCTTAACTAGCTGATAGTATTCAACTTTTTTTTTTGGGGAATATTATTGTGGGTTGGGATATTTTCTATAAGTAATGGTTTACATGCCCCTTTCTAGTTCAGATGTAATTTTCTACAACTAATCTATTGAGTATGATGTGTAAGCCATTTCTTAGGTCAGGTGATATGTAGTTGAGATTTTGAGCCTAATGATTGATATTGGACTTAGCATCCTTACGGTTATATAGGGGAGCCTCTATGCATGTTTTTATAAGACATTATATTCTATGTAATGATCAAACAACCTAGTAAAAATAATATAATAGGTTTCCATCCCAAAGATTCTAACTCTTCTCTTTGTTTTCTTATTGATCATTGTATGTATATTATTTTGTTAAAAACTATTAACCTATGCTCTAGTTTTGATTTTATATCTATCTAGATTGAGTCTCTCATTTGCATTATTTTCTTTCTACGATATAGACCACCATTTTCCTTGCATTACTTTAGGTTTAGATTAGGATAGATAAGGATCCAACCTTCTAATCCTAGAGATTGAATTTTTGGTCATATTCCACACTTGTTGGTCCTTCCAAGTGTTAGTGTTCACATTTAGCACATTGATTGAGTAAGACTAGATACCATACCAATATTATAAATTTAAGAAACTATTTTATGATGTAATTATGAGATGCATAATATTAACATATATTCCATGCACATTCAAGATACTAGATATGTATGTGTATGTATTTCTCCTTGATTATAATATTGTTCCTCTTCAACTATTATTATTCAATGTGGATTTGATGCGTGTAATCAATGTATATGAAAAAGGTATAAGCCAATGAGTTAGAGAGTGGTAACATGGATTTTATTTATTGTTTTACTCCACTCATGAGATAATTAAGATAGTCTGTGTGCATACTAGTATTTTTCAAAACTATTTCATTCATGTGTGACCCTCCACACCCTTGTGATTACCCCATAAATATTATGCATGATGTCCAAAATTTAATATTTGGAATCTAATTAGTGTCAAAGTATGAAAAATATTTTTTATTCATAAATTCAATTATTTGAATGCTTTAAATTAAATTAGAAAAATGATTGGATGGATTTATTAGAAAGTAGCATATTTAAGGCATTTTTAAAAGGTAATTTCTTATGATTTGAAAGTGAAATTTGGCTTTTGGGTTGGTATGGATATAGATGAAATCTTCTCTACATTTCTAGAAAATCACAGGTGGCCATTTGGACATGGATAGTCACTTACTTTTATTTTGATATAAATATCTTAGTTGAAGGACAATTTCAAAGCTTGTGAGGAAGTCACATGACATGTAAGAGTTTGTCCAATCAATTTAGATTTGAAATTAAATTTGAATAAATATCTTAGATATTTTGGATGAAGGATAAATATCTTGAAATTATTTTATTAATAGAATTTAACTCACCTTGAAAAGGATAAACATATATCAACTTATTATTGATGAGGATTGGTAAAATATATTTGAGTTTATTTAATCAAAGAGAACGGTTAATAGAGGTGGCATGACCTCTTTGTGATTCATTATTTTTAAGGGTTTTAAATTTCTTTATTTTTCTCTATTGATTTTTATTTTATTGTCTCACTTTTATATTATTTATTTAATTTTGATTTTTTTACGAAATTTATTTTACAAGATTTTATTTCAAAAATACTTGGATTGAAATTAAAAATTACATATTTCATTTTATTGATACTAAGTTCCTTTTAATTCAAGGTAGAAACTTTAACATTAAATTAAAGTTCACTTTTTTCCATTAAATATTAACTCTAAAGTTAATATAAGCTCTTAAATGTTCATGACAAATAACATCTTTCTAATATTTTTGTTATGCTTATAAACACTTTTACTTTTTGTTTTACCTATAAATCTCACTTCTCATTTAACATTACAAAACAATAAGAAAAGATGTCATTTTTATATTTAATACTAACATCAAAGTTGATATTATTCACTTTTGCTTTATTTTCACCCAAGCTCTAATTTCACTTTAATTTCCCTTCTTGAACTTCACCTATTTATTTCAACACTATGCTAGCCTTTACTCTATTAAAATACTAGACATACATAAAAATATCTCATAGGGATTATTTTAAAAGGTGATTTCACTTTTTAATATTGATCAAAAGTTAATATTAAACTTGTGAATTTTTTGTCAAATTTTTAATTGATTATGTAGGTTTAGGTTGAGTTTTAGTTTCTTATTCTTTTTAATTAATAGTGGGAGCTTGTCTTTTTCTCTCTCAAAATTTATAAAATTTCTTATAAATTATAAAAGTCCTTGAATCAATGATTATGAGGCTCTTGATCTTGACAAGCCAAAATTCTCCTCCGACTCCTATGCTCATCATTAGAAATCATTAGATATAAACACATCTATGACTACTAAGCCTCACTTTTTGATATATGCAAGCAATTTTTTAAAATACAATGAGAGCTTTAATTAAATAATTTATTTTGGGATTCTCTTCAACACTTACATCTCAAATCTAGAAGCACATTACCAAGCCACTTTGTGTTGTATTATCAACCATTCCTCCACACCTTCATCCCTATGAGCCTAGTCTGAAGGCTCCTTTTTAAATGGTAAAGTCTTTATCTATGTAGATAAAGCAACCTCTAAATAATATTCAAACTTGTAAAGATCAATCACTAAACCAAGGGCACCAACTCAACCTTTGCATGCACACAAGCCCTCCAAATATTTCATAACGACAAAACATTCAAAAGATATGAAGACTTCTATTTACTATATTATTTTTAAACAAAATGGACCATCTAAACTGACAACAAATTATTAATAATGATACTAACCTTTTTCTTAAAATATTATATTCCAGCTACATGAAGTGTGTCAAGCTTCCTAAAATCTACTAGCACCATTTTAGACATATACTATATTTCATATGGAAAATTTCATTCTCCTTGAGATCTACTAACACTTTTGTAGATATATGCTTGTGGCCTATCATAAGAAATATGTTTCATCTAAAAAGTGCCAAATCTCCTTGGAATCTATTAGCACCAATTTAAAAGTGCTTGTGATTGATCTTGAAGTATTCTTCATTTGACCTCATCATACTAGTATTTCTTCTATCTTGCCCCTCTATGCTTTACATTAGTATGCCTTTTCCTTTTTATTTGATTTGCCACATAGTCCCTTGTTTGGATCCACACTAACAATAAGCTATTTCTTCTATCTACGAATTCTTGTGCCATTCCTTTGACACCTCCCACTTCCACACAAGTATTATAAATCATTTTCTTGATTAGGCTTGCATTTAAACATAACATGTTGGATATCATATAATCAGGTTGACCTCTTCTTTTATTTTCCGTCGGTTTTTCTTTTACCCAATCCCTTTACATTTTGTTACACTAGTATTTCCCATGTCCTTATGATATGCTTTCCTAAGCTCGGGCCCACCCATTTGCTATTTCCATATTGGTTTTTGTTTCCCTCATGATTTCGTAGGTCACTAAGTACTTCAAAATTTCCACAAAGGTGTCAATATTCCGGTTGTGGCATCTCCCTTTTTACTATTAGTGATCTTCCAAACATATGTGGGTTGATTTCCTAAATGAGAGGGAATTTCATTAAATAAGATTGGTTGCACATGCAAATTGATGGTCCCAATGCTATGCCTACTAACACAATGAAGTATTGCTTCAGTGCTATAGTTTTGCTTATCTATAGTCTTTTTATCTTTTAACTTTTTTTAGAAGGCAGGAATTGGTTGGGATCCGTCCCTCTATAAATTGTAGTGCGATTGGTAAAATTTTTTAGGTGATCGGTGACGTTGGTGTGACATGTCCTCTAGTACCACGAGGACGTTGGGGAGACTAGACCTCGTGACCTTTTTCTTGCAACATGATGCTTTAGCCAATCGAGCTAGGTCCACCATCCCATAACCTTTTTACTTCAATACCTAGTGACCTCTTGTATTTATCTATAAGTGTTCTTCCTTGATAAATGGCGAGTTTTTAGACAAAGCTCAAATGATCCTTACTACTTGCTCCATCACCTTCTCTTATTCTTTTAATTGTAGGTCATTATTTTATTTCCCTATGCTTGTAAGAGTATCGATGAGTTTGATCATCAATCTAAATGGGGAACTATGCCTCATAACTTTACTATAGCATTTATGTAGTATTAAGCAATGGATAAATCATTTAACCAACCCATTTTACTAGAGGATTTATATCATCATATGTCAGAACAATGAACAATTTTAATTTTAAACTCTTATAAATCATTAACTTTAAATGGAATGTAATTTTTTGAAATAAAGTGTAAAAAATTTACACTATATTTCTTGTAAATCACAAAGGACCTTTAACTTGTTAGAGGTAAATAAGTCCAAGAGCGTGCGTTAATATATTGGACATGAAGTTAAGTGGGAAAAGAAAGCAACACCTTTTAAATTTGAAACTAAAATAAGATCTCATGCATTACCTCAAATTAAAAAAAAAAATAGACTCATAGTCATTCATCCTTCATTTTATTGTAAACTAAAATGGAATTGAAATTTGAAACAAAACTTCTACCATAGTATGGCACTAAACCTCTACATTGTTCTTATAAAATTTACAAAAGAAAAACTACTTGATAGCTACAAGCAACTTATTGTCCAAAAAATAAAATCTAAAACACAAAAGTCATTGATGAGTAAGAGAAATAGACACCCCTTCTTCTCATAATGCTTTATACGATTAGCTTTGAAATTGTAATTATCCAAACAAATTGTATGAAGAGAAAAACAAAAAGCTATACCTTCATGCTTTTTTATGCTTTTTTGTTTGGAAAATTAATTTACTTAGCCATTCTCATGAAGCTAACGAGGCTAACTCAAATAGCTTGAGAGGAGTTACAATATGGAGGAAACAAGGAGGCAATGGGCATGTGAGGAAATTTTCTAATCAATACAAGGTCCTACTCAACCTAAACAAAAAAATTATAGGATTTTCGGAGGGTTCTACCTCCTTACATTTTAATCATCAAAGATACTTTACGATTGTCAACCTTTAAATTATCAATAAATATAAAACTTGGTGGAGCACACACAATAACATGTATCCATTCCTAAGTCCTCTTGAATTTAGAGTTGAAATTGTCCATGGATTTCATTGGAGCTCTTCTTTGGTGGCTAGATGCTTAATGAAATAGAAGTTATCCATCTTCTCCTTGAATAATTTATGTAATGAATACCCAAACTATACTAGCTCAAAATAGGCATAGGTGCTAAGGATCAAAACTAGTCTAGCACCTTGTCCTTAAGAGATGTAATCAATATTTTGAGGGCAACATTTTGACTTGTGACACCATGAACCTTGCACAATTTTAACACATATTGCATGTGATCAATAGAGGACATAGATCCATATCCAATAGTAATGAGGGGGTTCTCTCAAACTAGATAGAGGAATATAGTCCCTTTATTGTGGCAACAAGAAATGACCACTAGAATCCCATGTAGCAAATGATATATTTCTTAAATTTTCTATACATTTAGATGAATATTCATGGTAACATAGAGTTGAGGTTAGACATGGTAAATTACAATAGGGTGGAATTGAGTTCTATAAATTAGGGGGATAATGCATTCTTTTAAGATATAATTTTCTTGTGATTTGCCACTAAAATTATATAATGTGGAACTATAAATTTCTCAGTATAACAAATAAAAATATTGAAGCCTTGGGTTTGTCCTATAAGGTGTGTCATAAACAATGATTTTTTTAGTGGCTAATATTCGCCAATTGGCTAATAGTTGAAATTTGGGAATCCAAAATTGGCTAATAGTCCGAGCTACAATATGACTTGAATTGCCACATTTTTACAAAATTTTACTATAGTCTTATTTAAATCGCCAAATAATTTATTTTATTAAAAAAATTAACTCAAAAGTTCACCACAATATTCGATACATGATTAGATCAGATTCACCTTAATTTTATAAATTATTGGAGAAATCTATATTAATTTTCTAATAGTATATCATAACTATTAGTTGTTTTACGATCATATTTCTAATCTTTAGTGTCCACCATTGATTTAAATATAATCTAATGGCCCTTGTTGTATTCCATGAGGTAAAATGTACACATGATTTATAATGCTCATGGGGCCCACAATTTTGGGTATCACGAGCATTATAGATTGTGGGTAAATTTCACCTTATAGTGTACAACAAGGGTTGTTAGAACAATTATCTAAAAGCAGTTTTGAGCCCCCATGAGAACTATAGATCATGGTTACATTTTACCTTGTAGAATATAATGAGGGCCATTACATTATATTATAAAACAATGGTAGAAAGTAAATATTATAGTCTACCCCTTCAACTCATCAATAATTTCCACCCTCGGGCCCCTACTTTTCCATGAGAATTTTATTAGATTGGATAGATTCACCAAAATTGTCCACAAAATTTTAGTGATGTAAAAAAATCGCCAATAAAACTAATATTTTTTTCGAAAAAAGGAAAGTTTCGCCAATAGAAATTATTGTTTTTTCCTCAGAAAATGAAAGATTCGCCAGGATTTAATATCTTTTTTTGAGGGGGGTTTCTTAAAGTTATCATTGGTCATAAAACTATTTTTCTCAAATATTTTATCCATCTATATTATCTAGGTGCACTTGATGCAAGTGTAGAGCAAAAAATGAGAAGCCTATGAGTGTGGTACTTGAATTACAAAATAACCTCCTAGATTTTAAAGGTAGATATGCAATAATATCTTAGCAACTGCTTGTAAAGAAAAGGGAAAAAGGAAAAGAGAAGAATACATCCTAATCTACAAGGGTGATGCATCAAGAAAATAAGAGTTTTCCATGGTACAAGGATTGCAAAGACATGACTTGATATTAAATGGAGATAAGAAATATAATTGTAGTAATGAAGAGACACATTTACATTAATGAAAGGCATGAAATGATTTTTTTCATGATTTTTATCCTGCACAAGGTTAAAAAATATTTAAAAGAGATAAAAAGGTCCTAGACATAGAGGCTAAGACTACTTGAGTGTAGATGGAAAAAAAATAGAAAATATTTTTTAGTAAAATAGATAAACATTTAAGAAGTAAATAATTTTATTATTTAAGAATAATACATTGTCAAGAAAACTATAATAGGTAAGAAAATATGCATAGTTATATAAGCCATTAGAAGTCTAAAGATTAGATAAAATGATTGCTACATGTCTATATATATACAAGCAATAGATTTCTACATATGCATCCAAACCAATATATATGTATCTAAAGTTAGATGCACCTTTTTGGTTATTACTTCTTTTAGCCTCAAAAAGGAATTCTTAGAATGATAGGCTATATATTAAGAGTAATATGAAACATTCATCTAACAATTGAACACAGTGGTAGATAATGTATGTTCTTGCTTGGGGGGTTTGGTGAGAGCCTATAAGGCTCTATAACCCAATATGGTAGGGTGGAGAGAAAGCCTTCTTTTGTTGTGCTCCATTTTATATTTCCTAAGGAATTCTTAGAATGATAGGCTGTATATTAAGTGTAATATAAAACATTGACCTCACCATTGATCAGAGTGGTGGATAATGTATGTTCTGGCTCGGGGGTTTGGTGAGAGCCTACGAGGCTCCATGACCCAATATGGTAGGGTGGAGAGAATGCATTCTTTTGTTGTGTTTCATTTTATATTTCCTATGCGCAAATATGTATGTTTGTGAAATTAGATGCACACAGTATTCATATGTATGATAGGCTGTATATTAAGTGTAATATTAAACATTTATCTCAACATTGATTATAGTAGTAGACAATGTATCTTCTTGCTTGGGGGTTTGCTGAGACCTCTGAGGCTCCATGGTGGAATATGGTGGGGTGGCGAGCAAGCCTTCTTTTGTTGTGTTTCATTTTATTTTCCCTATGTGCGGATATGTTTCTATGTGAAATTAGATGCAACCAACATTCATATATAGTCCAAACGTACATTCCTTTCCCACAAAAAAATAATTTCTACTTGGCATGGCTTGGCCCTATGTCCATTCATCCAAAAATTGCCGAAACATTTGACAAAAGAACGGGTATATATGTTTCAATTGATAGTTCTAGTTTTCCTGTTCGAGAGAAGCATTGCACATTTATTCAAATTGTTGTTGTTAATTGAAACATGTTGTACTTGCTCTTGTGTGAATTAATTGTCTTAGGCCTAGGATTTTCAATTTATTTTTGTAAAAAGAAAAAGAAAAACAACATCCAAAACATATGTGAAATTAGATGTAACTAACATTCATATATAGTACTACCTATTATGCATGCAAGGAATAGAACACGTATATATATACTTACAAAAAAAAAATTATACTGATATATATGTATATGAAGTTAGATGCACTTTTTGAGGCAAGATGCTCTATTTTATAGTCTTTAACAAAAAAAGTTTATATGTGGACATGTATGTATGTGAAATTAGTTACAGACAACATTCATATATATCTACATTTAAACTTGTTGATACATATATATATATATGTATATATATACATCTTTGAAAGTTCTGCTTTCCTTGCTTCTTGTCTATCATGCCCACATGCACATGTGTTTAAAAATTGTCCTCTTGGTTCTTCTCGCCCATCATACTACTAAACAATTGTGACTTTTTGACTTGGCTTAATCTCTTTAGTTGCACTATTGCTCTTTAAGTTGGTGTTTGCAAGCACTTTATTTCTTCCTCATATTATGGTTCTAGGCTCTTTAAACGTGTTCAAGTTCTAGTCCTACATCAAGTATGGAAAAAAAATCCAACAAAATGCCAAAGAACCCAACTCTATTTTGCTTAGCATAGAGACTACATCTGTAAAAATTGTCAGGTCAAATACTTGCAAGAAAGAACCACAGTAGCTCATCCTTGCTTGGCTAATTTTTAGAATGATAGGTTGTATATTAAGTGTAATATGAAAAATTGATCTCACCATTGATCACAGTGGTGGATAATGCATGTTTTTGCTTGGGGGTTTGGTGAGAGCCTATGAGGCTCCATGACCCAATATGGTAGGGTGGAGAGAAAACCTTCTTTTGTTGTGTTTCATTTTATTTTCCCTATGTGCATATATGTACACATATATATATATATATAAGTTTGCATCTATCTATATATGTATATTGTCTACATCTAATCCTACATACATACATTTCTACACATACTTTTGTGTGTTTGTATATCCAAGCAATAGATATCTACACATGCATCCAAAGCATGCAATGCAGATATATGCAGTTGCAAAACAAAATCTATACTGATATATATGTACCTGAATTTAGATGCACATTTTTAGTTATTATTTCTTTGAGTGTCAAAAAGGAATTCTTAGAATGATAGGATGTATATTAACTGTAATATGAAACATTGATCTAACCATTGAACACAGTGGTAGATAATGAATGTTCTTGCTCAGGGGTTTGGTGAGAGCCTATGAGGCTCCATGACCCAATATCATAGGGTGGAGAGAAAGCCTTCTTTTGTTGTGCTTCATTTCATTTTCCCCATGTGTAGATACATACATATATAAGTTTGCATCCATCTATATATGTATATTTTCTATATCTAATTCCACATACATACATTTCTACACATACTTTTGTGTGTATATATATCTAAGCAACAGATTCCTACATATGCATCCAACGCATGCAATGCATATATATGCAGTTGCAAAAAAAAATCTATACCGATATATATGTATCTGAACTTAGATGCACCTTTTTAGTTATTATTTCTTTGAGCCTCAAAAATGAATTCTTAGAATGATAGGCTATATATTAAGTGTAATATGAAACTTTGGTCTAACCATTGAACACAGTGAAGAGCAAACTTTCTTTTGTTGTGTTTCATTTTATATTTCCTACGGAATTCTTAGAATGATAAGATGTATATTAACTATAATATGAAACATTGATCTAACCATTGAACATAGTGGTGGATAATGTGTGTTCTTGCTCAAGGGTTCGGTGAGAGCCTAGGAGGCTCCATGACCCAATATGGTAGGGTGGAGAGCAAGCCTTCTTTTGTTGTGTTTCATTTTATATTTCCTATGCACATATATGTATGCTTGTGAAATTGGATGAAAAAAATATTCATATGTATGATAGGCTATATATTAAGTGTAATATTAAACATTGATCTTAGCATTGATTATGAAGTGGTCAAAATGGATATAATTTCATCCCAAAAGTATTTCCTCAACTCAAAATGATCTCATATAATAGAGAATATAAAAAAACAAGTGAGAAATAGAGAAGACACAAGAAAAAAAGAGTAATAAAGATTCAAAGCCAATATTGTAAGATAATTTTTACGAACATATCCACTAACAATGAAACTTCCATAACCTACAAATAATAAACAAGAGAAACTATCCATCCTTACCTACTAAACTTGCAAAAAAATAAAATTTGAGAAGATATTTGATATGCCCATGAAAAGTAGCTAGTTACAAACCAAATTCTCTAAAGATATTCCTAACACTACTACAATAGGTAATTATATGCCAAAATTCTCTATTCACTCCTTGCCACCAAAAACCCCTAAAATTTGATCTATCGCCTCTTTATTCTATTTTTCATAACTTTTTTCATTACACTAGATTTAAAAAATTAGGGCACCATTTTATAAATTTAGGTTCATAATCATTTAATTATCATTACTCTTTCCTTCTTTACTCATATTTAGGGAAAAATGAAACAATACAAACTTATTTTACCATACAAGATCCATTTAATTTAGGGTTAAGACTTTAGCTTTAAAACAAAGCTCACATTTTCCCATTGAATAAACTAAAATTAATATGAGCTGTTAAATGTTAAAGAACATATTTCAAATGTCTAAAGTTCAATATGCTTATTTTCACCTTTACTTTTTCTTAACCTATGGCCCACTTATCCTTTAACTTCATATGATAATTAATAATATCAATAAGCTCTCTTCTTTTTCTTTAAGATTGAATCTCAACTAAATCCTAAGCTTTAATTATTTGACCTTAATGGGATTTTATATCCCTTTTAATCGCAATATCCTAACATAAATAATATTATTCAATTTTGTTTTATCCCATGACCTTATATCATTTTTATCCCAAATCCAATCTTTAGTTTCCCCTCTCTCGAGCCTCACCTATTTATTTCACCCTTACAATAGCCTAACCTATTCCAATATTAGGCTCACTTGATATATCTTAGAAGATTATTTTAGTATATGAATTCACTTTTACTATTTATTGTAAATATAGTTGCTGTTGCACCAAAAGATTAACCTATTAATGCCTGATACAACTGCTAGAGTTAATGAATCCATGAGAGGTGGTTAAGCCATGTCACGAACCTGAGCGCTGCCCTTCACAACACAAGGAGACCAAGGGTGCACACCTTGCAACAATCCACCTAGCACAAGCGAGGGGTTCGAGCCCATGACCCAAGATTTGATACCAATTATTGCAAAGACAGTTGCCATTGCACCAAAAGATCAACCTGTTAATGCCCTATACAACCGTTAGAGTTAATGAATCCATGGGAGGCGGTTAAGCCATGTCATGAACCCGAGCGAGTTGTGTTGCACAACACAATGAGACCAAGGGAACACACCTTGCAACAATATTAACCAAAGGCTAATACCCATGAAATTATTATAAAACCTTTAATTACTTGTGTAGATATTAGGGGGTCTTAGCTTGTTGTATAAATATTCTCCTTAGTTACTAGTGTAAGATCCTATTTACTTTTCCCCAACTGCTATAGATATTCTCTTGACCTACATAATTGCTTGAATCAATGGTTCATGGGGATCTTCATATCGACAAGCCAAAACTCTCCTCCAGCTCTTACAAACCATTAAATATGAACACATCTATGAATATTGAGTCTCACTTTTTGATATATGTGGGTAAAATTTATTTTTAATAGAATCAAGGCTCTAATTAAATAATATATTTGGCGTTTATCTTAAATGCTTACCCATGCTATCCTCTCACATGATGTTCGCTATATCTTAGCAAGGTTTTTAGAAAAAAAGTGAGGTAAATTTTATAAAATAAGATTGTTAACTCTAGAAGCACATTCCCAAGCTGATTTGTGTTATGGTATTAACTATTCCTCCACACCTTCATCTCCATGGGCCAAAACTAGAGGCTTATTTTTCAATGGTATTTTACCTAGATGAGTTGCAACCTTTTCTTGTAAAGATTAACCACTAGACCAAGAGCACTAAATTAGCCTTTATATACATGTAGATCCTCTAAGTATTTCACAATGGTAGAAATTTAAAAATATATGTTAGCTTCTATTTATTGTGGCTAAATTTAAATATGATAAGCTCTCTAAAATGTTAACTTAACTTACTTAGAGTGACACCAACATTCTATCAAAATATTTTATTCTAGCTATAAGGAATGTGAAAATCTCTATGGAATCTACCTATGCCATATTAGATATATGTTTTTGGCCTACCTTAGGGATTATCCTTCATATGGAGCCAATTATTGGAATCCTAATTTGTTATTCATGTCTAAAGAATTCCAAGGTTTCCAATGGCATAATTTTATAGATGTTGTTCTAATTTCATGTAGTATTTGTTTGATAGATTGGTAAGTAGTTACAATGAATTGTGATAGATTGTATTAAGTTTCAAGTGTTTTATTTTAGAATGGATATTGTATAATTCTAGGGTCTCTATGTTCCCAATTGCAAGTCATTTCAATGAGATATCACAATCATACAATTGTATCTATGCCACTACAACTATGTATGATAATGTAAGTGCAATTACATTTTTTTTGGAATATATATGGTGATAACCAAGAGCATGGTGATGTTTTGGGAGATGTCTAGAAGAACTAAAAGAAACTATAGTTCATCAATAATTAATATCTTTTTATTACAATCCATGGGGACTTTTTGGTTTTAGTACAAGAAGGTATGTATGTAGTTCAAGAAAAGTGGGTTAACAACCTTTGACCAAGTGTGAGTGACATTAAATTATTATGTGTGACATTCATTTATATAAAGAATTCATGTTACATATAATGTGTGGCATGTTAATTCCATAATATTATCACGATATGGGTGTGTGTTTATTGGTATTCTACATAGTAGTTAGAAAATTGGAATTTCTGATTAGATGGTTTTCGTCATTTCTTCTAATCATACAACTATGCCAAGGTTAGATAAGGTTAGATGTTTTTGTACATGGTTGAACTCCAAAGGTGTGAAGTTTTATTTAGAGATTATATGATATCAATCTTTAGATTTAGAGTGTGTGTGAAAGAAACCTATTTTATTGGATGTAATTCCCTTTAAAATAATATAATCATGAATGCCCTTTTTTTGGTGGGTTTTTTCCCATAAGGACTTGTATCATTTTAGATATATATTTGTGGCCTACCTTAGGTATTATGCTTCATATGACCTCATTAATTATAAAATTCAAGTTCTATTCATTTATAGAGAGTTCTAGAAGGTTTCTAGTGGTAGAAGTTTTTGGAATTCGTTCTAAGTTCATGTTCTAGTTGTTTGATAGATTGGTAAATAACTGTAGTGAATTGTGATAAGTTGCATTGAGTTTCAAGTGTTTTATTTTAGCATGGAGATTATATAAGTCTAGGGTCACCATGTTCTCAATTGCAATTCATTTCAATGAGATCTAACAACCACATAATTGTATGTATGTCACTATAAGTGTGTATGATAATGCAAGTGCACTTGCAGTGTTTTTCGAGTATATATGATGATAACCAAGAGCATGGTTATGTTTTGGGATATTTCTAGAGGTACTAAAAGCAACTATAGCTCATCAAGAATTCATCTCTTATTTAAATCCATGGATTGTGTTAGGTTGTAGTGCAAGAAGGCATGCATATAGTTTAGTAAAATTTGGTTAATACCATTTGATCAAGTGTGAGTGGCATGAGCTTATTATGCATGGTGATAAATTATATAAAGAAGTTGTGCTACATATAATGTATGGTATGTTGATGCCATGATATGTTTGGAGATGGTTGTGTGTTTATGTGGTAGTTAGAAAATTGGAATTCCTTATTGGATGGTTGCATCTATTTCTTCTATTCATACGACTATGCCAAGGTTAGTTAAGATTGGATGTTTTTGTACATGGTTGAACCCTAAATATGTGAAATCTTATTTAGAGATTATATGAAATTAGTCTTTAAATATAGTGTGTGTATAAGAAACCTATAATATTGGATGTAATTTCTTAAATAATATAATCATGAATTCCCTTTTTTGGTGTATTTTTTCCATAAGGATTTCCCATATAAATCTATGTCTCATGGGTATTTATGAAATATATTAATTAATGTACTTTGATGTTTCTCAACTAAATTGTATAATAACAACTATTTTTTATAATATAATATTAAGGTGTTATAATATACTAGTGAATTGATCATTCATATCAATTATTTATTTATTCCCATCATTTGATATTAGAGTGTGTTGTCTAGGTGAGGGCCACATCATTTAAAGTTACATCTTTATGTTTATTATGGTGAAGCCCTAATATATTGGTTTGGTGAGTATATGTATAGTTAATTTTAGTAGGATCCTTTGAAAGATTATGTGAAGAAATAGAGAAAGTGTTTGATGAAAGATAAACTCCCCTCTTTCAAAACACCACTTTGCAAACACAATTGCACTCACATACAAGAGAAAATAACAATTGCAACAAAACTTCAAATTTATTTATTCAATTACAAAATAACACTTCCCTTGGTCTTTCTTGGCCTCATTCTCTGGGACTTCCAATCTGCTACTCCTCTGTTCTGAACAACTTTCATGATCATTTCTTATTCTCCCTAATTCATTTCATCTGCTCTTCACTAAATCCACGAGCCCTCTTTGCTTGTTCTTTACACTGTCTAAGACTCCACCTTTGGCTTATGCTGCCTCCTCTCAACAGCTCGGCCTGTTTCTCCTCACAAACCTGTGCGCCCCATTCATTGCTTAATCTGCTAGCATTTTCATGGCTTTTCTTATACAAACTCTTTTACTTTGTGATATTGCTATTAAGATTCAATCATATAGTTTTACGAATCAAATTCATTTTCACCACCTTCTTCTATACAACCTCTTTCACTTTTTTTTATGTATATTAAAATTCAAATTTTAATCTTGCCAAATGAATGGCACGCCTCCCTTACTACATTCGGAATCCTCTATTAATAAATACATGCCTCTATCCCATACCATATTCCTGTCGCTCCTGCTACTGAGCTAGCTATCCTTTAATTTGGCACGGCCTGTCTTATGTTTGATCTGCAAACAACTTCAACTCCGGTGCCTTCCCTATTCCAGTCGACACATCCCTCTTTGACCTGTATAAGTTTGCAAAGCCGAATACAATGGTAATTATTCACAGTTTCTTCAAAACACTCTACGTTTACCTTGTTACATCAATCTGCATTCGATTTCCAAACTCCCACGCAGCCCCTGTCCAATCTTGCTTCTGCGCTATTTATCAAAGGCTGTTCCTCGTTAAATTTGCAGCCTCCAATTTTTCCATACAAAAACCGTTTCTCTCCTGGCCAATTGTTGGGGTTCCGTGAAGTCCAAAGGATTATAAGGGCAGTATCTCCCAAATTCAAAACGGATGCTTTTTGTAACTCTCTTTTTCGGTATGTATTTGCTAATTTAGAAGTCCACTGTTTTGATAGATTTTTCTATTTTGGAGAGGGGACTGAGTTTTAAGAGCTGCTGCTGCTTGAATGCAGATTGTATTGAGAATTAATAATTGAGAATTCCTGTTGAAAGTGGATGTAGTCATTGTTGGGCGAACCACTATAAAATCCGGTGTTCTTGTTTGTTCATTTTTATTTTCTGCAATCATTTCTTTAGTTTATTTTGCTGTCATTAAATTCAACACCAATCACATCCTTCCAAAACAGTTATTCACTATTTTTTCTTTCTTGAGAGATATTACTACATTTACATCTCTTGTGCAACGAGTAGGAGAAAGAACCAAATTCTTGTCGCCTCTCCAAACTTGCCACCTATCACATGAAAAATAATGAAGACAACAAAAAAGAAAGCAATGATACCATAATTTGCACCTCAAAATTTGCGATGCCCCTGCATCAGTGTTGGGTTAGATTCATGGCAAGAGCATCAAGGTATAATATTAATAATTTTAATGGTAAAAAAATGAGTTGTGGAAGTTAAAGGTTGAAGACCTCCTAGTAGAGAGAGATTAATGAGCTATGATATATTCTTTTGTAAAACCCATAGAAACTTCTAACGAGGATTGAATTAAATTAGATAATAAAGATAGAAGTAATGCTTAAATATGTCTTTCATATTCTATGTTAATTAATGTGGCAAAAGAGCCTTTTCATCATTGTTGTGTAAGAAGATGGGGTCTTTGTATTAGACCAAGATTTGTGTCAACAAGTTTTTATTGAAGAGTAAGTTGTACTCCCTAAAGGTGAAAGAAGAAGACTCAATGAATGATCATTTTAACACCTTTAATTTAGTTATAAGTTAGTTACCATCAATAGGAGTCTAAATAGAAGATGAGGGTAGATGAATTTTGTTGTCGTGTTTCTTTCTTGACTCATGTAGAGCTTGATTATGCCAATAAGTAGTAGTTCTTATTAACCTAAACTAGAAGAGGTCATTGTAATCTTGTGAAGTGAATAAATTAGGATAAATTCCATGGATAATTCCTCTAATAATTCCTTGATTTTGAGGGCTAGGTCCAATGATATTGGGGTTATAAGAAATTTGGTGAAGATAAAAAATCCAAGAAGAAGAGTACGTCTAAGTCTCTTGATAATACTAAGGTAAAATAATAGAATTATGTCAAGAGAGAGTAACATAAAGAAGGGCTACAAGTCCAAGAAGAAGTATTGTTGTTTAGATAGATCCCCTGAAACTAAAGAGTATACTATTGATGCATTTGTATCTACTAACGTTATTGGTGATTATTTCTATTTGATTGACTTAGGTACTTCATACCACATGACTTCTCATAGGAAGTGGTAATTTGATTATAAGGAATGTGATGGAGGATAAATTTTCCTTGGTGATAACAACTCTCTATAGATTATTAGTTGAGGAAATGTGAAGGTGTCTTTCATGGATGAGAGAGTAAGGACACTCTCTAATGTATTGCATATACTAAGTTTGGCTAGAAATTTGATTTATATTTTCAAGATGATTAACTTAAGTATTCATGTCATTTTTGATGCAGAAGGGTGTAGATTAGAAAAAGGAATTTGGAGTTGGCTTAAGGTGTATGAAATGGTACTCTTTTTTTACTAGAAGCATTTGATGTAGTGAATGATTAGATGTCCTAGGAGATGATTATATAAATTCAGTGATACAAGTGAAATGGATGAAGCAAGTGGTGATTGGATGGAATTAAGGATGCAAGTGAAGGTCACATTTTTTAGGTGTTTACAAATATATTCCTTCATTATAAGAGTATACGTGCATTATATATCATTTCTTGGAGCATCCCATGTGACATGTGAAGTAGTACCAAGGTTGAATAACTCAATTAAGGGTTGTTTAACAAAGTACCAATAAAAATAACACACAAAATACATAAGCGAAACACATAATAAATTGAATAGGAAGAATTCAATTATCATTTAGGATTTTATGTTTCCCAAGTAAGATGATACATTATGGAACAAATAAAAAATCCTTTTCATAAAATCAATATGAACCTTTCAAATAAAGGTAAGCCAATTAAATTGACCTTGAATTGAGCTACCCTACCAAGGAAATTAACTATATGTATAGAGAGATGACTATTTAAGATTAATTACATGATTAAAATGAAGGGTTTCAACCCTTAATAAAACAAAATAAATACAAGGTTGTTATCCTTGATCATATGTCTAGTTATATGTTTTCTCAGTAGTTGGTGTCATATTACATTTTCCATGTGAACTTATGCTACCCATAAAATTATTGTAATGAAACTCATCATCATTCTATATGATAGTGAGTATGGAGAGCCATCACCACCACCATCTTGGTATATTTAAATCATATGTTGTTTTATTAGGTGTTTAAGAAAGTATTTTATTGATAATTTAAGTGAAAGTATAATAAATTCTATTACTATTAGTGCTTACAATTTTATTTAGCAAGTATAAAAAATGAATGGAAATGGAAATGTCAATGAAGACATGACACATACAATATACCAAAAGAACATAGATATCTTACTAATTGTTATGATAAGGCCTCAATAAATAGGTAAAAATAATACAAGATACTATAAATGGTATTAAACCAAGTGAAAAGCCATGGACCTATACTTAGTGCCCATAATTTCCATCCAAGTCCAACTATGACTCGCACATGTAAGGGAAGAAATTCTAATGCCCTCACACATGTTGAATCATTTTGAATGGTACATAACTCCCACATTGTAAGAAATTAATCATAACTTGTCATAGTCATTGTATTATCAAAAGATGCGCTTACACCTTGTCATGACCACTCTTACACATTATCATAGTACTTGTCATAACTATTGTTTCCATCATAGATAATATTCCACTAAATACAAGTGGTAAAATCAGACAAATCCCAACACCCTTATTCAATACCACCTCACAAAAAATATTCCAAGTCATTAAGAGAATAATAATTAAATATTTAGCACTTTATCTCATGTGGATTATCCAAGTTATGCTCTCCATGTTTCTTGAAGGTACATATTAAATTATTTGATTATTAAAATAATAAAATGAGGCACATTAGTCCTAAGATTGCAATTTTAATATGACCTATTATTAACATTTGTTCACTTGATATTTATATTGCAATAGAATAATAGCGACAAAAATAAAATAATTGTGTTAGGAGAGGTAAGGCATTCTTACACCAACAAATTCCTTGTACTTACTAGCTTAACAAGTGAATTTTCAAAATTCTCTAAAGTTCTAACCTTTTGAATCACAACATTTACACCCTCTACTATCTTGTAGATAAAATGATACTACACATCAATGTATTTAGTATGAACATGACATATTGGGTTTTAGTCAAAAAAATTGCACTCTGACTATCACATCCAATACTCATATTTATATAAATAAAACCATACCCAATTGTAGTGTTTGTAGCCACACCACTTATTTAGATGCACGTGTCCTAGCATATACTCTACTTATATAATCAAAAGATAAATTATAAACTATCTCTTACTCATTGGACTAACCACTCCATCAAATAGAGTGAACACATATTTAATCATAGACCTCCTTCTATCTAGATCTCCAACCCAATTTAAATGAATAAAATCCTATAAATCAAGCATTGTGCCCACATTATTAGTTCCATAATAACAGATAGTAATTTTAAGTTTCTTGCAAATATCTAAACACCCTTTTAACAAATATCTAATGTTTCTTGCTAGAGTTAGACTAAACCTATTTAGAATCCCCATTTCCTAAGTATTAAATTTAGTTTCTACAAACCATTGCATACATAAGGATTCATAAAATACTAGAGAAAAAAATATCCTACATCTCTTCAAGGTCATCATCTAATTTAGGACATTATTCCTTTAGTGTAAAAAAGTGTATACACTTACATTTTCACGTTATGTTTTGGACCCTTAATTTATTACTTAATTGAGCTTCTAATTTACCAAATTATGCATTCCAAAGTCTAATTTTTCCTTCTTCTCCAGGACCCAAATTCAAATATGTTATTGGTGGTATTTTAATATCCAAAATTCAAATATGTTATTGGTGGTATTTTAATATCCAAAATTCAAATATGAAGTGTTGGCTTTTGGAATCTAATTTTCAATAAATTGGATGAAATCCTATAAATACTTAGTCTTTTGATCATTTTAAATCAAACACACACCTCATAGCATTCAAGAGAAAATACTATTGTCAAGAGCATTCAAGAGCAACATATTAGTGCATTATTACAACAATTCAAGATCCAACATCATGTCAAATTTTATGTGTGTTCGTGTTCATGCTTTGTGAAGTATAACATTGTTGTAGGTCTTCAAGCATTCAAGAAAATCTCAAGCAAGATCCAAGACCCTTGAAGATATGTGTATGAATTCAGTCCTTCAAGGAAGCCATTGAAGGGTGGTGAGTTGCAACATTGTGTTCATTCATCATTCCTTCCTTTCAATTATCATTTATCATCAACATATTACCATTGTGGAAGTGAGAACACTTACACAGGGTTTGACTGAGGCAAGCCCCTATATGGCACATCTTCCCTCTTTGTGAATGTGCAGGTTGCGGGTTTGGAAAGGATTGAAGAGATATTGAAGTCTATTTATCCATTGTTGCATTTATTGTCATCAACCTTGTCAAGACATGGAAACTCAATTACATGATTTGTTGATGAAATTCTGACAGTAGGATGGGCAGGAAACATAAGCTCAAATCTAAAACTAGAGGACCCTAGAAGTTGAGGAAGACACCCTATCAAAGACCCAGTCACCTAGGGGTGACCCAGTCCTGTTACAACACTCATATCTTACTTTTGGTGATAGGTACACATTAGTTTGCACCTTAAAAATTTGTCTTCAGTATTTTTGTTTATCAGTTGTTGGGAAATTGTATTTATTGCATTAGATCATATAGTTTAATTAGGTTAATCATTTCAAATCATTCCCATGTCATTCCTATCCTCAAAAGGATGTAGATCTAGGTTTGATTGGCTCACCTTGGAGGTTGAAAGTCAATCTATGCACCTTGTTGATTTAGATCCTAATGAAATATTAGAAATGATGGAATGCACTGTATAATGTGGACACTAAATTTAGGGTGTATCACATTTAAATTATGTTTTATTTTGGTGAACCTGACATTTGACATCATAGTTTTATGATTTAGTAGTCTTTTAAACCCTAGATCTAGGTTTTCAATCATTGCATTATCTTACATTTCTCATTTAGGGTTGCATATTGCATCATACAAAATCATAAAAATCCAAAAATATTGCATCCATATTACATCATATCTTGCATTATAGTGTGTTTCAGTCATTTAGATCATATTTTCATCTCAAAATTGTATTAAAAAAAGTTTCAATTTGTTCCAAAATTGTCATACATTTGCATTTACATTATATTAGAAAAATTTGGAAAAATAAACACTGCAAAACTTGTTGGCAGATAGGAACAACAACCTTAAACATCAATCTAAAGATTTAGATTTTAAAATTTCAAAACCAAGGCTCACTTGCCATTGGGTGACCCTGTCCTTGTATAGGTGTCTCAACAAAATTTTTCACATTGTTTTGTCTCTGTCTACTCAGTTGCACTGTACTTGTATATCCTTGTTTTGGAATCAGTATTTGCATGTTTTTAGGCTTTATGCATCTAGTTCATTTGGTGAAAGAAAGTGCATTGTTTAGAATCAAAATTTGCATTCAAAATTTATCATTTTCAGGTCTCCGCATCTTAAAATTGGTCAATTATCATATTTTAGATCTTAAAATTGCATAAAAATTTGTTCAAACATTATCAACATTCTTGAATACTTGTATTATCCTTTAACTTGGAATACATTAAGTAATTTCTTGAAATTCATTTATTGTTTCAACTGTCTACAAGTAGAATCAAGATCCTTAGGTAGTTTAGTTCACAGTCAAACTTTGATTTTTCAAAACCCTTGACCAAGACCTAGTCGCCATGACTCTGTCCTACTTGCCTTGGCTAAAAAAAATTTCTTTGAGAGCTCAGTTGTTGTGTTTACTGTTTACTTCTACTTGTTACTTTTTGTTTATGAGTGTTTGCTATGTTTATTTCATAGTTTGGTGTTCATCTTGGGTGCACTTTTAGTGTTATGAAACTTGCATGAGTTTCACAACCTGGTGTCCTATTGCTAATACTTCAGTGAGACGTAGTTCAAGACTCATGGAATCCAGTGCTGCTACTACATCCATTGTGGATATTGAGTTCTCTAGCCCTTTCACGCCAAGTGTTGTCAATACTCAACCTATTTTGGATTCCATCCCTAATGCCACAATTACCATGACCTTACCATCAACCACTATCACTGATGTTGAAACCATGGAAGCTCATGTCCCCCAAGAGAAATTGAAATAATTGGACAAAGCCTTAGAAAAACTTCAATACTATGTGAGCACATAATATATCACTAGTACAACAATTCCTGTCATAGATAACATGAGAAAAATGCTTGATAATGATCAAGGATTAGAGGTAATGCATAGTCTAGCCTACATTACATATAATCATGTACCTACAATGGCTAGTTATGCTCAAGCTTTGAGATATACTCAAAGCCAAGGAGGAAGTCAAGTTTCTCTCCCTACAACTATAGCCTCTATTTCCACATACACAAACCCAATTGTTACCACAACGATGCAACCAAGCAACAATATAGATCCAACTTTGGGTATTTCCACTGGGAATCCTTATAGTTTTATGAACTCAAACATCATATCTCCAAGTCCATCACCCCTCACAAAATTACAATATAGCTCTCCACCTAACACATACACGCTTCCACCATATTCACCTCATTCCCAAAACACAAAAAGCAATGATTTCGTCATAAACCAACTCTTACAAAATGTGGCATCCCTTCAACAACCAATATCAACATTGAACCAAAATCAAAATGGACAACCATCATAATATTTCAAGAGAAACCCATTATCATTGGAGATATTGAAAGAAAAAAATTCCACAAAACATAAAGGTACCTTGCTTTGAGAAATAAAATGGCAAGGGAGACCCTAGCAACCACATAACAACATATATTGCCATTTTTAATGACTTTATTTTCAAGGATAACACTACAAAAAATCCCTATCATTTGCTCCATTTTTTGCTTCTACCCAATGTTTTAATGTATTTTTTGAAAACATCAACGCTATTTATCGGGATGACACAATTTTTGGCATTTATTGCATCGATCAATACAAGTCGACACTAATTTAGGCACTAATTAGCACCTAAATTAATGCCCTATTTAGCGTTGATATTAGCTTCGAGTTTAGCATCGTGTGTAGCTCTGAATTTAGATTCAAGTTTAGCTTCGGGTTTAGCATCAGATTAGACACCCTTATGTCGAAGAGACTTATTTATATGTCTCATCGATGATGTAAAACAGTGAAATGTCAACACGATATGGGCATATCGAGGAGAGAATCACTTATGTCACATCGATAAGGTATATCTAAAAGTGCTTGGAAAAACACAACTCTTTGATATAACGAAGTAATGTTGATGAGACATTGAGATATTAGTAAGACAAATAAGATTGTCTCATCAACAGTCTTCAAGTAATGATCAAAATCATACACCGCTATACCACCGGGAAGGTGAGAAACATATGCGGTAGAGTGGTGTACACTGCAACCCCGCAACAAGAAGCCTTGAGCAAGGCGATAGTGTGGTAAACAACCGAAGGGAAGGGCAAAACACCGCTATACCGCAATGATAATCACAAGTCTCCTTGACATGGATGAGTTACATCGATATATAAAAAAATATAGTCGAAGGAAAATATCGATGATATAGTGGCATATCGGTAAGAGATATTAACTTCTCTAATCAACACCGACAACCAACATCAGAGGAATATAAGATATAATGTCGAAGAGACATTGAGACATCGGTAAGACAAATAAGATTGTCTCATTGAAACTCTTCAAGTAATGATCAAAAGCATACACTGTTATACCGTCGGGAAGGTGAGAAACATATTCAGTAGAGCGGTATACACCGTAACCCCGCAAAAAGAAGCCTTGAGCAAGGTGGTAGTGTGGTAAACAACAAAAGGGAAGGGAAAAAAACTACCATATTGCAACAGGTATAATAAGAGATGGAGGTAGTATGTTGATCGTGACATCATTACAATTTATAGCAATAAATGTAGAAAATCACATCAATTGCCAAAATTAAATGCTATTAAATTATTAAGAGTTGCCAAAACTAATATGACTGAATACCGCACCATCCAAAGATAAGTGAGTTTTCCCAATATCGCACTCAATTACAGTGCACTAGCGTGGAAGGAGCTAAGGATACTTTGCAATATCGCACTCTAAAATAGAAGAAATCCTGCAAGCATGAAATATTCGGGTAAGTGCAGGAAAACTCTTTGAAAGAGCTCTGTTAATTTAAAAAATCTTTCAAGGTTTTGTCATCTGAAGCCATAGTAGAGAAAATTGAAACATGCCTCCTAAACGAAAACGATCAGAAGTAGAAGAAATTCGGCCTAAAATTAAAGATGAAGAACCTAAAGTAAAGAAGAAAGCACTCCATCCTAAAACAAAACAATCAGAAGTAAAAGAAAGTCGGCCTAAAATTAAAGATGAAGAACTTAAAGTAAAGAAGAGACCACTCCATCAATCCATATTAGATATACTTCCAGGGTCTACTAAAGAGGGTAATAAGAAGTTTCTCGTGGACAACACACAAAGTTGTAGGGATGCCCTCATTTCCAAATCTAGATGGGACCTATTTTGGTATTTTTACAGTAAGAGAAATGAGAAGATTCTAGTGTCAAATGCTTGGATATTGGATATAGCAAGGTTGATTGTCCCAAATGTGTTTGTTGATGTAGAATTTATCAGACTACTAGCCAAACACTATCACTCAGCTACCAAAACAATAAGGTTTCCGAATGATAGAGTATTGGTAGAAGTAACCAGAAAAGCCATCATTGAGTGTTTGGCTTAAACAAGCAGGCTCTGACCAAGATAAACCTGCAGAAAAGTGAGGAGGATTATGCTAAGTTAAAAAAGACTTATAGAAGTGATGAGGTACCCCTATATATGAAAAGAGGCATTGGTAACAAAACATTCCCCATCTCTACTACCACTACTGAACCATTTAATGTGATAGATTTCCAGTATTACTTTGTGAATACATATTTAGCTCTTTGCCAAGTGTTGGGGACAAATGCTCAAGATAAAATGCCAATAGGCCTAATGATGATGGCCATGAGAATTCAAAACCCTGAAACTGATATTGAATATGACTCTGCTTCATACCTTGAGAAGGCGTTAGATGATGAATTCTCCCAAGTTATAGAGGATAGAGCACCAATTACATTCATACACTATTCCCTGCTGTGTCATCCGATATTGTACCAGAATAGGAACCATTGGAATAAAAGAATGGACTTGGCTACAATAGATGAGCAAGGGAATCCCACACTTGTCCAGAAATGGTGCTATATTTGGGACAGTCGGTGCAAGAATTCAAGCTTTGTTGTATTCTACGAAGACTTTGTACACAAAATCCTTCAAGTTCTTGGGTATGCAATACCAAGATTGTCAACCAAAATGTTGCAACTAGTGAGACATTTGGCTTTAAGACCAGAGCAGGGTCATACACACAATTTTCGAGATTGGTTCTTCCTCTTGGAAGTTACAATAATAAGAATATATGGATGCCCTGTTGCTCCACACATACTGCCAAAATTTATGCCCCTCAGATTAACATTTCTTGAATTTATGTGGCAAATGATGTGGATGGAGAAAGATGTAATGCACAAGCAGAAGAAAGGCACTTTCCTACCAAACCAAACCAAGCGTGAAGATTGGACTGTAGGCTCAGACACACTAGAGGAGTTACAATATTATTTGAAGACAAGATATGCATTGAAATCTGGAAAAGAAAGAGCCTTTGACCTTGAAAATCATATGAACAACATAAGGCACAATCTTCTTACCAAAATGACAGTGCCACACCAAGTGGATTTTGAAGATGTCATAAGGAACTGCATTACTTATAATGATGTATTTACTAGAAGAAAAAATGGGAATATATGAAGAAGCTTGAAGAAGGGACAAACCAGAACTCCAAGGATTTCCTAGGATACTTTGTTGAGGAAAAGGACCCCATCAAGAGGATAGAATTGATAATTGGTAGATTTGAAGAATTGTACAAAAAGAGGGAAGCATATCTTGAAGAACATGGTAGTAGTGCAATTGTAGAGCATAGCCCAGGTGAAACCTCTGATCCTTCCATGGAGCAGTTACCTCCCAAAAGATAGAAGACAAGGAGCATTGAACAATTATTTCTTTATGAGGATACTCAAGAGGTGGGCAATACTGAGGAAGTGGCTATAGTAATGAAGTCATTGATAGGTGATATTGAAGTTGATCAACCCATCCTTGAGACCAATGCCCATAAACATGAGGAAAGGATGGGCGATGTAGAAAAAACAAGTACAAAGGTACATGAAGATGAAAGGGAAATTGCAACCAGGAGATTCATAGAAGATGATAAATTCATTAAGACTCCCGATTTTAAGGATTTTTGGATGAAGATGAAGATAAAAGAATTTCAAGAGAGGATGGAATCAACTGAAGCAGGAATTGAAGAATTAGAGAATAATGAAATGGTAGCATAGACTTTCTAGGAATTAAGAGTTGACAACATTGACATTAGGCCCCAGAAGGCTAGAGAAATGGTCTTGAAGAACAATATGCTAATTTTCCCTGGCTTGGAATTAAGGAAAATGTTTCTTCTTGATCAAGTGTGGGCTCAGGAAGATCCAATGCTAATTGCAAAATTTGACTCCGATGAAGGTGTGAGTGGAACTAGGTATAACCCAAAGATTGAAACCCTGGCCATATGGATCAAACAAAAAAATACACAGAAGCAAAAATTATTGGATGTAATTAAAGGGATGAAAGGGGCAATGATGGTAAGGACAATACAAGATACCACCCCTTTGGAGGCAGCCACAATGACCATGCATTCAACCATGTTCACTCAAGCAACTGTTAAGGGATTAGAAGATGAATTAAAGGAGTATGAAAAGGAACAAAGGTTTGTAAATGATGAAGTTACTAAACTATTCATGGAGAATGTCAAATTGAAAGAACAATTAAGAGGAGAAAGACCCTCACAAAGCAAGGAGATGGTGTTATACAGGCCTGCTATTGCTCCAATGGATATTGTGAAGAACATTTCTATAGAATAGGTTAAAAATCCAAAGAATGAAGTGGATGATGTAAATAAGGCCAACAATCAAACCCAAGATGAAGTGAAAAGACGAATTTGTGAAGTTATGGAAAAAATTCTTGAGCACAAGATAAAATCAGTTATGGATAAACCAGAGAATGTGCATGATAGTTATAAAACACTTCAGTAGACAATGGATCAAATAAAGACACATATTCTTGTATTATATCCTTTGTTCAAAAGGTGGAAACTTATTCACCACACTTTGGCTAAGTTATGCAAAGTTCTACAAAGAAGTCCTGATGCACCCACAACATTAAAGCCAACTGAACAAACTGTGAAGATGATTACTAATGAATTTCAATATGTACAAGGGTTTGATAAAAATATTGTAACACAAATGGATTTATTCCATACCTAGAAATAGTGGTATATACCTAAAATCATGAGAGATGGTGATCAGTTGAAGGACTTGGATAAGTGGAAGAAAGAATTCAGTCAGGTTGTTCATAAGTGTGTAACTCATATATAGGAGGATGATGATACCAGTCTTCCTAGGCTAAATTAGATCATGGATGGATTGATTGTTCTTGATGCGGGATACGTAAAGTTTGTCAATGATACAAAGGCTTTACTAGATAGTCAATGGAAAACTCATCTTGCAAACATGCAAAAGATCCAGGAATATAAGTGGCCATTAGATTTTACGGTGTATCAGTGGGAGGAAAAGTATTTGATTTCAGAAGAATAGGACACTGAGGCGAGAGCATTTGGATGTTCATCATGGAGATGAAGACTTTGCCAGATCAATGATCATGGGTCTTCTATGTTGAATAATGGAACCATATGTCAAAATGTCTTAAGTCTTGTTATTTCCTTAATTATGCTAATTAAATAGTTGTTAGTAAAAGAAGTAGTTATGAAAGGTCATTTTTTTTTGTAAAAGGCCCGTAGCTTGTTGCTTCCTATATAAATAGGAAACCAAGGCCTAGTTTTAAATTATCATCATCATATATCATTTCCATTTTGAAGACTTCTGTTATTAATATATATCAATTGAAACAATATAATTGAGAACATCTTATTATCAGAGATTCTCCATGATTGTGTTATCATTCTGTTAGAGTAAAGGCTTTAACTTAATTATGTTAATTAAGTTACTTTTATTCCTCTCTTAAGATTTCACTTTAGTTTGCATAATGTGACGTTTAATAATTATATTAATTATTAAATGTCTTCCTATTAGGGTTACTTTTAGGTTTTGCACAATCTCCTTTCCTAAGGATTGATAATTGTATTATTACCACTCTCTGATTAATACATTTTCAACTTTCAGAGCACCCTTGTTTTTTTGTCTCCATGTCTTCTTCTGTTACATGTTATTTGCATGCAGGTGATCTTCGGGGTCTGTGAAGCTGGATTTCACAACTTCTACATGGTATCAGAGCTCCAGACCTGTGGCTGTCTATTCGTGATTTGAAGATATAATCTTACAGAGTTTTTTTTGTGTGCAAGGGTTTCAAGCTATGACAATTTTTTGGCCAAATCAGAGAATTTTTCCATCATTTTTTGAGAGATTTCGACTTTGATCTCTCAAATGGTGCATGCTAGTGCAAAAAAAACATCATGATTGTGCTCAAAAGACCCAAAAACCCCTATTTTCATATTAAATATGATAGGGTTTGCTGAAAATTGTTTTTTTTGAGTTTTTGGGGTTTTCTAAAAATGCTGCCAAAAAAATCCGTACGAACGCCTCGATTTTCGTGCCAATTTACATCGATTTTTGTGCCATATTTTTTTAGCATCAAGAACAGTTTTGAGTTGCCTCAATTTTTGTGCCTTTTTGCCTTGATTTTCGTGCTTTATTGATTTCCGTGTCTTTTTGAGTTACCTCGGTTTTCCTGCCATGAAGGTACAAATGAATATTTTATTAATTTTTAATGTTTAAATTAATAAAATATTTGATTTAATGCCTAAATGAACACTTTTTAGTAAAATGGTCATATCTTGGGCATACAGTGTCGAAATCGAGAAAACGATATATCGTCAGAAAGCTAGTTCCAGGAACTATCCAATGATGCAAGTTTGATTTTCTGGGTTTTCAGTTTTGATGTATTGTTTGCCAGTCAAAGTTAGATGATGGCTTTTGCACTTCGTAGGGCATATATTTTGTGTTCGAACTCCGTTTTACGTAAACAAATAAGTGTTGGAAAGGTATTGCAGTGCTCTTTCTAGATTTTTAATCTATTTAATCTGATAATTTATCAGGTAAATGTTATTCAACTTTGTGTGTTTTTATACTTTTCTCAAATACTTGGCCATTCTGGCACCTACATGAGATCTGTTTGCATGGGATGAGTTATGTTGATATGATTTATCATGATTGAGAGTTTCAGTATCTGATTTTTTCATTTGAGTGAGTATAATGGATTTTTCTACTCACCCTTCAGTTGTATTTTTGGATAAGGATAATTATGAGTCATGGGCAAAGGGCATACTTACACATTGTAAGTGGCTCAATATTTTGCCTTATTTATATAATATCATACCTGCACCAAACACATCAAGGGGTTTATCTGCATGGGTTATTATTCGAGATCATATTGCAGGGGTTATTGGTTGTAGTGTTGATTTTGACACTTTGTGTGCTTTATCCGACATTCGTTGTCCTCGCACACTTTGGCAACATCTTTGGGAGATTTTTGGAGACTCTAATATCTCTCCATTCCTAGAGGATCCTATTGTAGATTGTCTCATCCCTCTTGCAAACGTAGATTATGTACCCTATGATAACTGTACTCTAGAGGAGCTTGAGTATCTTACAGGTCTTGTATGTGTCGATGGTTCAAAGACTTGTATTCATGTTCCCACTCTTCAGATTGAGACTTCATCAACATATTTTGTTGTTTTTGATTCAGTGCAACATAGCATCATACACCTTCCAGACATAACTACTTTGGACTCTTATGTTGCAAACATATCTTTCTTGTTTGTGAAGTCCTATACTGTAGATTTTGGAGGATTCTTTTGAGGACATTCATCTCCTCTACCTTGACAGTTAGGTTATCACTGTACGCCCACCATTATCAGTGCATTCAGAGGTTGCATTTCAGGATTCTCCACATCAGTTTGGATTTGACATCATTTGTTTCAGTTCAGACAAAGAGTTTCTTCAACATCCGATCCTGGCACACATTTTGAGACAGATTGATTCATCACTCTTCACAGGGTTTCTTCAACATCATCCTTTGGATCCGTTTCTTCCCAAGGGGAGGAATATCATTTGTTGCTTCAAGATCTCCTTTTGGATTCTACATCAGGAATCTACCATTGTGAAAAGAGTTTCTTCATTATGGGGGGGCCTTCTTCTCTCTTTCTATCTCTCCTATGGAGACCATTGTACATGTACTTATATGATAGAATTTGTTTATGGGGGGTATCATGTAATCCATCTCCTATCCTTCTTTCATTAGTGCATCACATTCCTTTCTTTGCATTCTATTTTGGGGAGGAGTTTTGTTCCCACTGGGTTTTCTCCTTTACTCCGTTTCATTTAATTTGCATTGTAGTTACCTTTGCTTTCTTGCACATGTTTGGAGTTGCACTCTTGCTCATCTTAAGGGGGGGTGTTAGAGTAAAGGTTTTAACTTAATTATGCTAATTAAGTTACCTTTATTCCTCTCTTAAGATTTCACTTTAGTTTGCATAATGTGACATTTAATAATTATATTAATTATTAAATGTCTTCCTATTAGGGTTACTTTTAGGTTTTGCACAATCTCTTATCTTAAGGATTGATCATTGTATTATTATCACTCTCTGATTAATACATTTTCAGCTTTCAGAGCACCCTTGTTTTTTTGTCTCCATGTCTTCTTCTGTGATAGGTTATTTGCATGCAGGTGATCTTCGGGGTCTGTGAAGTTGGATTTCACAAATTTTACACATTATGTATTTTTCTTATGCTTGCCATACTTATTTCTTCTTATATTTGAATGAATATCAGTTATTGAGCCTCAATACTGTGCTTATGTGAACAATTTAAGGATATTGCAATAGGTAATTAAGGATATGATGATGATGATATATTCTTGTACTTATATATTCTATGAAACATTCCTTATTTTCTATGAAACAATGTATATATTCTTGTACTTGTAAATATTCTTTTACTATTATGTCTATTAAATAAAATAGAGTTTGAATAAAAAATTCTTCACCCTTTTTTGTAAGTGAGTATGTGAATTATTGTTTAAGGAAAAATCTTACAGTGTTTACATTTTCAGTTTACTAGTTTCAAATCTTCATTTTCTATGTATATAAAATTGTATGTGCTCTTTATCTCGAATGACATAAAACAATAATATCATTAGAATCAGGATTTTCAATTTCAGCACCATCATTATCCACACTTTTCATATCCTGTTCACTTTTAAGTACAATCATCAAAATTTTATTTTTGTTTCTTGTCCCAATTAATCTTGATTCCTTTCAGCACAACACAATAGGTTGCATGTTAAATTTCAAACATTTTCTTTGCATTTTTTTGTATATATTATTTTCTTAGTGCATCATTATGTAACAACAATTTCACTTCTAAGATATACAATAAAAATAAATGAAAGCACATGTTTTCTTTGTCAAGGGAAATGTATGGTGAATACCCTATGTCTTTCAAATATGCGTGCAAGTGAAATAAGATATAACTGATTGAATATGATTTTCTACTGTACAATTGTTTTTTATGTGCTTTTTACTTTTTGCATGTGGATTACCCTTAGAAAGAGACTACTTATCTTTTCTTAAATGAAGCCTTTACATTTACTGTCTACGAAAGGAATTTACTGCTTGACAACAGGTTCGTGAACTTCATACAAATTAAGATTGGTGTAAAAGGCCATCCCCACAAATGTTGTTTGATCTAGAATTATAATGGAAAATAAAAAAGCTTGCTAGGAGAATAAAACAGGTTTTCAATTGTCCAAGTATAACATAATATTGAAAGGGAAGACAACAGTGTAGAAAACATCTTCCTAATGCAAAATCCTCAGAGGAGAAGTGCAAAAAACCTTTAACAAATTCCAAACATTTGAGATACACATTAACAAAATAACAAGAGAGCCAAAATAAATCACACACACAAAGATAACACAATATATACATGGGAAAACCCTTACGGGAGAAAAAACCCACCACACCAAGTAAAGTCACTTTGTATTACAGTAAATCAATTACATACAAAGTTACAAACTTCACTCTTAGATGTTAGCTCTCAACAACATCCCCTTTTGGTCAACCTCCAATCGTAGACTTCAGTTCGTTTCTGTTTCTTACATACATCCACTATTACAATTCTTGTAAAACATACAATGAATTCTCTAACATACTCCTACACTCACCAACAACCATTAAGGTATATTTATTTTCTTGCTTCACCGACAAGCTTCCTTCATCTCTAATTGCACTGCCCTACAACACACATCGGGCCGCACAACATTAAATTTGGTTGCAGAGAATATTGCTATATTTTCATTCTGTCAACTCCCAGATCATAATATAAATTTAATGCAAATATATTGCTAGCAGAAGATCAAGCTTTCAACCAATGATTGTTGATTTACAACAGTGATGTAAAATCAACAAATGACATCATGCCACGTGTTGACACATCATTCATCTATTTATTTGACTATCGCTCCAAATAGTCGGCTGTGCCTTGTCCTCCTTTCATCGTGCCACCGCTAGCCATCCAGTAGAACTCTGTGGTATGGTGGTACACTGCACCATTGCTTGACGGGTGTGAAGCCCTCGCGGTATGGCGATATACACCACACCACCACTAGCCATCCAATAGACCTCCGCGGTATGCTGGTACACTACGCCACCGCATGACAGGTGCGAAACCCTCGCGGTATGGCAATATACATTGCACTACTGCGTTAGAGCATGAAGACACCCGCGGTGTTGTGGTGGCACTGCGCTACCGCTAGGCAAGCCAGAGACCACTGCGGTATGGCGGTAAAGTCATGAAAACAAAGGGAAATTTCACCAAGTCTTTAACAGAGGTTCAAGCCAGCAAGTTGAGGCACATTTTCTAACAAGCTCCCACTTGACGAAGACGTACTGGCTTCCTCCAAACTCGAACTTAATGATGATCATAGGCCCCAAGGCCCATTGAACTGGCACACCACCCGTACTTGTATGTGCTCATGAGCTTTGTCAATGCATCAAAAACATTCTTCAGAGTATCCACCTTTTCCAGATTAACCTTTCCATCATCCACCATATCATGAACAAAATGATATTGTACATCAATGTGCTTTGTCTTGACATGGAATGTGGGATTTTTCGCCAAATAAATAGCACTTTGACTGTCACAACAAATCGTAATCTGCCCTGTATTAAACTCGATATATGAAAATAAATGCCTAAGCCAAACGACTTCTTTGCAGGCATGTGTTGCTGCCATATACTCTACCTCAGTAGTAGATAAAGCGACTATAGCCTGCCGCTTGCTCATCCAACTCATTGCTCCACCAAATAACATGAAGATGTATCCACTGGTGGATCTTTTGCTGTCAATGTCTCCTGCCCAATCAAAATCTACATACCCACGAATGCTAAGAGACCTTTGTGATCTTGCCGAGTTTCCATGATAACACAAAAAAAACTCTGAGGTACCCTTCAAATATCTGAAGATCCTCTTCACAACATCCCAATGCGGCCTTCTTGGGTTAGCCATAAACCGAATAAGAACTCCCACTGCTTGGGCAATGTCCATTCTAGTACAAACCATTGCATACATTAAACTACCAACAACACTTGCATACGATACCCTAGTCATGTCATCCATCTCAGTAGAAGACTTTGGACAGTCTTCAACAAATAGCTTCATTCTTTGTAACACGGGAACAACTAGTTGCTTGCACTCAGTCATTCCAAATCTCTTAAGGATAGTATTGATATACTTACTCTGGCTGAGCTAAAGCTTTCCACTTCCTCTATCCCTTTTTATTTCCATCCCCAGAATGTACCTTTCTGCACCTAGATCTTTCATTTCAAACTTTGCAGACAACTGAGACTTAAGATCATAAATCATAGTCTTACTATTTCCTATGAACAACATATCATCCACATATAGGGTAATAATAAGCACACAATCACTTTCAGTTTTGTAATACACACAATGATCAGATTTTGATCTCTCAAATCCCAACGACAACGCAAAGGTGTCAAAATTTTGGTACCACATTCTAGGCGATTGTTTCAAACCATACAAATATTTCTTTAACTTGCAAACTAGGGTTTCTTTACCTTTTTCAACGAAGTGCTCAGGATGGGACATATAAATTTCTTCTTCTAGCTCTCCATGGAGAAACATTGTCTTCACATCCATCTACTCGATCTCTAAGTCATACACGACTGCAAGTGCCAAAAAAAATCTGATAGATGTCAGCTTAGCTATGAGAGAAAATATTTCTCCATAATCAATTCCCTCCAGCTGGGAATACCCTTTTGCGACCAACCGAGCTTTATATTTTTTAACACTGCCATCCATACCAGTCTTCTTCTTAAATAACCATTTACAACCAACATGATTTCGCCCCTTAGGCAAAGGTACCAAATCCTAGGTTTCTTTCTTCTTCAATGATGCCATTTCTTCATTCATGGCTTCCAACCAGGTATTTGAATCAAACATATTAATTGCCTCTTTCACAGTCCTAGGCTCATCAGTGCTAGTAATCAAAGCATAGGCATAGTTTGAGTATAACATAGAAAATCCATACCTATCAAGTTGACGCTTTTCACGTGTAGACCTCGTCACAGGCTGAGGCTAAGGTTGTGGTTCCTCTTCTTCGAAACTCTCAGAGTTGCTTGAACTCTCCTCAGTTTCAGGCACACTATGTAGTTCCTCTTTTTCTAGAGTTTGAGGAATTTCAACTACATCATTCTTCTTTTCCCTTTTATTTGTCTCTAACTGTGGGTCAGCTACTGAAGGCTTCAACTCATGAAAAATTACACTTCTGCTGTACAAAACCTTCTCAGTATCAGGATTCCAAAGCTTGTATCCTTTCACACCAACGGCATAGCCGATAAAGATACATTTAACAGCCTTGTTCTCCAACTTTGATCTTTTCTCATTCGACACATATGCATATGCCTCACAACCAAAGACACAAATATGTCTTAGAGAGGGCTTCTTACTAGACCATGCTTCCAAAGGTGTTTTGTTAACAAGAGTCGAACAAGGAGAACAATTTACCAAGTAACATGCTATAGCCACAACCTCAGCCCAAAATGTTTTCTCTAGACCAACACTGCTCAACATACTTCTCACTCTTTCCATTAGCATCTTATTTAATCTTTCAACAACTCCATTCTGTTGTGGAGTATAAGGCGTAGTTTTATGCCTTTTAATCCCATGGTCTTTGCAGTACCTTTTGGAATCTGTAGAACAAAACTTACCGCCATTATCTGTCCTCAAGAATTTAATTTTCTTCCTAGTCTAATTCTCTACCAAGTTTTTAAAATCTTTAAACTAAATGAACACTTCTGATTTACTTTGAAGAAAGTATACAAACGCCCTTCTCGAATAATCGTCAATAAAAGAAACATAATATTTAGAATTTGATAATGAAGGAACATTCACTAGACCAAATACATCAGAATGAACATAGTCTAGTACACCAGAAGATTTATGAGGACTTGAATAAAATGAAACACGATGTTGCTTTCCATAAATGAAATATTCACAAAAATCAAACTCAAGGTTGCAATCAAGAAGCCCTTCAACAAGATTTTTATTTTTCAAGGTTTTTAAACCTTTCTCACCTATGTGACCAAGTCTATGATGCCACAACATGGGCTTCTCTGCTAGGAGTTTCACCTCCAAGGAATTTGCACCCAGAAGAGCTCCATCCTCCTTTTCTACACGAGAGGCTTTGCTTAACTTTACAAAGACATTGTTCCATTGAATAGGACGTGCATCGAGCTTGTACAAAGTGCCTACACGTACACCCTTAGCCAACACCATTGCACCTCTATTCATCTTACAGCCTCCACTTGAGAAAGAAACTTGCACACCAACATCATTTAGCTTACTGACTGAAAGCAGGTTACGAACCAAACCTGGAATGTGTAGTACATCACCAATCCCTTTGATTCTACCGTCAAGGAATTGGATTTTGACTCTTCCATGATCAAAAATTTCCAGTGTTGAATCACTTGCCAAGTACACCTTTCCACCATCATACCTTTCGTACTTAGTGAACCAATCTCTGTGTGATGTCATGTGAAAACATGCATTTGAGTCAATCAACCAAACATCATCTGATGCCTGAGTCACCAAGGCTGCAATGAAGGAATTTGCATCACTCTGAGAAGAGTCATTGTCTGAAGAGTTATTCTTCTTCTTCTTTTTCTCCTCCTTACAATCCTTTCGGATATGACCAGACTGCCCATAGTTCCAACATTTCACCTTGGAATTTTTACCAGGAGACTTTGATCTCCCTTCTGATTTGGATTTAGACTTCTTGTCCTTCTTCTTTCCTTTCTCCTTTGATCTACCCCGAAATGCAAGAGCCTCTTTGGCCATCTCAGAAGACTTCCTTCACATTTCTTCTGACAACAACGAGGCAACCATGTCTTCCATCTTGAAAGTAGTTGTTGTACTTCCAATAGCCATTACCAGATGATCCCAAGAGTTGGGTAAGGAGCAAAACAAAAACATGCAACGATCTTCCTCCTCTATCTTCACACCCACATATGCCAACTAAGCAACAATCATATTAAATGAATTCAGATGGTCTACTACAGATGCACCTTCTTCCATCTTCAAGGAGTACAACTTCTTCTTCAGGAATATTTTATTCACCAGGGACTTTCCCTGATAAATTTCACCAAGTTTCTTCAATAATGAAGCTACAGACTTCTCCTCATGGACGTTTAGGAGTACTGAATCAACCAGACAAAGTATTATCAACCCTCTAGATTTTCTATCTACGAGGTCCCAATCTTCTTGCTTCACACTTTGTGGCATAGTTCCAGACACAACAATCTAGAAGTCTCTATCCACCAACAAGTCTTCCATTTTGAGTTTTCACAACTCAAAATTGCCGCCATTAAATTTTTCAATTTCTACTCTAGCTGATGTGCTTGCCATCTCAAATAGTAGAAAAAATAATTGGTTCTTCCTTTGCAAGACTCCCATTGAAACAGGATTAGCACAAAAAACTAGCCCTACTCACAAGGATAACACAACTGGCTAGGCTTTGATACCACTTGAAAGGAAAGACAACAGTGTGGAAAACGTCTTCCTAATGCAAAATCCTCAGAGGATAAGTGCAAAAAACCTTTAACAAATTCCAAACATTTGAGATACACATTAACAAAACAACAAGAGAGCCAAAATAAATCACACACACAGAGATAACACCAAGTATATGTGGGAAAACCCTTACGGGAGAAAAAACCCAGCACACCAAGTAAAGTCACTTTGTAGTATAGTAAATCAATTACATACAAAGTTACAGACTTCACTCTCAGATGTTAGCTCTCAACAACATCCCCTTTTGGTCAACCTCCAATAACAAACTTTAGTTTGTTTCTGCTTTTTACATACATCCACTATTACAATGTTTGTAAAGCATACAATGAATTCTCTGACATACTCCTACACTCACCAACAACCATTAAGGTATATTTAATTTCTTGCTTCACCGAGAAGCTTCCTTCGTCTTTGATTGCATCACCCTGCAACACACATCAGGCCACCCAACATTAAATTTGGTTGTAGAGAATATTGCTATATTTTCATTCTATCAACCCCCGAATCAGAATATACATTTAATGCAAATATATTGCTAGCAAAAGATCAGGCTTTTGACCAATGATTGTTGATTTACAATAGCAATGTAAAATCAACAAATGATGTCTTGCCATGTGTTGACACATCATTCGTCCATCGCTTTGACTATCGCTCCAAATAGTCGGTTGTGCCTTGTCCTCCTTTCATTGCGCCACCGCCAGCCATCTGACAGACCTTTGTGGTATGGTGGTACACCACACCATTGCTTGAAAGGTGTGAAGCCCTCATTGTATGGTGGTATACACCACACCACTGCTATCCATCCAACAAACCTCCGCAGTATGGCGGTACACTGCACCACCGCATGATGGGTGTGAAGCCCTCGCGGTATGGTGGTATACACCGCACTACCGCATCAGAGCATGAAGACACCCACGGTGTGGCGGTGGCACCGCACTACCACTGGGCAGGCCAGAGACCACTGCGGTATGGCGGTAAAGTCAAGAACACAAAGGGGAAGTTCGCCAAGTCTTTAATAGAGGTTCAAGCCAACAAGTTGAGGCACATTTTCTAAAAAATATTACTGAAGCATTTCAAAGTTGAGGCCATAAGAATCATCCTTTTTTATACATGGATTGCAAATAATTCTAAAAATTTAGAAGTCTTGGTCATTAACATTATTGTCTGCTACAATGTCATCCAGTGTATCATTTTCAATGTTCATATGTTCTTTCAAGTATTTAATATTATCATCATTCTCATCTTGACCTGCATCATCTTCATCATCATTGAAATTTGACTATAGACCATCTATATTGTCACCAGATATATTTGGATCATCATTTTCTATACCATCCATATTGTTTTCTTCTTGTGCCTGAACATAACCATCTTCAACATCATCATGGATGTCAATTTATTTGATGTTCTCTAATCCATCTCTCTCAATTTGTTGGCCATCATTGTTTTTCTCAGTATCCACTAATGCATCATCAAATACAAGCCTTAATCTTGGATCATAATGTATGACAAATATCCATTTCAGGTCCAAAATATCTTTATAGAAAAATACCTGCACATGAACGACATACATATATTAAACATTATATAAATTGTATGAACATATATACATCAATTGAATAATGGAACATTATTTTATAGACTACCTTTTTTATACAATAATTGCTATAAAACACAATTTTAACAACATAGTTTATAAAACATCAGTCCACACTCATTTATTATTCTTTGGTTTTTTTCCCTTAAGAACATCCTTAGGGAGACCTTGTTCTTCCCTCTTCTTTCACGCAGGAGTGCGTTTTAAGAAGGGGTAATCAATCAATAACTCATCCCCAATGGTAAGGTCCATAATAGCCTCAACCATTATCAATCTATCAACCTCTCTTTCCATATCTCCATCTTTATCATTTATAACCTCAACAAATTGATAATTTGGTCTTATAGTAGGGTCCCTTCCCTTACTACTATTTATAATCCTGCAATATTTTTGTGTGTGTATGCACGTCCAGTTATATACATAAGATGACCTCTATTCATTTCTTTTCCACTTTCCAATTGGAGACGATGTGTATACATATTCAAATTTAGACCATATGCTGACATGTTAGGCTTATATTCTGCTATCCTTCTCCATTCACCACTATAATATGATGGACCATAATATGGAATTAATCTCCTAGTGGTTTGTTCTGAATTATTTCTATGTTTGGATCCCACATGTACATTTTGCACAATAAATAGGCCTAGATTCGCTCCATGAATATTGGAGGGTCGTATCATGTAGTTGTATCCCCAAAATTGAAACACCTCGTACACTCTAGGTAGTTGTTGATCACTAGGCCAAGCACAATATAGTCGACAATCAAATGTCTCTTTGTAAATTGATCTCAAACTCAGGGGAAAGTTATCATCTCCATCACATTCATTCTCATAGGGTATGTAGTCCACCTTCCCCTTGTCTTTTAGAAAATTATGCATCTTCACACCGGTTCTTGTTCTGTTACTTATTTTCGTCAATTCATCATCTTCCGAGTTGGTACATTGCAAAATATTTTTGTTAGATGTATCATCTGATAAATGATCATTTCCCTCTAGGATGGAGGTCGGTGATCCAGGAAACTTTAAACCAAGAACTTTATCCTGCAAGTATCCATTAAGAAAAAAATAAAAATTTAAATAATATAAAACAATGTTTAAATGAAGTATACATGTTATTTATATCAAATTGGAAAATTCCTCACCACAATTCCTATTGAATTTGAATCGATTGTAGGAGGAATAATACCAACTGGAAGCTCATCATATATGTAATTTCTTTGTACAATTTCTTGTTTGAATTTTTTCTTTCCACGACATACAAAACATCCACAAACAACATTTTTCTCAAAGTATTCATCCCATGTACTATAGTCCTGACGTACCTCTTCTTCAGTGCAATCATTTGTTGTGTCTGTAGTATCCATTGTCATATCCTCTTCCACCCATTGTCATCTACGTGATTTAACAGTTTTAGGTCTACTTCCATGTACATATCTTGTTCTTTTGCTAGTTGAGAGCTTAGGCTCTGTATTTGCTCCAATCTCCATCTAAAATAATCAACAACATGCATTAATTTGTGTCAAAATTGGATAATACATTATAAATTTCAATAATACTATGAAAAAAGATGGACGTGTCACAAAATGCCATCAAATCATTTTTTCCTAAGTTAAGTCAAAATTTGAGTCCCTGATGTCCCGCTTCATTCATTGTGTCCTCATTTGATATGACACAATTTGTTGCCATGGCCTCGTCTCGCCCTTATAATACACAACATAATATATGATGTTTAAATTACACCAATTATATCATTTTAACGAATATGCTATCCAACACAAAACCTCACTTTAGTCATATATTTGACATATTGATATCATGTTTTGGCTATCCTAATTTTCAATTGTTTCCCTTGATCATAGAATCACATTTAATCACCATTCCTGTGCATTTTCAACCGATAAGTTTGACCTCAGAGACCTCATGGACAAAAAAATGACTTTATCTCCTCTATTTTGTAGCATTTGTGAATTCATAAACACCTTCCTCCTTTGGTTGAGGTTGATTTCTCTTCTTACCTCTATTGTATCTGCAAATTTTGTTGTCTCATCTATTTCCATCCAATTTCCTCTCAACAATTTAGTATTTCTACACTATCCACGTCCTCTCTCCATGGCCTCCTCTGTGAATAAAAATTATGTGACATAAGCTTTCACCGCACTACCATTGAGAAGGAAAAAGAAACTTGCAAGATCGTGGTAAAAATCGCTCTACTGCACCGAGCTGATGAAGGAGCTGCGGGATAGTGGTGGTCACCGCACTACCACACGCCAATGGTAGAAGACTTGTGAGACTTTGGGAGTCACCACAACACCACCAGGAATAGAAGGAAGACTCACATTCCGCCACAAAAGCTTTCACCAAACTACTATCGAGAAGGATGAAGCACCTTGTGGGACCGCGGTGAAAACTGCTCTACCGCACCGAGCTGATGAAGGAGCGACAAGACAATGGTGGTCACAAAAACAAGGTAGGATTTGGAATTATTTCCAACACTATGGATCCTATGATACACAACAATGAAAGTAGTCACTATATAGAAATGATAGGCACTAAATTAGGCACACTTGAGGTTGCCTTACACGTCCCAAAAAAATTACATTTACAACCAAGAGTCGATGTTAAAGTTGGCATTAACTAACACTGACTAAATCGTCGAGTAATGAATCAAAATAAAAAATTTAAAACTTTCCTGTGTGAGGGAAAAAATCAGATGACAAAAACGGGAAAAATGTCACGCGAAGGAAGAGAGCAGGGCGCTACCAACAACTGATGAGAAATTCATTTTAGTTTTCGACACACTGCATGAAGGAAGAGAGTAGGGCGCTACCAACAACTGATGAGAAATTCGATTTAGTTTGTGACACCATAGGTAAGGTTACAATTTTTTTTTCTTGGTTGAATTCGTGATTATTTACTACTCTTTTTATTGCATTTGATTTCGTGATTGTTAACTGGTTCGTGATTGTATTGCATTTGAATTCATGATTATTTACTGGTTCGTGATTGTATTGCAGTTGAATTTGTGATTGTATTGCATTTGAATTCATGATTGTTTACCTCTGAATTGTCCCATCGTTATAAATTGTAAAACCTTTGAGAAACCAACAAATTTTTTTACCCTACCCATTTGAGCTTTGGCTCAAAATATTATAGCACGAAGTGAGGATGCCTTCGTATTCTTTCCCTAACCTGGGTATCAAGGAAATAGTGAACTACTTGGAAAATTTGGGAATTGGGTCGGTCACCACTGAGCAATTGCTGAAAATAAACATAGAAACCACTTGGTTTTTCCTAGCTGCACCATAGTCACCGATGCCATGACAAATTCATGCAAGATTGCATTATGAAAGAGTTTTCATGATAAGGTTATCAACACTAAGCAAACCGAGTGAACATATTTTCCCTAGGCTATCAACACTAAGCAAACCCAGTGAACATATTTGCCCACAAAAAAAAACTTTCATACCTCAAATTGGATGAAAACTTTCATACCTGACAGTGTGTACTTCTTTTGCCTCCACAGACTGGACGGAAATAATTTTCCCTAGGTCACCTCAAAATGTCAAGCAATGGAGGGAAGCGAGCATTGCCAACAAACTCTGGCCACAATGAGGTAATTCATTTTCAATTTATAGATTTGTAAATGTTTCCATTGTTTCTTTGAATTTTACTTTTTACTTTTTTATTTCTAAATTTAAAAGAAGAAATATAATTTAAAAATATATATATATAGGGACATGAGACTGACAAAGATTAAGATGAATTGGCTTCCATACTGGGGGTAGAGGTAGTGAAAAAATTGGTTAATGTGGACTGGACAACACTTGCCAGATATATAGAAAAAAAATCTGGTAATGCCCCTCAAACATTGCAAACAAATCAATTATGTCAAAGGGAATCAATTGATTCCCTACCAATCTTGCATCGAGCAAAATATCCAAGAGGAAATCAGTGATAGTAAACTCTAAGAATGTGGAATACAGAGCAGAGACTTCCACTCCTGGGACACATACTTCTTCCACCATGCCATGTTTTCAATATTGCATTGGTAGCTACAATATGAAGATATAATACGAGGTGGTTTAAAGGGGAAGTCCGAATGATGGATGCTAGGAAAATGTTTATGAATAGGTTGAAGGAATCATGCATTCAATGGTTCAAAGACCATCTACATTTTCCATTCTCAAAGATACCCATGCACCTGAAAAATGCAGTTATCCATGACATGGAGAATGAATTTGGCACAGGTTGGTCTGTAAAGAAGATAAAGCTACAAATGTCTCAAAACTGCAAGATATTTCGGTGCAACCAAACAAAGAAGATAAAAAAAATCCCTCCTGAGCTAAGGCAGAAAAAAAGGCCAATTGATGTAAGTGTGAAAGTATGGAAATAGCTTGTAAAAGCATACAAGAAGTCTGATGCACAGAGGAAGTCTGGTGAGGAGAGTACGCAGGTATTTGAATTTTATCATAAGATTATATCAAATTTATTAAATGATATTTAAATTTTATTTGTGCATAGTTAAATTGAATTAGTATATGTTTCAGGACAAGGCCTTCAAGGCTAGGCTTGAGAAACTTCGTGCCACACATCGCAGTGGCCAAAAATGTTTACAGGCCTTGATCTGTACATTTGTAAGTATATTTAATATGTTAAATGATATATATTTTTTATTTCCTTGGAAAAATTAAATGATTGCATATTAATTAGTTTAACTAGTCCATGCGCCATGTTTTGACAGGAGGAGAAATATGACCACCATCCAAAGCAATTTGAAAAAAATATGTTACAAAACAAAAAGTGGAATGATTTTGTAATCTAGATCGAGAACGAGGTATCAATAGTTGAGTTTCAATAACTTAGTTGGACATTCTTGTGTTAATATGTCAATTTGCATCTCTTGTGTTGAGTTGTTTATTGATGCATATGATGAGTAAATAGAGCTCAAATCTTATGATTACAAGGTGACCATTTATGTGCATGAATAAATAGCAGAAGGATGTAGATGAACTCAATTCATCTGACTTTATGCCTCTTGGAATGCATTGCTCTTGAATCTCTAATATCAGGTGCCCAAGACTTCCCTGTAGCTTTTACCTTTTGTTGCTGACTTTCCTCTTCACTATTAGAATCGTCTCCTTTTTCCTTATCTGCATTTCTGGCTTCAACTTCTAATTCATCCCATGTTTTACCTTCCTCCTCTTCAGAATCTTCTTCTTCTTCTTCTTTTCCTCCTTTGACTCCACAAGAGATTCATCTTTTGAACCTTTGTCATCTGATTATGATTCCTCTTCTACATCAGAGGGTTCATATCCTTGATCTGACTTTTTTGAATTATCAGAATCAAAATCACTAGCTTCCATATTCAAAAATTCCCAACCAACATATTCAATAAATTTATTTGGATCATCAGGAATAGTCTTCAAAATTGGCCACCTGTTCAAGTTCATTCTGCTTTCATAATACTTTATATCCATGGAGTTCAACCATTCCTTGATGCCATCAAGTGAAGATTGAGGAATGGCGTACATGTAGAGTACATCCCGCTTGAAGTCTTTGAAAACAATATCCATATCGAATGCCTTTTTCCCAAGTCCCACTCTCTCAAGGTTAACAATCTCAATCTCACTAATAGCGATTACTAAGAAAGGTAATTCCACCAACTCTACCAAACATTTTACCATAGGAACAATAAAAGAAGAGGCTTTGAAAATAAATCCATGAAAACCAAGCTCTCTAAATGGTACATCAAACTCTAGTTCAAAATATTTTAGATGAGGCTGCTCCCATAACTCTCTTACAGGCTTGACAAATCCTTGAAACTCTGCATTGATATTATTTTTACTGTCCCTCTCTTGTTGTTCTTCCTCAATTTCATCAAGATCATACATTGAACTTCTTGCCCCTCCTAAAGTTTGGACCACATCCATTACCTCCACATAAAACTAGACATCCTTGGTCTTCTTGGTTTCCACGCCATGATATGGTTATGCAAATGAAAATGAAGCAAGTAATCATCTCCTTCTCCACTGGTTGGAAGAATGCATGCTTAATGTTTGATACATAATATCAACTCTCTTTTGCTCTCGTGGTTGAATACCAAAATTCATTATGGTGGGCCTCCAGAGTTCCAGTCATCTTTCTTTCTCTTCCATAAAATGTTGGCTTGATCCAGAAGTCTACTAGCCTAATTGCCTTTGTTTTTGAAAGTTGAAGTTTCTCCCAAGTCACCAATGTAGCTCTCTCTACCTTTTCAGACTCTTTCATTGCTACAGGAAATTAGAGCCTAATTGATTAACAATCTCAATCTCACTAATAGTGATTACTAAGAAAGGTAATTCCACCAAATCTACCAAGTAGTTTACCGTAGGAACAATAAAAGTAGAGGCTTCGAAAGGAACTCCATGAAAACCAAGCTCTCTAAATGGTACATCAAACTCTAGTTCAAAATATTTTAGATGAGACTGCTCCCATAGCTCTCTTACTCGCTTAACAAATCCTTGAAACTCTACATTGATTTTATTTTTCTTGTCCCTCTCTTGCTGTTCTTCCTCAATTTCATCAGGATCATACATTGACCTTCTTGCCCCTCCTAAAGTTTGGACCACATCCATTACCTCCACATAAAACTGGACATCCTTTTCTTGGTTCCCATGCCATAGTATGGTTATGCAAATGAAAATGAAGCAAAGTAATCATCTTTCTTCCTCTTCCATGAAAACCAAGCTCTCTAAATGATATATCAAACTCTAGTTCAAAATATTTTAGATTAGGCTACTCCCATAGCTCTCTTACTCGCTTGACAAATTCTTGAAACTCTACATTAATTTTATTTTTCCTGTCCCTCTCTTGCTGTTCTTCCTCAATTTCATTAGCATCATAAATTGACCTTTTTCCCTCGTAAAGTTTGGACCACATCCATTACCTCCACATAAATCTAGACATCCTTGATCTTCTTGGTTCCCACGCCATGGTATGGTTATGCAAATGAAAATGAAGCAAAGTAATCATCTCCTTCTCTGTTGGTTGGAAGAATGCATGCTTAATGTTTTGATACATGATATCAAATCTCTCTTCTGCTCTCATGGTTGAATACCAAAATCCATTATGGTGGACCTCTAGAGTTCCAGTCATCCTTCTTCCTCTTCCACCAAATGCTAGCCTAATCCATACGTCTGTCAACCTAATTGGATTTGTTTTTGAAAGCTGAAGTTTCTCTTGAGTCACCAATGTAGTTCTCTCTTCCTTTTCAGACTCTTTCATTGCTATAGATCATCTTTGGGATTTAATCATTTGTACCACATGTTTGATGTGCTTTGAATCCTTGCATCTAAAGGAAATTTCCTTAACATAAATACTGCTAGGGAATTTCAATGTTGCCATTGTAGTTGGCATTAAAGCCGGTACCTACAACATTGAAAATTATCCTTATATAAGAATTCCCTCCATCTTGTTAATTGGCTTGTAACACTCTTGATGGTGGCTACATGAAATCTGATTTTGATTCCTCTTGTACATCAGAGGGTTTGTATCCTTGATCTGACTCTTTTGAATTATTAGAATCAAAATCACTAGCTTCCATTTTCAAAAATTCCCAGCCAACATCTTCAATAAATTTATCTAGATCACCAGTAATAGTCTTCAAAATTGGCCGCCAGTTCAAGTTCATTATGCTTTCATAATACTTTATATCCATGGAGTTAATCCATTCCTTGATGCCATCAAGCAAAGATTGAGGAATGGCGTACATGAGGAGTACATCTTGCTTGATGTCTTTGAAAACAATAGCCATATCAAATTCCTTTTGCCCAAGTCCTACTCTCTCAAGGTTAACAATCTCAATCTCACTAATAGCGATTACTAAGAAAGGTAATTCCACCAACTCTACCAAATAGTTTATTGTAGGAAAAATAAAAGAGGAGGCTTTGAAAGGAACTCCATGAAAACCAAGCCCTCTAAATGGTATATCAAACTCTAGTTCAAAATATTTTAGATGAGGCTGCTCCCATAGCTCTCTTATTCGCTTAACAAATCCTTGAAACTCTATATTGATTTTATTTTTCCTGTCCCTCTCTTGCTGTTATTCCTCAATTTCATCGGGATCATACATTGACCTTCTTTCCCCTCCTAAAGTTTGGACCACATCCATTACCTCCACATAAAACTGGACATCCTTGGTCTTCTTGGTTCCCACGCCATGATATAGTTATGCAAATGAAAATGATTCAAAGTAATCATCTCCTTCTCCGCTAGTTGGAAGAATGCATGCTTAATGTTTTGATACATGATATCAGCTCTCTCTTCTACTCTCATGGTTGAATACCAAAATCCAGTATGGTGGGCCTCCAGAGTTCCAGTCATCTTTCTTCCTCTTCCACCAAATGCTGACCTAATCCACACATCTGCCAGCCTAATTGGCTTTGTTTTTGAAAGCTGAAGTTTCTCCCGAGTCACCAATGTATCTCTCTCTTCCTTTTCAGACTCTTTCATTGCTACAGATTGTCTCTGGGATTTAATCATTTGTACCACATGTTTGATGTGCTTTGAATCCTTGCATCTAAAGGAAATTTACTTAACATAAATACTACTAGGGATTTAATAATTTTCAGACTCTTTCATTGCTACAGATCATCTATGGGATTTAATCATTTGTACCACATGGTTGATGTGCTTTAAATACTTGCATCTAAAGGAAATTTCCTTAACATAAATACTGCTAGGGATTTAATAATTTTTAGACTCTTTCATTGCTACATATCATCTCTGGGATTTAATTATTTGTACCACATGGTTGATGTGCTTTGAATCCTTGCATCTAAAGGAAATTTCCTTAACATAAATACTGCTAGGGATTTAATTTTCAATGTTGCCAGCCTAATTGGCTTTGTTTTTGAAAGCTGAAGTTTCTTCTGACTCACGAGTATTAGTTGTATTTTTTTTGAAATTTTATTATGGTATGTGCACTTTGATATGATGCAATATGATTATGATTTTCTCTCATATGTTGTAATATTAGATATATAACACAAAAATAAATTATTTCATGAAATAAATAATAAAATTTCATTCTAATTTTTTTTTTTTACAAAACATGGGTCTTCTAGAAGATCAAGATGATCCTCAACATGTTATAGATCCACAAAATATTGGTTCTGCCAGTACAAATCACATGACAAAGGATGGTGATGACATAGATATGGAAGAAAATAAGGCCGATGACAATGATGATGACAATGAAGACGACGACGACGATGATCACGATGGTGATGATGATGATGATGATGAGACAGTTGGTGGTAGTAACCAGTGAAATTCATGATCATATAGACTGCATCATGGATCATTGCTGATATATCGTTATGCTAACTCTTTTCATGGTTACTATCATATGTATCATTTTCATGGCCTACAATACTATATTATTGAGTTGTATCATATTGACATGTATCATTTTCACTATATCATTTGGACATGTATCAGTTTGAGTTACATAATTTATCAATTTTATTTATATCATTTGTACATGTATCATTTTCACTTATGTTGATTGTTGGACATGTATCATTTTGACATGTTTTTGATGTACTGGCATATTTGACTTTCACTTGTTTTAGTTATATATGATGATGATCTTATTAGTATTGACTTGTCAATTTATATATATTAAAAGTGGTCGATGATTTTTGGATGGATATTTATTATGTATGATGATTTTAATTTACTACTCAGGATGGATGTTGTCAAACTCAATTAAATTATATATATTTGACTCACTTGTTTTAATTATAGATGATGATCATGTTACAATAATAGTTCAGGCCGTGATGAAAGGTAAAATTAATGCTTGGCACCTCCAGAACGTAATTGAACAAATCAAAGAAGTGTTAAGCTCTTTTGGTGGGTAATGACACTGAACAATAGATGTACTTTTTTAATCTTTACAAGCAATACAAAATTATTGTGTTATCGGCCCAAAAAATAATAATTATCTTGTTATTTAATCATATGAGTTAAATAATTAAATTACTTACTCTATAATCATATGCGTTATTTAAGAGGCACAATATATTTAACTAATTAAGTTGAAATAAAATATATTAAATTAATAAATGGAAGCAAAACAAGAAGCATTTTTAGAAGCAAAAAAGGAAGCAACAATGGAAGCCAAACTAGAAGCAAACTAGAAACAATTTTGGAAGCAAAATTGGAAGCAAAATTGGAAGCAAATATGGAAGCAAAACTGGAAGCAAAACTGGAAGCAAACTTGGAAGCAAAAATAGAAGCAAAACCGAAAACAAAACCGGAAGTAAAATCGGAAGCAAAATCGGAAGCAAACATGGAAGCAAAATTGGAAGCAAAACCGAAAGCAAAAATGGAAGCAAAATCAAAAGAAAAATTGGAAGCAAAACCTGAAGCAAAATTGGAAGCAAAATCAGAAGCAAAAGTGGAAGAAAAATTGGAAGCAAAATCGGAAGCAAAAGTGGAAGCAAAAGTGGAAGCAAAATTGGAAGCAAACCTGGAAGCAAACCTGGAAGCAAAACTAGAAGCAAAAATGGGATTAGACATAGAAGCAAAACCATAAGCCAAATTGGGTGCCAATTTAGGTGCTATTTCTAGCGTTAATTTCAACACTATTCTAGTCGCAATAGAGACGCTCTTTTTGATGCTATTAACCGGTGCTATTTTAGGCATTAACGAGGGCGCTGTGATTTCCCAACGCTAACCATGATGCTAAGTCTAGTGGGACTTCTGATGCAAAAGTCGGCGCCGAGAAGACCATTCCTATTTGCATCGAGTTTAGCGCCAGCCAAATCGCCAGATTCATGAACTAAAATACTCTAAAATCCAATGCTATTTTAGTCGCTATTTGCCTGTTCTGCTGTAGTGTAAGCTACTAGCTAAATTTTTTCCTAGGTCATTAAAAGACATGGCCTTGGAATGGTTTTTCTCATTGCCCAATAATTCGATTCACTCATTCAAAGAGCTTGTTGATTCCTTCCTCAACCATTTCCAAGTGCGAATTGGTCCCAAGATCAACATAAATAATTTAAAGAGATGCAAACAAAAACAAGGTGAAAAATTTACAGATTTCATTAGCTGTTATCAACTAGTATTATCATAAGTTAATATAACTCTTTCTAATGCATAAATTCAAAGAATTTTCATTGACAACTTACAAGAAGGCATAAGAGAAAAATTCCTATTATAAAATTTCCTTTTTTCAACAGAATTCGATTAATAACTATGAATCATCTTCATCTAAACATACTAAGAAGTCTGAGCCCATACATCAAACTAGTTATAAACAATTTAATAAATCAAATGGGAACTTTCTAAAGATAAATCCATCCCAAACAAACCATTTTGAGCCTCAAGTTGCTGCCATAAACTCTACCCCATACCAATTTTGACCCAGTGATAAATAATTTACCCCATTACCTGATTCCCTCCATTCAGTCATGTTGCAAATTTTTAGTAAGAATCTAATCCGTTTGCCTCCCATCAAACCTATGGACACAAGAAAACCCTTACCTTCAAATTATAACCCAAATGCCTTTTCCCAGTATCGCTGACAAAGTGGATATGACACCGAACAATGCATGTGTCTTAAACATCAAGTTTAGGACCTCATTGATTTTAATAAACATACTTGATGGGGATCATGCAAACAATGAGGGGGGGACTATATGCCCCCTAAAATGTCAACATACTTGCTATGTTGGTATTATAAGGGGAAAAAATGGGGAGGGGGGATCCTTGAAAAGAATGCACGCCTCCCAAAAATAAGTTATCCTTGCCCCCCTAGTGTAGAGTCAAAGACAACCACTAAGGACTATCATGTTGTTGCCATGGAAATATGGTTGCACTTAAGATTGTACCACTATGAATGGTAATGAGCATAACACATAAAGCTACCAATGCCACATGCTGATGAGCAACATGATAAGATGAAAATCATTATTGATAAGAGGAATTATGTGTATCAACACAAGGGAACCACAATCCTTAAGATGTTAAATTTTTTTACTCAAGGCCTGACATTCATTGGTTGAATGACCATGCAATCAATGATATGCACAAAATGAGATTTTGTTGTAGAATTTATTTCATGTTTTTGGAGGGAGAGATATTAAATGGGGTTGGAGAAGCCTCGACATGGTACTCTCTTGATCAATAGCAGAAGATATTCCTCTCTTTTATGAAAAGATATTTCTTTCTTACTATAGAAAATGAGCAAAACACTCCTAGAATTAGAAATAAATTAGTTTTTTGCAACTTCCAATAGTTGATAGAAACATGGAAGGTGATGAGAAACAATGGGTGATCCCACAATAGTGGTTTACAATTTTTGGCCAAACTGGACACTGAAATTATTATTTTGAACTAAATCTTCACATTCAGGCACCTATAGTTGTTAAACCATGAGGAATTTGAAGATGATGCAAACTAGAGTCTCATCAAATTTTGTCTGTAGATTCTAATTTTTTTTTTTTCAAAATTTTTGGAATCAGATTGCACTTCTTTTTCCATCTCCCACGAAAAACGGTTTTTTTCAGAAAACAACATTTTTAAAAAGTGACGCTCACCGTATACAACATAATTTTTTTTGTATGAAGTATAAAATTCTATTTTTTTTGAATTTAGATTTGTAACTACAATATCTAGCACTTGCATTTGGTCTCATAGTTTTTTATTGAATATTTTTTCCTTAATCAAGTTTCGAAGTCAAACTAATTGCAATTCAGACATAGTGGAATGCATACAACATAACTTTTTTTGTATGTATCGAAATTCATTTTTTTTTTTACTGGATCAAGGACATCAATACCTAGCACAAACATATTTTTCAAAATTTTATTTTGATAATCTTCTATTTTTCCACATGTGCAAAACATAGAGCTTGATTTTCGGGGAAAAACGTATGTTTAATAAAACTAAAAAAACACATACATAATAAAACCAAAACATATTAAAATTTTATTCGTTGGATAGCTCGTTCTAAGGACTACCATCTTCCATTTGGGTATGTGAAGTCTCCATTTTTATCCTCAACCCGAGCTTCGAAGGGTAGAAATCTGCTAAAATTTGGTGGAAGAGGGGGAGAAGGGCAAAAAAGGGGGGTTCGAGCAAACCCCCCTTTGAACGAACCCCCCTTCGCTCGAAAGGGTGAACCCCCCCTTTTTTTGAAATTTCCATTTGTTTCCATGAAGAAACGTCACATCATAGGGTTCAAGCGAACCCACCATGCGGGGTTTGCTGGAACTAGGGGTTCGACCAAACCCCTCTTTTGGGTTCGTGCGAACCCCATAGTTCGAACGAACCCTTTAAAACACAAAATTTTGAATGTGTGAGCATTTTTACAAATTTCCTTCCTCATCAAAATTGTACACCACTATTATGGGTTTACCCCAATACATATAAATTTGATTTAGGGGGATCCATTTGAATATTTCTTAGATCAATTATATATGATGGGTAAAATAAGGTGAAATGCATAAGGGGGCTAGGATTCAAGATTCTTTTGTACTATTAAATATAGCTCCAACACTGATTCTAGTTGGAGAAGTGTGTCTCTTGTAGATACATTAAGAATCAACTATTTTTGGGTACAAACCAAAACGGGGATAACTAAGAGGGTACCAGGATAATTAGACTTCATCATGAGCAATAGGTGTCACAATTACATGAGGACAAGAGACACACATAACACAATATGTACAAGGAAGAACACAAACAAGGAAAGAAAGAAGAAAATATGCATAGGTCCATAGAGAGACCCATACCATCAACATAAGTACTACTTGAGATGTTGAATAGGACTAGTAGCTCTATGAAATCTCTATCTAGGCTCCTGAGGTATAAATTTCCTTGATCAAATTTTTCTAAAACTTGATAAGGTTTGACCCATAAGGATTCAATTTTTCTATATTTTCCCTTATTTTTAGACCTAGTGTTCCATATGAGGACAATGTTATCCACTTGAAAGTCTCTTTAAACTATATTTTTATGAAATAAATATTTTATATTTTAATATTGTAGCTCAAATTCCTATCATGTGTAGCCCTTGTGGTTTCTTCAATTTTAGTCAACACTTACACTCTTAAGGAAATACCATATTTTCCTCTATCTCAATTTACTACAATAATTTGTACATAGAAAATTTAATATTGATTGAAAGTTTGGGTTCTATTCTAAAAACTAATTCAAAGGGGATCCTACCAATATACTTTTTGTATAAATCATAGTGTTTTCCCAAACAATAAATTTAAGCTTATCATCTGATTATTTCTTATTTTAATCTAGTGTATTCTTAATGATTGTCATGATGCACTTGTTACTAGATTCAACTTGGTCATTTCCTTATGGATGATAAGGGGAAGAATTTGGTAAAATTATCCCATAGCTAGAACACATTTCAATAAGGTCATAGGATCTAAAACATATTGAACTATCAACAACCATTTTTTTGGTCACACTAAACCTTATGATTATTTTGTTAAATAGGAAGTCAATCACCACTTTAGATGTCACATTTATAGTAGGCGTTTCCTCCAGCCATTGGGTAAATTAGATAGTTGTTGCAAAAATATATTTATTGAACCACCAAAAAGATATACAAGAAGGGAAAGAAGATTCCCCAATTAGGCTCCTAGGGTTTTTCACCTAAGATCTCTTGATTGTGAAATGGCTCTCTTTCCACTTAATGGTATGCTCTTTTGGGTGAGTTCATTCAAAGGGGTTGGGGGTTTGTGAATGGGTTTTGTTGTGTGTGATTGAATGTGTCTAAGTGTTGTAAATAGAAAATAGAAGCCAACTATTAATGTAAAACCTATGAAATACAACTATGCTGGAAAACACAATGAGATATGCAAGTATGTACGAGATAACCTAAGAAATATAAACAAACTATTGCAAAAATGAATAAAACTGAAGAGGTGCACCTGGAATCTTGTAGAGGACTAGAATGAGGGCTGGAGATGCCATTGAATCTAGAATTTAAGATTGTTGGGACACTTACGCCATTCTGAGCGACCTAGTCCTTTTTACGGAAAATTCCAAAAAACTGCTCCGGAGACCGTTTCGGCCAAAATGGTATCCAGATCTACCAAGATCCCTAAAAAAAAACTTCAGTGGGACCAGGTTGCCCAAGGTGGTGAACTAGTCCTCTTTTGAATTTTTGAAGATTAGAAGATGGAATCTAAAGCCCTTGGTCTGTGTTTTCTGCTCCTCCAGGTATTCGGTTCTGAAAGTGAAGAATCTCATCTGTGAGTGTCCTCCAAGATTCAACTAAGGTTTATTCAAACTTAGAGAGCTTGGAATTTTTTTTTAATGGTCTTCCACCTTGGTTCTTTGCCAAATCTACCTACAAGACCTGGAAATCACACAAAGAGAGAGAGAAAGGTTGAATGTTAGGGTATGGGGGCTTGCCTTGGTCAAGCCCCTTTTGAGTAATTAAACCAAATGAAGATAGAAATGTAAAGCAGCATGAAACAAAGGAGTGATGGAATTTACCTTTCCTTGATGATTGATCTTGAGTTACAACAATGGAAGATTCAACCTTTGGATGCTTCTTGAGAGAGATGTCTTGGTGAATTAGAATACTCAAAACCCTAGCTTGCTTGAGAAGAAGGAGAGATGAGAGATTGAGAAGAAAAATGAGAGTTTCTAATGAGAAATTAGGGTTTTCTAGGCTTATTTATATAAGTTATGCCCTAATTTTCTTGAAATAACACCATACAAGCCGACCTTAGGGTTTTAGAGATCAAAATCCCAAAAGAAATTAAGTTTATTTCAATTTGTATGCCCCATGGGACTAGGTCGCCCAAGGTGGCGACCTAGTCCACCTAGGAAAATTTGAGTGGTTATCAGTAATTAATATGTGATTATTTATGTTTTTCGAGATTGTCTCATGAAAACACACTAAGATAGGACTTATATGTGTATTAAGGGGTCATTTTAGCATAAGAAAAGGGTTAATTAATGGATGATAAGCCTAGGAAAGTGTGAAAATGCATTACAACACTTTACAAAACTTTGGCACAAGGCTTGCAAAGGGGTAAAAATTGGTTGAAAAAGGTCCAAAATCCATAGACAAGGGTCCAAATGAGTGAAAAGTGTCAAAGACTACACTTTTTGGCAACACATTTAGCCCCCACTTTAGTGAGAGTATGAAATTCCTTCAAACTCACACTAAAGTAGCCACAAAATGAACCACCAAAAATATATACAAGAAGGGAAAGAGGATTCCCCAATTAGGCTCCTAGGGTTTTTCACCTAGGAGCTCTTGATTGTGAAATGGCTCTCTTTCCACTTAATAATATGCTCTTTTAGGTGAGTTCATTCAAAGGGGTTGGGGGTTTGTGAATGGGTTGTGTTGTGTGTGATTGGATGTGTCTAAGTGTTGTAAATGGAAAATAGAAGCTAACTATTAATGTAAAACCTATGAAATACAACTATGCTGGAAAACACAATGCAAGTATGTACAAGATAACCTAAGAAATATAAACAAAATATTACAAAAATGAGTAAAACTGAAGAGGTGCACTTGGAATATTGTAGAAGACTGGAATGGGGGTTGTAGATGTTGCTGAATCTATAATATAAGCATGTTGGGAGACTTATGCCATTTCGAGCGACCTAGTCCTTTTTAGGGAAAATTCCAGAAAACTACTCCGGAGCCCGTTTTGGCCAGAAGGGTATCCAGATCTACCAAGATCCCTGAAAAACAACTTTAGTGGGACTAGGTCGCCCAAGGTGGTGACCTAGTCCTCTTCTGAATTTCTAAAGATCAAAAGATGGAATCTAAAGCCCTTGGTCTATGTTTTCTGCTCCTCCAGGTATCCGGTCCCGAAAGTGAATAATTTGGTCTGTGAGTGTCCTCCAAGCTTCAACTAGGGTTTCTTCAACCTTAGAGAGCTTGGAATTTTTTTTTAATGGTCTTCCACCTTGGTTCTTTTCCAAATATTCCTACAAGACCTACAAATCACATAAAGAGAGAGAGAAATGTTGAATGTTAGGGTATGGGGGCTTGTCTTGGTCAAGCCCCTTTTGAGTAATTAAACCAAATGAAGATATAAATGTAAAGAAGAATGAAACAAAGGAGTGATGGAATTTACCTTGCCTTGATGATTGATCTTGAGTTACAACAATGGAGGATTCAACCTTTTGATGCTTCTTGAGAGAGATGTCTTGGTGACTTAGAATACTCAAAACCCTAGCTTGCTTGAGAAGGAGAGATGAGAGATTGAGAAGAAAAATGAGAGTGTCTAATGAGAAATTAGGTTTTTTAGGTTTATTTATACAAGTTATGCCCTAATTTTCCTGAAATAACACCATACAAGCCGACCTTAGGGTTTTAGAGACCAAAGTCCCAAAAGAAATTAAGTTTATTTCAATTTTTATGCCCCATGGGACTAGGTCACCCAAGGTGGTGACTTAGTCCACTTGGAAAAATTTGAGTGGTTATCAGTAATTAATATGTGATTATTTATGTTTGTCAGGATTGTCTCATGAAAACACAGTAAGATAGGACTTATATGTGTATTAAGGGGTCATTTTAGCATAAGAAAGGGTTAATTAATGGATGATAAGCCTAGGAAAGTGTCAAAATGCCTTACAACACTTTATAACACTTTGGAACAAGGCTTGGAAAGGGGTAAAAAGTGGTTGAAAAAGGTTCAAAATCCATAGGCAAGGGTCCAAATGAGTGAAAAGTGTCAAAGGCTACACTTTTTGGTGACACATTTAGCCCCCACTTTAGTGAGAGTATGAACTTGCTTCAAACTCACACTAAAGTAGCCACATGATTCAGATGGTGAAGAATGGGAAAGAAGAAGGACAAGAAAGATGAAGGAGATGGTCAAGCCCCCAAGGATTCAAGATTGTAAGTCAAAATGACATCAATGCAAGAAGACACATTCAAGGGTGAATGCATTACCACAAGACGAGATGCATGATCATGCAATGACAAGAACTAGAATGAAGAGAAGAAGGAAAGGTGAAAAGATGCGCTCACTATGGGGCCACAGAACATCAGGTTGTTTGTGGAGTGAGTTGTCCCAAAAGGTGAGAAACATACACACAGTTGGTATGTACTCACACACACATAGGTGGATATGGGGAAATTTGTGTCGCTTGTTGGGCTTCCTGCTTAAACCATACCAAATTTACACCTCATGATAACTTTGATAAGGCACCACCAAAGAAAGTGATGTTTGAAATGATTTTGTTCAAAGGGATTTTTCTTTATTCATGCGATGTCTCATCCTAAGGAACATTATGCGTAATGTCACCAAGAGAGGTAAAGTGCAAATGTACTCATCTTGTATGCAAGAGAGGAAAGAGCTCATCTTGTATGCAAAAGAGGAAAAATGCAAATGTCTCATCTTGAGCAACATTGTACCTAATGTTTTCAAGAGAGGGAGTCAGAAGAAAAAGGAGACCACACAATGAAATGTGAGTGGTGATGTATGCCCCCACTTTAAAGGAATTACTACACACTGTTATGTGAGAAATTGCTTTAAACTAGAAGAGGAGGACATGAGAGATTGTTCAGAAAGCCCTATGTCGAGTCATATGTTTCCGAATGAGCTATGTCATGAGGAAGGGGTGTATGTCACATGCGAGTCAATCGTAAGACATGTCATCCACATCTCAAGCTTGATCTTATATGTTCATGAAAGCTTAATGACTAGTCAAAGGAGACAATGAAAAGTGACATACGAGGGAAGAGGCTAACTAACCCCTTGCCCCCACTTAGCGCAAGACAAGAGTGAGCCAAAAGGATTGAGGGAATGCAAGGTAGAGTGAAAATTGGTATCAATTAGAGGAATTAGGTACCCCCACATAAGGGAGAGCACCAAAATCCTTAAGATGTTGGATTTTGCTACTCAAGGCCTTACACTCATTAGTGTGATGACCATGAACTCAGTGGTAAGCACAAAAGGAATTTTTTTTTGAACATTTCTTTTGGGTGCGAGGAGGAAGGGATATTAGGTGATCTTGGAGGAGGTTCAACAATATACCCTCTTTATCGAGGGTAGAAGGGGATCCTTTGGCTTGAAAAAGGGAGGGATCTTGCTTAGGGTGGGATGTCATACCTACACAAGGCACTATGGATTGTGAGATTTTGTACACTCCTTTAGAGGAGTGCGTAAAATATAAATCATTAGTGGGTTGTGAGATGACATTGGTGTTAAGTGAAGGTTTCTTTGTTTGGTGTGGTTGGTGCAAAGGATCACTTGGGAGAGCACTAGTGGCCATCAACTTAGGATGCACTAGTGTGGAAGGTGATTGGATGGGTTGGGATGGTGTTGATGTTGGAAGAAGGTTTGATGATTTCAATGAAAGGAAAAAATCCAAGAACATGATTGGTTGTTTGCATGTTAGGCTTGATAGGGTTGCAGATACCTTGTTCGTGAGCACCACAACCTTTGCCACTATAGCCAAGTTGCTTCATGAGCTCATAACCTTTTCCATAGAGATTTTTTAGCATTTTTGGATCAGGTGAGGGTTCGTTGGATTTTTGGTCTAAAGTAGTTGAGGTGGATGCTTGCGAAGGATCAATCAAGTCTTGTGTTGACAAGACTACTTTTCCCTTGTTAGAGTCTTTATTGGTGATCTTGGTTTCTCCTAGTAAGGGAGGGGTGAAGTTTAAGGAACCCCAATCATCGTGAAAGGGCTTGGGTTGTATGGGTTCCACTTGTTTGGTTGGTGTGGACATGGTGAAGGGTTTGGATTTGTTTTTCTCAAGGTGTAAGACACTTAATGGTTTAGGATTAGCGTCAAGCATGTACACTTTGTTGTTGTAGATATACTTCATCTTACGATGAAGAGTGGAAGGCATGCCATTCATTGCATGAATCCATAGCCTACCTAAGATGAGGTTAGATGAAACATCATTAGGCATAACATGGATCAATGTGTCTAATGTTGTCGCTCCAACTGTAAGAGGCAAAGTGATCACACCAAGCGGTTTTTTTCCTACACTATCAAATCCACTGATGGATGAGGAAGGTTGGATGGTTGATTTATCGATATGGAGCCTATCCAAGAGATTGACACTACACACATTAATAGCGGAGCCATTATCAACAAGGGTTCTCTTGATCCCTATGCGTTTGAATTGAGATATGATCATGAAGGCTTCAACTTGTTTTTGCACATCCAAAGGAGGGAGCTCACTTTGGTGAAAAACAATGTCAACATTTAAACCTTGAATCATAGTTGCTATGTCATTTGTTTGTGATTTAGAAGGGATATTAATTTGTTGTAAGGATTCCTACATCATGCTGTGATAGTGTGGGGAGGCTTGAAGAAGGTTCCATAAAGATATTTTAGCATGAGTATTCCTTAGTTGGTCAACAAGGTCATACTCCCTAATGAGGGAATTTAGGCAAGGAGCAGGAGGAAGAATAGGAGGGGATGAAGGTAAGGAAGTGGAGGTTGGTTGTTGGGATCATGGATTGTTGCGGGTGTAATGTGTATGAGCAATGATATTATGACTCGGTTGTTGTGACACATTATGGGTAGGTGGGTAGAGGGTGATTCAGGTGTAGGTTTATGTGAAGGGGGACAAAGGATAAGTTGAGGTTCAATAATATTAGTATCCCCTTGGGAAGGAGGGTCATTTTTATCCTTGGCTTGCATCATGATATCATCCCTAGGAGGAGAGATTTTAGGAGAACTACAAGATTCAAGTTCTTGACATTTGAGGTTTGACTCTTCTAAAATGACTTTGTCACAAGTAGGGGAATGATCAATGATGGGATTAATAAGGGTGGGAGGAGGGGTAGGGGGATCTATTTGATTGTCAAGGGTCTCATTCTCTTATTCCAAACTATCCACCCTAGTAGGAGAGCATGGAAAAGGTACATCGCATGCTTCATCACAAGGGGGGGAGGCATCAAGAGAAGGACCACTATTCTGGTCAAATAGATTATTCCAAAGGGTAAGAGCATTAGGAAATGGAGAGTCAAGAGTCTCATGACTTGTAATAGGTATATCGTCTAACACCAACCTATCCTCTTTGTAGTGAGGAGGGATATTAGAAGAAAGACAAGCTTGAGGGTCATGGTTAGGGAGACTAGGTAAGGTGATGTTGAGAAATGTTTTTTGTCTAAAGTTTGGCAAAGGGGGATGAGGAGAGGGACAATCAAGACCCTCAAAGCTTGTATCTTCTGTCACCAAAATACCTTCGTCACTAATAGGTGAGGTATAGGGAGAATCACAAGTATGATTATTATGATTTTCAACACAAATTTCCTCATTGAGGGGTAATGCAATGTTAAGAATTGTGTCAATGGTTTGGTTATTAACATGTTCTTTAATGAATTCATTATTATAATCTACATTGAACTCATGAAAAGGAATGTTGAATTTATGCAATCCATTTGAAACCAAATCAAAGCTATATCTTTTGAAAGAAAGCATTGTATGTAGAGAAAAGAAAGAGAATGCAATACAATTATTTAAACTAAAAATGGTGAAATGCAATTTTTAGATATAAAACAAGGTAATTTTTTTATTACACTATGCAAAATTGAAACTAAGAAATGCATGAAATGAACTAATTTAAGCTATTTTTAATAAAACACATGTAACAGAAACACAACTAGTTGATAGAGATAGGTAATGGCACAAAAAAGAAGCCTAAAAATAGGGTTTTTAACTCTGTAACAGGCAGTTTCAAAAGCCTGAAGGGACTAGGTCACCCAAGATGGCGACCTAGGCCTCTTGGTGATTTTTTTGAGATTTTGTAGAAAATTTTGATGTATTTAGGCGGTTTCTATATGGGGTGATGCAGGCCTAACAAGAAAATGCAAAATTTCAGAAATTATTAATGTTCTATGATGCAAAAATGCAACCTATTATGCACTTTCACTAATGCAAAATTTTAAACCGTAGAATGCAATGTAACAATGCAAAATGCAATGCAAGGAAATCCTAGGATGAGGAAGAGGTCCAAATCAGAAAAAGGAAGGTGTAGGAAGGTCAGGTTCACCAAAATGAACCACCAAAAATAAATACAAGAAGGGAAAGAGGATTCCCCAATTAGGCTCCTAGGGTTTTTCACCTAGGAGCTCTTGATTATGAAATGGCTCTCTTTCCACTTAATGATATGCTCTTTTGGGTGAGTTCATTCAAAGGTGTTGGGTTTTTTTGAATTGGTTGTGTTGTGTGTGATTTAATGTGTCTAAATGTTGTAAATGGAAAATAGAAGCTAACTATTAATGTAAAACCTATGAAATACAACTATGTTGGAAAACACATTGAGATATGCAAGTATGTACAAGATAACCTAAGAAATATAAACAAACTATTACAAAAATGAATAAAACTGAAGAGGTGCACCTGGAATCTTGTAGAGGACTTGAATGGGGGCTGGATATTTTGCTGAATTTAGAATTTAAGCCTATTGGGACACTTACGCCATTCTGAGCGACCTAGTCCTTTTTAGGGAAAATTTTGGAAAATTGCTCCGGAGCCCATTTCGACCAAAAGTGCATCTAGATCTACTAAGATCCCTGGAAAAAGGATTCAGTGGGATCTAAATTTCTGAAGATCAAAAGATGGAATCTAAAGCCCTTGGTCTGTGTTTTCTACTCCTTTAGGTATCCGGTCCCGAAAGTGAAGAATCTAGTCTGTGAGTGTCCTCCAAGCTTCAACTAGGGGTTCTTCAACCTTAGAGAGCTTGGACAAGATGTTGAATAGTCTTCCACCTTGGTTCTTTGCCAAATCTACCTACAAGACCTGCAAATCACACAAAGATAGAGAGAAATTTTGAATGTTAGGGTATGGGGGCTTGCCTTGGTCAAGCCCCTTTTGAGTAATTAAACCAAATGAAGATAGAAATGTAGAGAAGCATGAAACAAAGGAGTGATGGAATTTACCTTGCCTTGATGATTGATCTTGAGTTACAACAATGGAGGATTCAACCTTTGGATGCTTCTTGAGAGAGATGTCTTGGTGAATTAGAATACTCAAAACCCTAGCTTGCTTGAGAAGGAGAGATGAGAGATTGAGAAGAAAAATGAGTGTCTAATGAGAAATTAGGATTTTTAGGTTTATTTATACAAGTTATGCCCTAATTTTCCTGAAATAACACCAAACAAGCCGACCATAGGGTTTTAGAGACCAAAGTCCCAAAAGAAATTAAGTTTATTTCAATTTTTATGCCCCATGGGACTAGGTCACCCAAGGTGGCGACCTAGTCCACCTGGGAAAATTCGAATGGTTATCAGTAATTAATATGTGATTATTTATGTTTGTCAGGATTGTCTCATGAAAACATAGTAAGATAGGACTTATATGTGTATTAAGGGGTCATTTTAGCATAAGAAAGGGTTAATTAATGGATGATAAGCCTAGGAAAGTGTGAAAATGCCTTACAACACTTTACAACACTTTGGAACAAGGCTTGGAAAGGGGTAAAAAGTGGTTGAAAAAGGTCCAAAATCCATAGGTAAGGTTTCAAATGAGTGAAAAGTGTCAAAGGCTACACTTTTTGGAAACATATTTATATAGTACTTGATCTTTCAATACTCTCGCCAAAATAATCAATAATCTATTGTTGAAATGGAGCCTCTATTGATATAGATATGATGGGTAGTGCACCTATAAATTCTTCTTGATTAAAAATATCTGACAAGAATCACATAACCTAAACTATTTGGTCACATTTTTTAGCAACATGGGACATTCTGGCCCCACAGTTGTCGTTGTGTCAAAATATTGATCTATCAATGCCCGATACAAACAATAGAGACATGGATTGCATGGGAGGCGGTTAGTCCCTTGTCATGAATCCTAAGGGGAGTGGTGACCATCTGCTGACAATATCCCCCTCAACATTACCTGAGGGGATTCAAACCTATGACCCAACACTATGATACCAATTGTTGGCCCCATGGTTGTCGTTGCATCAAAAGATCGATCTATCAACACCCGATACAAATGGTAAATACATGGATCACATGAGAGGCGGTTAGTCCCTTGTTCACAAATCCCAAGGGGAGCGCTGACCATATACCAACAATACATTTGCATCCTACTCTAATCACCTTGTAAGTAGTATTTTTTGACATAAAATTTCCTCCATAAAACCCTTGATGACACTCATTGATGATTGTGATATAAAAATAATGATCTAAACATTTGAGGAGCAATCCATCAAGGTTCTTCCATATTAAATGAGCTTGAAGCAACACATACCTTTATGATACCAAATTTAAGCTTATTTTCTTGTGGTCAATTAGTAATAGGGGAAAACTCATTTTTTTAATATAGAAAACAATCTTTATTCCATGGATCATTCCCCAAAGGGCAAGGAAAGTATTTTGACTCATAACTTACCTATTGCAAACCTGTTGTATCCAAGATTATATAAAATCTATTAGCTTGGCAAGGAATTGACCTTTAACTAATTTATTAGTCTACACATCCATGCCATACTCTTGAATATTATTGATCTACTTGCACCTTTTTCCTAAAGCTTCTTGTTAGGTGAATATATCTCTCACAATAGTATGAGGCACATAGGAAGTGATTCTAGCTCTTGTGGGGTAAAGCCTATAACTTTTGACAACCTTGACAAGAGAATAAGCATGCTTTTACATGATAGGATAATTTGGTTCAATTTTTTTAGTGATTTGTTAAAGAATATGATTGGCTATTCACACACAACAATTTTTTTCTAAAGAGGGAAAAAGAGAGGAAATTAAATGAGATGTAGAGAGATAGGTATAGATCTTGGGAGAGACAGATAGAGAGATAGATAGGGAGGGAGGGAGAGAGAGGTAGGTATAAAGAGAGAGTGAGAGGCAAGAGGGATAGGATGAGAGATTTGAGATTAAGTACATAGGGAAATATGGAGGGAGGTAGAGGTAGAGAGATAGGTCTAGAGAGAAAGAGAAGGATCTAAGAGGGACAAAGAGAGAGAGAGAGAGAGAGAGAGAGAGGAAGGAGGAGAGAGGAGAGAGAGAGGAGAGAGATAATTATAGATCTCAATAGATTGAGAGTGAGATGTCTCAAGAGGGAAAAATAGGAAGGGAGAGAGAGAGAGGTGGAGATAGGTCTATAGCTCAGGAGGGAGAGAGAGTGAAATATAGAGGTAGAGAAAGGGACAAAAGAGATATGATAATTTATGAAAATTTAATCATCTCATTTCTATAAAAAATATAAATATTTCATTATTGATTACTCCTCTAATGTTTCAAGTATTTTGAGACGAATGTTACAAAAAAACACGAAAAAGGGACTTTGTATGCAAAAGTAGTGAGCATTTTATGTTTCAAAAATAAAAGATAAATTTCAAATGATTATAATTATTTTTTGTGTATAATATAGAAATACTACCTAGTCCATTGTGTAGAGATTTAAATCACCTTTCCAATGCCTATAGAAAATCAAATTTTTGATAAGAAACATAAAATTTATGTCCATTTTACTAAAGAGGGCTTTTTGGGATTTTAGGTAACATATATTTGTTTTGCAATAATGCATATCCATTTTTTTTGTCAAAACAAATATCTATTTTGAAGACATAAAAATAGGTACATGTTTCTAAAAAAAGGATATCCATTACAATCAAATATCTATTTTTTTCACATAATTTGTTCCCTCCATTTTTTCCTTGGGAAAGCTTTAGAATTAGGTTTGGGAGTGTCAAGCCTAAAAGGTCAACTGTTTCAACGTGTTTAGAGGTTTCATCCTCTTTTCAAGACTTCACCCTTTGTAGTGACGATTTGTTTTTATCCAAATTTGATGAAACAAAAAGGGTTTGTTCAAGAAATTTTAATCATTCTACCAATATAAGATATTATTTATTTTGAATTTAATAGATAATATTATTGATTTTTTGCATGCACTATTTGCAACATCATGATTGATAGGTTGATTGAAAAACATCTGTAACTTTTAAATGTTACACATTTTTCAAATCCAAAAGATTCATCACACTCTAGTCTTTGCAAACTGTAGGTTGAAAAAAAAAATTCAAGAATTTTTGACTAAGTTAGGGTGGCCAAACAAATAGTTTTTCATATTTTTAAAAATTCTTACTTAAAAAAATCATAAATAATTATTTAATTTGAATTTTTTTTAAAAAAATATGCGTCACATCTAGGCATGTGTCCTCCACTTATATTGAAAGATTCAAAAAATATATAGAAAAAATTGCTCAAACTTAGGTTCGCTGGACAAGCACATGATTTATATTTTTTTTCAAAAATTAAAGTACCACTAGATTGAAATTTCAAATTTTCACCAAATAAAATTAATTTTTTTTCTAAAAAATCCTACTAGATTACAAACTACATTCAATTTTCTACAAATTCTATTTCTACATATTTTCCAAATTATGTTAATAACCTATTCAAATTTTTATATGAAGTTGCTTAAGTCTATTTTTTGTATTTTCATTGCCACTTAGAGGTCATGTTTAGCCCATCATGATCCTGCACATGCCCTTAATTGTCTTGAAGGCCACCATGATTGGATCCTTTAGAATGTTCAAGGATTACTGAAGTAGATTATTTTGCTCTAATATATAAAGGATATCCCATTATGTTATTCTTATGGTCATGTTCTTGAGTTGTTGCACTCCATTAAGAGGACCAAGTAGTTAAAGTTTCAAGAGATATCATGGATTATTTTGATACCTTGGTCTCTCTAGTATGACATTGTATATTCCTGTGACCGGTATTTGAATTTTCTCATTGTCTTATGTTTTCTCATTGTCTTATGAATGGTCTCTTGACAAATTTTGGGGACTAAATTTTTTATCAATCTTCTCTTAGATCTATTCTAGTTGTCAAACTGAAATTGAGGTTTTTTCCATGGTTTGATCATTGGTGAAGATATCAAATTCCTCCTCTATCCCATAAAGACCATGATTGTGTTGATATGTAGGTCTATGAGACAGTTCTTGTTTCCTCTTTAGGTTGATAATTTTATTTTAAAATCTTCACAATTTTTTTCATATTGTCCATCTCCAAAGATGCTAGAGCTATTGGAGCTTGGGGTGTTGAAGCCTATGAGATATATATTGAAGGAAGAGATCCATATTTTCTAAGTGATAGATTATTGATCTTTGAATTTTTTTCTTGAATCGAGGTTCTATTTTCATAAGCTACTAGGAAGCTCCATTTTCATAAGCCACTAGGAGGCTCTATTTTCCTAATGATTTGATCATTACTAAAATATTTGATTTGAATGGATTTCTATATAAAAGGAAAATTCATCTTCACTAGAGGTCACACTGTAACATGTATCCTTTCCAATTCTTTTTAAAATCTAGATTTGAATCCAATTACAACTTCTTGTGGGGATAATTTGATTGTTAATGTTTTAGGAGTGAAGAGTGGTATCCCTTTTATTTCAACCTTTTGAAGAAGGTGTCTTTGAGTTGATCTCATGAACTAATGTAATTTGGTACCAATCTAATGCTTTTCCTTTGAAATATGCAACAAGCTATCTTAATACTATATTATGTTCTATAACATGATGCACCATGAAAATATCTACAAAATCCTAAGATAGGGTTCTAGGTATGCCCTTTAAAGAATTAGCTAAGATAGGGTCCTAGGTAGCTAGGGGAATTAGAGGTATCAAAGGAATTCCACTATTCCAATTCATTAAATTTCTCAAAGGGACTAGAATTGTCATTGGTGGAGGTAATAGAGAATTTTGATTAAGAAACATCTTTCTTCAACGAATAATCAAAGGAAAAACATAGTTATGATGAAAGAATTTGGGAAGGTTAATTCACTAGGGAGAAACCATTGGATCCATGGAAAGAAGAACCAACAATCATGTACATCTAATTAATAAAATATTTTTAATTTTCATACTTCACATTTTGTGCATTGTGGAAAAAATTCATAGTTCCAACATGTCCAGGTGGACGATTGAATTCCAAGAAAGGCCTTTGTTTGTTCTTGAAGACACATGATTGTTTCAGGCTACACTGTTTTGTTGTAGTCTCTTAAGAGCCCTAAGTGCAAAAAATTGCCAAACTACGACATGTTATTTATCAAATATGTGGCACTTGCAAACCTTTTGTCTAAACCTATAGGGTCACATAGGTTCCCTCCACAATAATGTCTCTCAGATTTTAAAATATCCAATCCAACTTCCAAGGAAAATGGAGGGCACTTACTAATTCTGTTAGAAGACTCATATTTTCTAATATTTTAATGTAGGTCACAATGACATTGGAGATATCTAAAATAAATTTGTAAAGCTATGGAAAAACAAAAAAGTGGAGGTCAAAATGGAGCTAAATATGTAAGGAATTGGCCATTAAATAAGAAGGATAACATCCCGTTCATGAGGAATTACTTGGAGTTTTAAGGAAGCACAACAAGAAATACAATGAAGACATGTCAAAAAGTGAACTACCAATAGGGTGGAATGATATGGACCAATTCAGTGAAAGTATTAACTCATGAAAACTCTGTGATGATAAACAACTGTTTGTAAATCAAACAAAAAATGTAATTGAAAATATAAACCTCTTATTATATGTAATTTTATAAGTTTTAAGTGAGCAAAAAATTTAACCTTTGATGTAATATTATGGTAAACTATTATCAATACAAAAAAAATCCAATCCACTTGATCATGGCGACAATTTTTCAAATGTTGCAAAAAGTGTTAATTGTGTTTAGTAAAAACTTTTCAAGAGCCATAATTTGTATTTCACGCATTGTGGAAATATTTCAACAGTGTTGACACATCTAGTTGTGTGAGTTTATGCTAAGGAAGGTCCTATTTGGCACCCTAGCTTGCTCAATCATTCCAAACTATACTATGCCAGTGCTTTCTCTCAAGAGCCCAAAGTGAGAAAAAGATTCAAACTTTGTTGAGCTTTTCTTGAAGATAATGACACCTATAAATGTTTTTTCTGAAGCTATAGGGTTATGTAGGGTCCCTCCTTAATAACCTCTCCCAATTTTTGAAATATCCAATCTACTTGACCGTAGCGATAATTTTTCAAAATGTTACAAAAAAGATCAATTTTGTTTAGTACGAACTTGTTAAGAGCCATACTTTTAATTTCATGCATCATGAAAAAATTTGCAATATTGACTCATCTAGGTGGGTGGGTTTATGTTAGTCAAGGTCCTCTTTTACACCCCAGTTTGTCCAATAGTTCAAGAATATATTACGTCGATGCTTTCTCTTAAGAGTCGTAAGTGCCAAAAAGTGTCAAACTTCGATGGGTTGTTTCTCAAAGATAATGGAACCTAAAATAAATTCAAAGCTATAGGGTCATATATGGTCCCTCCACAATAACCTCTCTCAAATTTTTAAAACTCCAATCCATTTGGCGATGGCAAAAAGTTTTCAGACGCTACAAAAAATGTCAAATCCATTGAACAAAAAGTTGCAAGCTAGCATAATTTTTATTTTGTGCATCATGGGGCCAAACAATAGCACCAAAACATCCAAGTGGGAAGATTTATGGTAGGAAAGGTCTTATTTTGTACCCAACTTCTCTGATCGTTCCATACTACATTGTGTTGATGATTTTTCTTAAGAGCCCTAAGTACCAAAAAGTGTCAAAATTTGATGACCTTTTTTGTCAGAGACAGTAGCACCCACAATTTTTTTTTTCTGAAACTAGGAGGCCACACACAGTCCCTCCAAAATAACTTCTCTCAATTTTTAAAAACTCCAATCCATTTGGTCGTGGCAACAAGTTTTCAAATGTTGCAGAAAACGTCAAATGCATTGACTGAAAAGTTGCAAGGTAGCATAATTTTTGATATGTGTGTTTTGGGGTCAAACTGAAAGCACCAAAATGTTCGAGTGGGATGGTTTATGATAGGAAAGGTAATATTTTTCACCACATCATGCTTGATCATTCCAAACTTCATTGTGTCGATCCTTTCTCTTAAGAGCTCTAAGTGCCAAAAAGTGTCAAACTTTGACGAGTTGTTTCTTGGAAATTGTGGCATGCACAAATGTTTCATATAAAGATATAGGGTCATGTAGGGTCCCTCCACAAAATTTTATCTCAAAACTCCAACCCATTTGGTCGTGGCGAAAAGTTTTCAAATGTTGCAAAAAACATCAAATGTATTAAACAAAAATTTACAAGGTAGCATAATTTTTATTCTGTGTGTTGTGAGGTTAAACTAACAACACCAACACGTTTGGTTGGGTGGCTTTACGCTAGGAAAGGTCTTATTTTTCACTTCATCTTTCCCAATCATTCTAGACTACACTATGTTAGCTCTTTCTCTTAAGAGCCCTAAGTCCAAAAAAGTGCCAAACTTGACAGGCTATTTCTCAAAAATTGTGGCACATATAAATGTTTTGTTTGAACCTACAAGGTCACATAGGGTCCCTCCATAATAAACTCTCTCATTTTTTAAAAATCCATTCTATTTGGTCATGGCAACAAGTTTTTAGACATTGCAAAAAGTGTCAAATGCATTGAACAAAAATTGCAAGCTAGCATTTTTGTTTTGTTTTGTGCATCGTGGGGTCAAACCGAAATCACAAACACATTCAATTGGGTGGATTTATTCTAAGCAAGGTCCTAATTTTTGCCCCATCTTTCCCAATCATTCCAGACTACACTATGTCAATGGTTTCTCTTAAGAGTACTAAGTGCCAAAAAGTGTCAAACTTTAACAGATTGTTTCTCAAAAAATGAGCACATACAAATGGTTCATTTGAATCTACAAGGTCACGCAAGGTTCCTCTACAATAACCTCTCTCATTTTTCATATCTCCAAGTTGCTTCACCATGAGGACAATGTTTCAGATGTTGCCAAAAATATCAGTTATGTTGAGTAAAAAGTTGTTGAGAGACATTTTTTATGCTCTTCATCTTGTGGGACTAAATCGACAATTCCAACACATTAGGGTAGGTATTTTTATGCTAGACAAGGTCTTATATTGCACCCCAATATTTTTTCGATCGTTTAGGATTACAATGTGTCAACACTTTCTCTTAAGAGTCGTAAGTGCCAAAAAGTATCAAACTTTGATGGGTTGTTTCTCAAAAATCATGTCACATACAAATGTTTCATATGAAGCTACAAGGTCATGTAGAGTCCCTCCATGATAACCTCTCATTTTTTCATATCTCCAAGTCATTTCACCATGGGCATAATGTTTCAGATGTTGCAAAAAATTCCAGTTATGTTCAGTAAAAAGTTATTAGGAGGATTTTTTACGTACTTCATCTCTTGGGGCTAAATTGACAATGCCAACACATTGGAGTGGGTGTATTACCTCCATTATAAGTCTCATTTAGAACCCAAGCATTTTGATCCTTTTGAGCTAAGTTATACCAACAAAATTTCTTAAGATCCATGAGACCAAAAAAGTGTTAAAAATTTGCATGATTTTTCTCTCAAACTATGACACCTACAAATGTCTCTTGTGTCTTTTGTTCACCCTATAATTTCCACTCCATATTTTCATCATAGTATAAAATTATACTTGTCATATATTCTCATCTTTAGGTTAATGCTCGTCTCCTTTTAATAACTGTATATTAATAACTTTTTTCATAGGCACGTAAAATTACTGCTATCTTCACTTACTAATCCTTGAATATGCATTTTCATGACTAAGATTTTCAAATCTTAATCACTCTTATCAATACCATGTAAATTGTTCTACTAGGCATATCTACTCATGTACCTTTTAATGAATCAAAAGGGGTTTTACAACTTCACATATATTTTGATAATATATAATAGAATCACACATATTTTGAGAATGCATGAAGCTCTTAGAAATATTGATATAATTATGAAAATGTCAACAAAACCTCAAAATTCTATAACTAAGAGACATAATTTCACGTTCTTATGCTTGCATTATTAGAGAATAATGATGCCCAAAGTCTATACAAGTGTTTCCATGCTTCTTTCACTTACCATGTGGATACATATCCACATGACAATGCTCTATTATAGGTTTCTAAGGCATTCAATCATGGAAAATAATGAGTGAAAAAAAGAGCTTGCTTCTTTGTTGAAACCAATATCAAGGGCCAAGATCTCCAACAATGCTTCTCCTTGTGATGCTTGAAACGACCTTAGATGCCATAAGAATATGCATGATCAAGTGAAGAGAGACAAAAGATAACAATAAACCCTAAAAGGAAACTAAAACTTTCATTAAAGACCTTCCAAAAACTCATGAATGTAGATTCTTGGCCAGGTAAAGGAATTTTTGACAAGTTTATAGTGTTTTAGAAATTTCAACTTATTATAAGACTTATTTTCAAAAGTAAAGATATGGCCTATAATATTGAAGATTCTTGACCAAATGACACCAAATCAATGATGCCAACACATCTAGGTAGGTGGGTTACTACTACTAGATGCATTTTAGTGTTCAAGCATCCTAATCATTTCAAGATACATTACAACCACAAAGTCTCTTAATAACCCTAGGAAGTGCCAATTTTTTTGTATGACTATTCTCTCACTCGTGGAAGTAAGGAATGTCTCATTTTAACCTATAGGTGGATGACGATTCCAAACACAAATTTAAAATAGGACTAAAAAAAAGGAAAACCTAGATAATAAAGTGGCATAACCTTGCACCTACATCCATCATGCAAAATAATAAAAACATGGAGAAATAATAAACATCCAACTTCATTAATTGAATGAATGCTTAATTACAATGCTTGCATCAATTACATGGTAAACATGAGTGTTATTCAGTTAACCATTTATAGTGCAAATATGGATAACATTAATCATTTATAGCTACATCAATTCATTATTCATTTATTCAGTCACTCATTTATAATGCAAATATGGATAAAATTGGTAAAAAAATTGTATTAACCAAAATGCTATATAAGCGTACAACATTATATCTTGATAAAAATATAATATATATTCAAGAAAGCCATATAGGCTTACAACAAAGCCATATGGGCATACAAAGGCACATACCTATAATACAAAATTTGTGTTAAAAAATTCCATATATGCATACAACTAAAACATGGGGAAAGGGAAACCTTAGAGATTTCACCTTAGGGTTTGAACACCTTTCCCTAATTTCATTTGGAATAGTAAGATATGTGTGAGATGTGAGGGTTTGATTCGATTTAGACAAGGTATGTGATTAACTTACAACCTGATAGGTGAGTCAACCAACCCTTAACCAAATTTGAAAGTGACCTAAGGATGAAATGCAATTATTCAGTTGACCTAATGATGCAAATTATTGTTCTGATGCAAATATAGTAGATCTAAGAAATCACAAACAAAAATAGACTACAAAAATGGATTGAGCAAGACACTGTGCACTTGTGTTTTGAATCTGGAGAAAAAAATGGAGGACATAGGCACCCTAGGTGCCACTATCTTTGTAGGGAAAATTTAGATATTTTTTCCCAATCCTTTAGTATTGGATAAGAGATTCTATTCTCACTTGTTGCACTTTCAGATCACAATCAGATAATTCTATTACTGATTTTTTGTGAGTTTTCAAGGTGTATGTTTTCAACTGCAACAACAAATAATTGATCTTCAATCTTCTTCAAACCTGAAACCTACACATTCAATGAGAGAAGAAAGGTTGAGTCATTTAGGAGTTTTCCTTGGTCAAACATCATGTTAGTGTTTCAACTTTCACAATGGAAATTCCAATGATAGAAAGATAAATGATAAGAAGGAATAATTAATCCATGAAGTGCTACAACTCACCACCTTTCAATGGCTTCCTTGAAGGACTAAATTCATACACATCTCCTTAAGGCTTGAATCGTGCTTGCTTGATTGACTTGAATGGCTTGAATTGCTTGGAGACCTACAAGGATTAGCCCTCACAAACAATATGAAAACATAAACATGAACACACTCACATACATTTTGACATGATGTTTGGATCTTGAATTGCTGCAATAAATATCTAATGGCTGCTCTTGACTTGCTATATAATGCTCTTGATCATAAGTTCTCCAATAATTTCCTTGTTAAGTTTGAAATGATGTAATAAATAGGTATTTATATGCTATTATTCTAATTTCCCAAAAATTAAATCCCAAAAATCAACTTTAGTTATTTGAATTTCAAATAATAAAATACTGACACTGACATATTTGAATTTGGAGCCAAAATAGGGGGACATAGGCGCCCTAGGTGCCAATGTCCCATGCCTATTTTTTGAAACTTAAGGAGTCTAGGGAAAATTATTAAATGAAAGCATTTGTTTTATTCTTGCAAATTATCGATAATTATTTAAAATAAGCAGTGGAATGCAAAATCTATAAAATCAGGTACTTAATTAGGTCTAGTAACTTAAAGGGGAGAAAAACACAGTGTGAGATTTTTAAAGATTAAAGATATCAAGTTTTCACAATCCATCATGATTATTTGAATAATATTTTTGGATTCGATTGTGTAGCCATTTTTTGTCATCAACGTTTCGAATCACACTATGTGATTCATCATCAGGATGAAAGAGAGTTGAAGGAGAAAATGAATTGATGAAGACCAAGATTAGCTAAAAAGAGAAAGATAAAGGAGAGGAAGGAGATACACAGTTCAAGGACTAAGGATGACCAGGATAGAGAAAAGGGAACACAAGATGAAAATAAAAGACAATGAGAAAAAAGAGAAAGGTAAGAAAAAAGAAATGAATGGAGTCCAACTAAAAGGTTTAAGAATCAAGAGAAAGAAAAAGAAAAAGAAAAATATAAATCAATTAATACAAATATATTAATAGGAATTAATCACATAATTCATTTTAATAAGAACAATCATTAATGTTATAAGGTTAATGATGATATAACATTATAAGATTAATAATTCTAAAAGATTAATGTTAAAGAATTAATGAAAAAAGATTAGAACAACATTCTTTATACTAAGATAAATGTTAAAAGAATTAAAGAATTAATGAATTAAATCTAAAAAGAATTAATTTTATAATTTTTTTTAATAAGATTAATCATTAAGATTAATGAAGATAGATAAAAGATCAATGTTATAACATTATAAGATTAAAGATATAAGATAAAAGTTAAAGAAAAAAGAAATAAGATAAAACATCATTTTCAGAATAACATTAATCTCAACATCATTGATCTTATAACATTAATGATGTTAAATTAATGTTATAGATCTTAATTCCTATTAATATATTTTTATTACTTGATTTATCTTTTTATTTTTTTATTTTTATTGTTTTGCATCTTTCTCTTGATTCTTAGACATTTTAGTTAGACTCCATTTGTTTCCTTTTTCTTCCCTTTCTCTTTTTTCTCATTGTCTTTTCTTTTCTTCTTGTGTTCCCTTTTCTCTATCCTAGTCATCCTTAGTCCTTGAATCACGTACCTCCTTCCTCCTCTCCTCTATCTCTCTCTTTTTAGCTGATCTTGGTCTGCATCAATTAATTTTCTCCTTTAGCTCTCTTTCATCCTGATGATGGTTCACGTAGTGTGATTCAAGACGTTGATGACAAAAAACAGCTACAAAATCGAATCCAAAAATCTTATTCAAATAATTTTTAAAGATGATAATTTACAATGCTACATTTAGCCCCCATTTTAGTTAGAGTATGAACTTATGCTCAAGACTCACAGTAAAGTAGAAAAACATATGTGAAGAGGTGTCCAAATGTACAAATGTTGAAGAGATACAATGAAAAAGGATCAAGGGAGAGTGCACAAGCCCCTAGAATATAAGATCCTATGACAAACCAACATAAGCACAAAGGAACACACATATGTATGAAATGCAACAAGACAACATACACAAACATACACAATGTCAAAATTAAATGCAAAGGAGGGTATGGATAATCATGGGCTAGCAAGCTTCGTTATGCTAGGATCCATACCAATCACGAAGTCTGATATTTTCTAGGTGAACCACAAATAGAAGGTGACAAAAACTAGTGAAGTCCACTATTCACTAGGTGAGTCCCCAAGACAAAGTAGCAAATAAAGAGAAACACACAAGGTCTAGTGAATTCCGATATTCACCAAGTGTGTACCCATAACCATACCAAGAATTATACTCCTTGATAATTATGATAAGGTGCTATAAAAATGCTTGAAATGGTATGCCAATGCAACATTAATTTCAACATGTGTGAACAAAGTGAAGCAAAAAAGTGCCAATGTCAACACATAACTAAGTCCAACATGTGTGAACAAAATGAAGCAAATAATGCCAATGTATGCCCCCACCTTAAAGAAATTGCAAAACACCATGCTGCGAGTAATTGATTTAAGGTAGAAAAATGATTTATGCCATATGATAAAGACATGCGAGCTTATTTGGAAAGCCCTATGCCAACGATATGTTTTCAAATAAAGCTACACCATGATAAGGGGTTTCCCCTAGATGAAATACAACAAACAAAATATTGAACACATAAGGGATCCACATATCTAGGGTTAGTATATGTCTTTGCTATAGTGATTTAATAGAGCTCAAAACTGACATCATTTCTCAAATACTCATGGAACAACAAACACAATGGAGGAATGGCATATAGAGAGAAATTTTTTTTGGGTCAACATGGAAGAGACCTAAATTTCTCAACACCTTGCATTGTCCCCGAAAGGAAAACACAAGACAGAAATAAAATATTTACAACATATAGAAGAGTGTCACGATAAATTCATTTCTTTTGTATCCTTGCACCAACAAAGCAACGAGGATCATCCAAAGAAAACTCAAAAACATACATGCCAAGAAGCACAACACAAGAGATCTCATCATGTACAAGCAATCACAAAGAACACACAAAGAAACCACAAAGTGAGTACTGCACATGTAAGCCAATCTAAATCAAATCGTCTACATCCCAATCTGGCAGACAACTAGGACAAGGGACTACAACAAATGTCATACTAGGAGTATCACCAGGTTCAACATGTGGCGAGTCACTCTCATCATGAGGATCATCATGAATGCCCCCATCTAAACTCACGGACTTTGAAAACAACAAATTAAGCTCATTATGCACTTGCTCATCAATTTTAGAAATTTCATCTTCATCATCCAAATTTATCACTATGGGAGGTTTTGTTAGAGTAATAGTTCATTTGCCTTTATAATTAAATCACTTTGGTTTAATTATTAATGCTAACTATTATTCTATTCACTTAAGCTTGTCATTTGTAGGTGCATAATAATTAATATGTTTATTAATTATTAAATGCACAAACCTAGCTTTCTCCGGCTTTAGGGTTTCTCACCTTATATGCCGCTTTTGTAATTATTGTAATTCACTTTTTTGGGAAATAATAATTTTGCTCTCACTCCGCTGAGATTTTCCAAACCCTTACTTCTGTCTCTTTGGTTTCTATTCAGCATCAGGTATTTGCATGCAGGTGTTCTTGGCGAGCTGTAGATTTGCATTTGTCAAATCCTACATGGTATCAAAGCCACCCTGTCGCTGCCTGGTTTGAAGGTGTTTGAGGCCACGATTCGAAGATGACAGCCACAACTTCTCTGGGGTTTTTCTGTCACTTTAAAGGAGGCGCTATTTTCTGGAGCCGTTTGAGCAAAAACGGACTCCACCATCGCGTTTCAGAAGGCTCGAGAGAGTCAAAATACATATAAAGTTTGACTATTTTGGTTACAGTGACCACAGGCAAAAAAAATTGGCCTATTAGGGCCATACGGGCTCAAAAATCGAGGCAAAACTCAAAAAAAAAATTTAAAAATCCATTCTTTTAAGAAAAAAGGGCGCTGCTAGCACGCGCCGCCTACGCGCCACTCGCACGCCACCGTACGGCCACTGCGTCGCCATCGCACCTCCGCCCAGCCACCACCTCCGCCGCCGTCGCCGCCCACCGGCCACCGCCGCTCCGCTGACGTCCCGTGACAGCCATACAACCGTCAAATTATTTGTCGGGACTGTGTTTTTCTAGGGAGCTTGTTTTTGGGGGTACCTGTAGTTTTTTGGCCATATCTTGGGCATACGGTGTCCGTTTTCAGAAAACGAAATATCGTCGAAAAGGTGTTTTCGAGCCGGACATGATTATGCTAGTCTTGTTCATTGATTCAAATGTTTGAGCATTATTTTTTGGTGTTGAAGTAGAGGCTTCATTTTCCTCTCTCTCTGCATCTGGCGTTCAATTTTTTCCTCATTTTTTGTACTTTCAGTATTTGATTATTTGTTGTACGAGGGTTAGAATCATACATTGTGGGGGGGTACTTTTGTTTTCTGTCATTTATTTTCAGAAAATGACCCTTCTACTTCTGTCTTTTTCTTCTCTCAATGTCGGACCCCTCTGTGGCCCGGCTGACACCGCACAATTACCACACCTGGAAAGCACACATGACCAGGCTACTCATGTCACGTGGCTTATGGTCATGCCTAGATGAACATCAACCTGTCCTACAACGTCCTTTTGAGATTCTTCAGCACAGGAATAAAATGGATGAAGCCATGGGCTTGATTGCACTGAACATTTCCGACAGTCTCCTCTTTCACCTGGATGGTTTGACCACTCCTAGGGCCATTTGGGGCAAGTTTTCAGATTTGTTTGGCACTGTCAATGAATTTCGGGCACTACAGCTTGATGCAGAGCTGACTACTTTGACACCTACCGGCTTTCCCACCATTGAGGACTTCTTGATGAAGTTCAAGTCTCTGCGCTCAGTTTTGCAGGGATGTGGGAAAACCAAGACAGATGATGAGTGTATCTTCTTGATACTCTCAAAGTTGCGAGGACAATATCAGATCTTCTCTTCCACTTTCTACTCCACCATGGATGCTTTGGGTGCTAGACACACCATGCCTTCTTTTGAGACATTCTGTGATCGGTTGACACGGGAACAGGCAAAGATCCAACAGATGGATGCTTCTGGCTCTTCTAGCCAAGCATTGGTTGCTCAGTCTTCACAGGGGAAACCAAAACAGAAAAGCAAACCAAAGAAAGATTTCGCAGGCAATGAGTCTTCCTCCAAACCTGCACAGAAAACTGATTCAAAACCTCCAGCTAACCCTTCCAAGGGTAAATCTTCTTCGAAGTCTACTGAGTCTACCTCCAAGACTAAGAAGAAATCAGTTGAGACCTGTAGCTTTTGTGGAAAGGAAGGACATCCCGTTTCTCAGTGTTGGAAATGTTTGGAGGCTTTAGAAGAAGCCATGCAGGAGCATCACATTTCAGCTCCTTAGTCCACATCCTCCCCTGCAGGGAAAGGTCATGCTCTTACTGCACGAGCTATGACTTCTGGGCCCACCTGGATTCTTGATTCCGGTGCCTCTCACCACATGACTCACACTCAGAAGTTGGTCACCTCACTTACTCCTTGTGCTACTTCACAGATTGCTGTTGGGAACTCATCTCATCTTTCTGTTTTGGGTTCTAGTTCTGTTGCATTGGCTGGGGGTTCTCTTCAGGATGTTCTCTTTGTCCCTGACATTTCAACGAACCTACTGTCTATCTATCAGATTTGTCACTCTGGCTCTGGTAAGACAGTTGAGTTCTCACCACATGATGTGGTTATTCGGGACTTACATGATTCTGATATGATTGTGGCTACTGGGAGTGTTGACACTGCATCCCGACTATACAGATTTGATGGATTTGAGTCTTCTGCTGGCACAGGTTCTTGTCTTATAGCACATGCAGATTCAGTGAGCAGACTTTGGCATGAGCGTTTGGGCCATGTCAATTACAGATATCTTTAGCAGATGAGCACACAGGCACTTGTTCTTGGGCTTCCACAGATTACTTGCACTGATGGGGTTTGTCAGGGTTGTGTTCTTGGCAAACAACATAGGGATCCTTTTCCTCAGGGACGAGCTACTTGTGCTTTGGCACCATTGGAGTTGATTCATAGTGACCTCAGGTCATTTCCTACTCCTTCTTTTTCCGGTGCCAGATATGTGCTTACTTTTATTGATGACTTCTCCAAGTGCACGTGGGTGTACTTTTTGAAGTACAAGTCTGATGTCTTTGACTCATTTCGAGTCTTTAAGACATTTGTGGAGAAGCAATCTGGTCTTTCTATTCGCCGGATACGCACAGATAATGGGGGGGAGTATGTGAACAAGGCTTTCAGGGATTTTTGCTCTGAACATGGTCTTCAACATCAGTTTTCAGTGCCCTACACCCTTCAGCAGAATGGTGTGGCAGAGAGAAAGAACAAAACACTTCGGGAGATGGCTAATTGTATGATACAGTCCAGGTCCATGGATTCGTCCTTTTGGGCAGAGGCAGTCAATTGTGCCAACTATATTCAGAATCGGATGCCTCACAAGGCAGTTCAACATATGACTCCTAAGGAGGCTTGGTCTCATGTCAAGCCTGATATATCTTCATTCTGAGTTTTTGGTAGTGAAGCATGGGAATTTGTGCCTGACGCTCAGAGGAGAGCGATGGAGCGAAAGAGCTGACACCTCATTTTTGTTGGCTACTGCGAGGATGTTAAGGCATACAGGTTGTTTGACCCTGATTCCAGAGAGGTCCTGTTTCGACAGGATGTCCAGTTTGATGAGCGCCTTCCTGCAGTAGATACCCCGCTTCCAGAGTCTACTTCACTTACCACTACTCCCTCCTCTCTTCCAACTTTGTTTCAGGATGATGAGGATGATGATCTTGGTGATCCCCATTTACCTCCACCACAGGATCCTCCACAGATGCCTAGATGGGCTCGTGTTATAGTTGATGCTGCAGGATCTCTAGCTGGTGACCCTTCCACTTCCTGTCGCACCCGGTCTCATATTGCGGGTTCTAGTCTTCTGAGTCATGCTATTTGTGGTGATCCTCAGACATTTGGGGCAGCGACAGGACATACTGAGTGGGACAGTGCTATGGAGGAGGAGTATTCTTCTTTGATGAAGAATCATACTTGGGATCTTTGTTCTCTTCCTAAGGGAAGAAAGTTAGTGCGATGCAAGTGGTTGTATCGTACTAAGTTTGCTGCTGATGGTTCTATTGATAAGTACAAGGCACGTCTTGTTGCGAAGGGTTTTTCATAGGTTGAGGGTATTGATTACACTGAGACATTTTCCCCTGTCGCCAAGATGAACTTTATTCGCCTTGTCTTATCCCTCGCGGTTTTTAGGGATGGCCCATTTTTCAGATGGATGTGAAGAGTGCTTTCTTGCACGGTGATCTTAGTGAGGAGATTTACATGGAGCAGCCTCAGGGATTTGTGCAGGATTCCTCCTTGGTTTGTAGACTTCGGCGTTCTTTGTATGGTCTCAAATAGGCCCCTCGGGCTTGGTATGAGAAGATGGACTCCTTTCTGCTTTCTACAGGATTCACATGCTGTCATTCTGATCCTACAGTCTACATTCAACGTCTTGAGGATGAGGTTTTGATCCTTGTGCTATATGTCGATGATCTTCTCATCACAGGTAGCTCATCTTCTATGATTCAGGATGTTCAGCGCGCATTGATGGAGCAGTTTGAGATGACAGACTTGGGTCTATTACACTTCTTTCTGGGTCTGCAGATTGTTCAGTCACCTGCTGGGATCTTTGTTTACCAGCAGAAGTATGCTCTTGACATGCTTCAGTGCTTTGATATGCTTGATTGCAAGCCTGCTCCCACACCTTTTTAGTCAGGTGTTACTTTGTCTACCTCTTGCACTTCGCCTTCAGTGGATCCTACATTGTATCGGCAGTTGGTTGGTAGTTTGTTGTACCTGACACACACTCGTCCTAATCTCTCCTTTGCAGTTGGTCTAGTCTCTTGGTTCTCACATGAGCCTCATGAGAGTCATTGGCAAGCTGCGAAGCGCATTTTGAGATACATTCAGGGCACACTTATGTATGGCATTCATTACACTTCAGGGGCTCCTCACATTGTTGGCTACACTGACTCAGATTGGGCTGGTGATGTTGATGATCGGAAGTCTACTTCTGGCTTTGTCTTTTGTCTTGGCTCTGGTCCTATCACATGGTCGTGCAAGAAGCAGAATGCTCATGCACTTTCATCTACAGAGGCTAAGTATAGAGCGACAATGCATGCTAGTCAGGAGATTTTATGGCTTCGACAGTTGATGATTGAGTTTGGTTTTCCTCCTGATCGTCCCACTGTTCTGTGGTGCGATAATCAGAGTGCTATTCACATTTCCTGCAACTCGGTGGAGCATCAGCGCATTAAACACATTGAGCTTCATATGCATTTCATCCATCAGCAGATTCAGGATGGTGTTCTCTCTTTGGAGTACATCCCCACTGACGCGTAGGTTGTTGACATCTTCACCAAACCTTTTGCATCTCCGCGCTATCTTCAGTTGCGTTCTATGCTTGGGGTGACGGAAGTTGTCCTTGGGGGGTCTTGTTGAGGCCTTCCTTCCTTCATGTTTTTTTTTGCATGTTATTGTATCTCTTTTTGGGGTAGAGTTTTTCCCACTAGGTTTTCTCTATTTCCCCATTTTACAGAGATTTCTTTGTAGTTGGGAACCTATTCAGGCCTTGTTGCCGGGACCCATTTTTTCCTGCTTTCTTAGCTGTGCTAGGTTTGCTTTCTCCCGAGCTTTGCTTAAGGGGGGGTGTTAGAGTAATAGTTCATTTGCCTTTATAATTAAATCACTTTGGTTTAATTATTAATGCTAACTATTATTCTATTCACTTAAGCTTGTCATTTGTAGGTGCATAATAATTAATATGTTTATTAATTATTAAATGCACAAACCTAGCTTTCTCCGGCTTTAGGGTTTCTCACCTTATATGCCGCTTTTGTAATTATTGTAATTCACTTTTTGGGAAATAATAATTCTGCTCTCACTCCGCTGAGATTTTCCAAACCCTTGCTTCTGTCTCTTTGGTCTCTATTCAGCATCAGGTATTTGCATGCAGGTGTTCTTGGCGAGCTGTGGATTTGCATTTGTCAAATCCTACAGGTTTAATGATAATGTCAATTGTATGCTTTTGTTCCATTTATTGTTTTGGTTCCATGTCTTGTTTTTGTGAAAGTTACAATTCTTCTTGATTTATTTTCCTAGGTGTTTGATCTTGAGGTGTTGTTTTGTTCTTTTCTAACAATTGACAAGCAATAGCATGAAATCTATGCCTATGCTATTTAGCATTTTTATTTCTTCTTACATGATTTTCAATTTGTGAATTTGTACAAGAAGGTTTCTCGACCATCAATCTATTTTCTTCCCTTAAGGGAGGAACAAAAGGGACCACTAGGGGTTGGGAGACCACTCTTTATGTCTATACACTTTCTTTGTTTTCAGAGGCATGAAATGGATCATTCGATTATCTCTTCGTATTTTATATGATATGGTTGGAGGAACAACGACATATTTTCTTTGATTACTTGGAAGAGACTTTTCTTCGAGCATAGGTTCATCCACAACTAGTGGGGGAGGAGGAACAACCATAGACCTATCATTCTCAAGAACATTGCTAAGGGATAATTCCGTTTTGCGGTTTGCCTTAAACTTTTGATATCACCTGAAAAAGAAGTCCTCACGAGGCTTAATAGGTTCCATAGGTTGAGGTCAAAATAAATCCAATGAAAAGTTCCCATAGGAAGACAAAGGATTAAAGCCACTATGATGCACTGTGTATATTTTATCTTCAAATGGGAACTTCATTCACTTGTGGATAACCGACCAGACAACATTCATGGAGCGTAGCCATGGGTAGCCTAGCTTCACATGAAATTGGCTTGACATTAGGATGATATAAAATGAGACATCTAATTGTTTTAGTCCAACTTTAAGAGGAAGAGTGATTGAACCTATCATAGGGCGAGAAAAACCATCAAGAGTTTTCAATCATGCTTTCGATTGTTCATAAGAATCTTGATAGATCTCATGCACATACAAGAAATTCTTATTTATCACATTCTATACACACACAAGATCAATTGTATAGGTTTTTCATTGATATGTCTGAAAATATAGAGAGGACCATTGGGTGCATGTATAGATGTGTCAATATGGATGAAAGAAATGTTGGGTAACAAAGTGGTTTGGCCCTTACGAGGTTGAACATCTAGGAGGTTGACCATATATTTTAGAGCACCCTCATCATCACTCTTGTTATCATCATTGTCATCATCATTCTTATTAACATTCATTTCATCATCCTTATCATCACAAGCTTGCACAAAGTTGGGTGAATGGTTTGGCATTGAATTGGTGAAAATCTACAAGTTTTAGTTAGGTGGGGCAATATAATTATTCCCTTTGTCATTAGCATCACCCAATTGGATGTGATTATAGTCGACGAGGTCTTGAATTTGATGTTTAAGATGTATGCAATGCTCCATATTATGTCCATGTGTGCGATGATATTGACAAAAGGGTTTTGGGTTAAAGCTTGGAGATACAAGTTTGGTTGTGTCCATGGGTCTAATCAAAGGCAATTGGATTAAGTTTTTTCTCAAAAGTTGTAACATGATTGAATGAAGGGAATCAGGCAACTGTTTTTCTCTCTTTCTCTAAATTGATTTGGAGTTGAACTTATGGCAGAAACTTGTGGGTCAATGTGGTTAGTTGTTTGAGGTGTGTTTATCTTGATAAAATTCTTGTTTTAATTTTTGAATGGTTGATAGTTGTATTGAGGTACGGATTTAGATTTCTAAGTAGGATTCGATGAAGATGCCTCTTCATACTAACTAATCACATTCTGATACTCATGAAGAGTTGTACACAAGTGTGTAAAGGATGGATATCTCATCAATAAGGTCTTATCCCTAATGTCGGCTTGCAAATTCTCAATGAACACTCTTTGAACATCCGCATCAGGAAAAGTAATATTGATTTGTGAGTATAGTAATTGATATCATCCTATGAAGTCTGTCACTGTCTCATGATTTCATTGTTTGCACCTCACTAAATCAGTTAATGTAATTTTTGGACCAATGTTTGCTTGGAAATGTTGTAGGAATGCATCAACAAGTTCATTGAACAAATGAATCGAATTATTCATCAATGAGCAAAACCATTCCAAGGCCATGTCTTTCAACAACCTAGGAAAGAGTTTATCTAGGATCTTCTCTTCAAAGATGAAATCACTACACAATGTCGTATAAACTAATATGTGACTATTAGGATCTCCTTTACCATTATACTTATCAAATCTAGGAATCTTTGTGTTTAGCGACATGATTGTTTTAAAAAAAAATAGTTACAAAGCGCTGCTTTTGACATATTGTGATGGTTTTCCATTTTAAGCTTGGTTCAGTGTTGAATTTTGTTGTTGGAGTGAGGTCATGTTTTGCAAAATTTGATTGATGATCGAGTCAATGATTGACATGTTTTGGGAATGTGGTGAATATGGTGGGATTGTGTAAGTGCGTGGTGGACTACTATGTTGCAAATTTATTAACAGTGAGGAAATTTGAGATGTCATATGTGATGTCATGAAATTATAAGGATGCCCACTAGAGAACCCTAAGGTTGGAGTTATGCCTTTTGTTGGTTGTATCATTGATGCTATGAATGGAAATGTATATGTAGGAATAAAGGCAATAGTTTTTGGGAGAGAGATTTGACTTCCTCCTTGGTTTTGAGTGTATCCCAAAGTTTGAGCGCAACTAGCCATCATACAAATGTTCGTATCCATAATATGGGCTAGTCGATGTAACACCTCTAATCCTTGGGCATCATTGATCAATTTTCTTAAGTTGTCCACTATATGCATTATTTGTCCAACTAAGGATTCGATGTTTAGTTAGTCTTGTAATCCCTCTAAGTCTTTGTTTAATTATTTTAGTTTGTCTTCGAGAACATTCGTGATAGCAATCTCAACATCCATAAAGGTTGTTTGTAAAGTTGTCATTGGTATGGTAGGATTAGGGATCAAGTCCAAAATAGGCATGGTATTGGAAATACCTTGCATGAAATATTTGGGAAACTCAGGATCCATAGTGGATGTAAAAATAGCACGGGATGCCATAAGTCTACAACTACATCTTACTGAAGTATTGGCAATAGGACACCAGGTCATGAAACTCATACAAGTTCTAAAACACTAAGTGTGCCCACTATTAACACTAAATTATTAAATAGTCATAGTAAAATGCTTAGAAACAAAAATTAGAGAGAGAAAATAGACAGAGAAAACAAAGACAAATGTCTAACAAAAATCTGAGCCAAAATAGGTAGGACTATGATGCCTAGGGCGACTATGTCCTAGACAGGTTTTTGCAAAATTAAAATTTGGCTGTCTGTGATACTATTTAAAGTTTTTGTGTCTATGAGCAAACATGTCTAACAATGAATATTTCTCCAAAAATTTCTCAATTTATGATAATGTAATTCAAAATACAAGTATGCAAGAATGTTGAAAATGTTTGAACAATAAATGACAATTGTAAATACAATTTTCATATCTAAGATGCAAAAATTAATTGATTCTAATATGCTAAATCTGAAAATGATGATGCTGATATGCTTTTTGAAATAAAATAATGCAATTGTTCACTTTTTAGCTATATGCAAGATACCTAAATGCATGCAAATGACACTTTCAATTTTTGTTTTCAGATTTTAAATGACCTAATGCAAATTTTTAATTGAAATTGGAATGTAGATCTAAGCTATAATGATTGAAACTAACCCTATTCCAACCTATGATGCAAAACGATATGCATTTGTTTTGAATTTTTATGCTTTTATAATGCAAAAATGGATGCCTAAATGAAAATTCCAAAATAATGCAATGCAAAATTTAGATCTACGATGCAATGCTTCAAATTTCAGAAGGTATATAATTTTAACATGTTAGATTCACATAAATGAAACGTGGGGAAAGGGAAACCTTTGAATTTTCACCTTAGGGTTTGAACACCTTTCCCCAATTTAATTTGGAATAGTGAGATGTGGGGGTTTGATTGGATTTGGATAAGGTATGTGATTGACTTACAACTTGATAGGTGAGTCAACCAACCCTTAACCAAATCTGAAAGTGACCTAAGGATGAAATGCAATGATTCGATTGACCTAATGATGCAAATTATTGTTCTAATGCAAAAACATCGGATCTAAGAAATCACTAATAGAAATAGATTGAGCAGGACACTGTGCACCTATGGTTTGAATCTGGAGCTAAAATGGAGGACATGGGCCCTCCAAGCACTGCTGTCTTTGTAGGGAAAATTCAAATCTATTTTTGCAGTCCTTTGGTGTCAGATCAAAGCTTTCATTTCTTACTTGTTGCACTTTCAAATCACAATTAGATAATTCTATAATTGAGTTTTTGTGAGATGTCAAAGTGTGGGGTTTCAATTACAACAACAAATAATTGGTCTTCAATATTCTTCAAATTTGAAACCTACACATTCAAAGAGAGAAGGTTGTGCCATTTAGGGGCAACGCCCCGCCACACAACCCTAGAGGAAGTTGCAATTAACTACTTAAACAAACTAATTTTTTTATGGTTTAAGTACAATTAATAAGCAAGTTCACTAACTACAACCAACAACCTCTAAGGTAAAGAGACATAGGTTATATGGAACCTCGACAAAAAACATGAATCTAAACCATGCCAATTATTTAATTAATAAATAAACACATACATTCCAATAAGATATTTTACATCAAAGCATAAGAGATAACTTTTAGTTTCATTAACCGTAATTAAAAAATAATATTACAACTCTCATTCCCCGAATGAGGTAAGTCCAATAAGCATAATTATAATTACAACTTTCCACCTCGATAACAAATGAGGGGTATTAAATCACAAGAGTAATTGGAATGAAATGAGCAAGAAATGAAACTGGATCACACGAGCTCTCCAACTGGAAATCTCGTCCACATGAACATGAAGAAAGCCCAATGGATTAAGGTGCACACCACCCAACCAAGTGGAACCCAAAGGGCCACCCCCCATGCTAGGAGATAGTAACAAGAAATCCTAGCCAAGACCATCTACCTCTAGACATAGGCTAACACAAGACTGAACCAAACTGAAACAACCAATCACATGTACCACACAAGTACATCATGAGTACAACTCAAGTACAACTCTAGTACCACATAAGTACAACTCTAACATGGTCACATTGCTTCCAGATATAAAGCAGATCAAGTATGTTAAGAGAACCATACACATAGAATCAAATACCAACTATGGTCACATCAGGTATGTTAAGAAAACCATACCCATAAAGTCAAATATCGACGGTTGTCCTAGACAGAGTGTCATCACACAATTCATCATGAGTTACCCAAGCGGATCTTCATAGGCTCCGGCTAACCTGGTGGCCTCAATTGATCCCCTGGCCCTCATACTTACTAATGCGGAATCAAATACCTTTCGTAAGGACAAGATAGATGACCTTGCCATTCCAGGCCTTCCCACCCATCCCAAGCCTAACCGAGCACTTGGGTCCATGAGTGAGGCATAATTATCTTGATTAGTGAGAAGTTAGTCCTAATCTTCTAAGTATTGCTTGAGTTAACACTTGTTTAAACTACTTTCGAAGGTTACCCAATATTACCTCTTACGGGCTCTAGCCCCTAACAGAAGCCACTCTTCTACTTGACAACACACATACCATCCAATCACCAAGGGTACAAAGTGCAACAACCAAGATATCATGACCACTCCTTTTTCAGGAGGTGACATAAAATGAAACTCACTCCAACACTGGAGGCAACAAATCACATAACAAGGTCACTCCTTACAAGGAGACACAACTCACATAATCCACTCCTAAACCAAGGAAGCACAAAACATCCCCGTTCATGGAAACCGAGTAATAACATTGACATAACCTCATGCACTACCCAAGGCAGTCCAAAGGTTGACTAACACAGTACGACAACCTACAAACTTGAAAACCCTACTGGAAGACTTGTCATACTCTGTAACACAAATTTCCCCAATGATAGCATAAATAGTTCATAATCAAGGCGAACAAGAAGACACGAATTAAATCTACTTTGGATTCACTAAATCCATTTCCTCATTAACATTCAGTAATGTATTGCATTAGATAGATTGAATTAAATACACCATTTCAATAAGGGAGAAATTAATACCAATCATTTTATTTCCCTATTAGCATTTAAATACGTGATAAATTAACCAGTTTATCAAATAAATCAAAATTCATTGTTTTAAATAAAATATTGTTTCTTTATTCAATATAACCAATTTAAAATAATTCCCTTGATTTGAGAAAACGTAAAATTTAAAATTCAAACTACTCCTTTAAAATATTGTTCTAAAACAAAATAATGATTTAATTAAAACCATCATGCCTATTTTTTTTATTTCCTCAAATAAATCTAATTCGTGCCCTCAACAGAACCATTAAAGAAAAAACATATACTCATAAAAAAAACATCTACACATTCCCATTTAAATCAATATAATATAATATCAAATATTATATTAAATTCCTATTGATAAATACCCATTTTAATATGTTAATATTATAACAAAATTAATATTAAGATTATTAAATATCTTTTAATATTATAACATTATAATATTAAGATTATTAAATATCTTTTAATATTATAAAATTATAATATTCAAATATAAATAAATATTCTAATCTTATTTTATTTAAAAAGACACAAGGCACGTGCCTCGGTCCACGCGCCAACCCTTAGGGTTGAATCACGTGGCCTCGAGGCGCGTGCGTAAAGATGGGGCAGACTGTACTGGGCCGACTACGGTTTTCACAGGTGGCGGCGGCGGTTGGAGGGTGCAACTTGGTTGGTCGCCTGGTTTGGCGGAGGCTGTGCACTGCCGACCACCACTAATGGTGGCGCGGTTGTGCATTGCACAACCGACCACCATTAGTGGTGGTCGCTGCATAGTCTGCGCGGGTGGAGGGGCACTGGGCACGACTCCCCCACGCCGCTTCCCATGGGGGCGGCTATGGGGTGAGCCCCCAACCCCCAATAATTTTTATTTTTATTTTTTATAAGTTTTCTTTTGAATGGAAGAAAAAAAATAAAACCCCAGAAAAACCAATCCATTAAAAAAATTTCGAACCTAGCAAATTTTTTTATAAAATTTTTGCCAACATAACTCTACAAAAGGTAAATTATAAAAAATATACATACAAGTATATATATATATATATATAACTAGCATACCTATATTTTAAAAATATATGTAATATACGCCAAGAGATATCCTTTTGGAGACACCTATAATATAAATTAAATAAAATAATCCTTAAATGGGTCTAAAGTAAAAAGTAAGAGAGATCCATTATATCAATTTTGCAATGTGTTCACTTCTAGATGCAATGCATATAAAATATAATATAAACTTATACCTTTTCACCTTCCTATGCTCAATAATTTGAAATGATGGAATTTTTGATGGCTTATTACCTCTAATGACATCACTTCTATTTTGTTGTTCACTTGTATTGCATGGTGGATACACAAGTGAAAAATTTGGCAATAAATCATCACTAAAGTAAAAAATTATTGAATTGTGTTCACTTAAAATTAGGTCTAATGTTTATTGTGTATCAAAATTTTGAATATTCTATATTCTCCACCTACATTACATTGGATGAGGCATTAAAGTTTTGTTGCACTATTATGAACAAATTTTGAACTTACATGCTCATCTTCCTTTAAAATGAGAGCATATCCCTTTTCACTATATAATTTCTCAAGTTTTCATATACAATTCATCTGAATATTTTCACAACAAACCTCCAATCTCATTTCCCCTTCATCAAAAAAATAAATTCTTCATGCTTAAAGATTGAAGTAGCATCTTCATATACATAGGTTTTAGGTTGGTAGAAAATAGCCATTTTCTCATAATTTAGCTTACAAATTGCTAAGATTTAAAAAAACATGTAAATTATTGCAATCATTTATTTCTACAAATAGATATTTATTGCTGATATGGAGGAGACTGTTGCAATCTTGTAAGTTTGAGATTATGATTTCTATCTTAATGGGGCTTTACGTATTATTTTGTAGTTTGGCTTTCAAGAATTTAGCATTAGCTTAAGCGACTTTAAAATCATTGCAAAAGTTGATCAACCGCAGTAGAATTTAGAACTCAATTGAATCATAATCACAGCTAAACCCTAACCCTGATATAATTGTAACCATATCCCTAATGAATTCCTAACCCTAAACCAATTATAGACTGAGGCAAGTTGACATCAAAAACTTTACTCAATAAGAAAATATATAATGAAACTTCATCTGCTAGCATGTTGATTCTTCATTTTATCAAAGTATCACCCATTTCCTCAAAGAATGGAACCCGTTTTTGCAAGCCCTTAGCTTTGAATGTATGCCAATTATAGTTGTGTTCGCCTGTTCTAGGCTTCCAAACATATTGTGGCCATATTTTGATCTTCATATAAAATATTAATATCTTGGCTTGTTACCACAGATGGCAAGGATAAACATGTCATACAAGTGAAGCAAGCCATGAACACAAGTTGACAACTTTTATTTCCATCAGCTGAGTGCCAACATCAGCGCAATCAAAACACAAAGCTCTCACTACCGTAATCTATGCATAAATTTACCATACTTCTATTTGCTTTAAGCTTGTTTTGTATACCAAAATGTGGTTAGTAATCATGTTGTGGGCATTGTCCTTTGTGCTTGGACTAACTGGACCTTTTCTACTCCTAACAGCAGCCTGACAATCAAACACCAACCCAAAGATTTAGAATAATAGCATCTCTATCATCAAAGCTATTCGATAATGTTGATTTCAACATATGTATAATGATAAGGAAATAGTGATATAGAAGTGCCACAACTGTAGATGCAAAAATATAAATATTCGTCACATTTTTGACGTAAAACAAATTAACTTAAACTATCGATTCTAATAATCATTTACTCGAAATTATTTTTATTTCTTTATAAAAAAGATGGGACCCTTTTGAAACCCCTCGTTTACCTCAGTTTCAAAAGTAATCATTAGCAAAAGCCTAATTCTACACTACAAGAATTGCAACGAAAGAACGGTACTGCATTACTTATTATGTCATGTCAGAGCATCAATACTTATAGTTGAAAGGATTTGGATGTCTTGTCTCATGATAGCTCCATTTGATCTCTTCTGAAACTCACTTTTAACTTTCTCCACCTGGTTGATATCTTCTGAGAGGTTGTAGAGAAGATCAAATCAATGGCCTTAGAAAACCAAATAAACAACATTACAAAATAAGATAATCAATTGTATCGAAATGACAATAAAATACCCAAATGCAGGTTTTCCCTTGGGTCTGAGCTCTGAGAAACTTTATCATTGTCTCCCTTTGAAAAGGTATGTCCAAATCTGTTATGGAAAACAGTAGCATTACTCCAAGCCCTTAGATGGGTGGCAGTGAACCTTCACATACACATAGTCCATGTGTTCCTGCTCATTATTCAGCTCATCTTCACCCACCCCAATGTGTGATTTATGCTTCTTCGTTAGCTCAATAACAAAAGTGTCTAGTTTATATCGAAGCTTACACAACAATAGGCTCACTCAATGTTGTCATGTCCAAGAAATCCAAAGCAGAGAAACAACATTCAGTATGGAGTCAAATTTGGAAAAGATGATGTACAAAAATATTAAGAATTAAAATCTAGCAGCGGATAAAACAACACTGACCATTTATACTGTTACTGAAACTCTCCTGGCATATGCGATATGTAGCCTCTCTAATCAGGTCTTTTTTATCGCTGCAAGTCAAACAAATATGTCAAGACTGTCAAAACTAACACGAATTCTTGAAGAATTAGAAGACTTGTTAATTTAAAGAATCAAGAAGCTTCCACAAAATATAAGAAAAACCATTAGACTGGATAGCATAGCAACTCTTCTACAAGCTTAAAGAATCCAGACAATTCTCTTGTTCAAATCACACAAACTCTAGACATTTTATTATAAGATAGTATGAATACATCCATTAAATCCTGACAGAAGTTTCATAGAAGGAACACACAAAGATGCCAGAGTCGGGGAATGGATGTCAGGGACTTCCAAGTATTGAGGACATGTTATATGCTAAGGCAGTTATGAGTTAACACGAGAAGAACCCACAAACCTCAGGGGATGGCAGGGGCCATAGAGGTCCCTGGCATAAAGGACTGATGCTCAAACACGTAATCATATGTAAATTTTACAAAGGTCCAAAATTCCCCTTATCTAATCACTAACCACAAATTTCCTGCCATTCGAAGCCCTCAATGTCTAACAGTAAACCAATATCCACCATTTTTAACTACATGGTCACTACAATTTCAAATTCTTCATTAACCATAAGCAAGGCTATACAGACAGTTTTTAGCAAGAAAACATTGGCAAGGTGGAACATGCTATCATGATGAATCAGGTTGAAACCCTATAGGGATTGTTCAACCATGATTGTATGTTCAGTTACTTGAGCATTCCACGATGAATCTCTAGAGAACAAATACCCACTCTATACTTCAATAGCATGAATTATATAAATTCATTATAAATAATCATAATATGAAGGTTTCGAAGCTCGTGGACTGCTGAAAAGAGAAATTAGGGCTCAGGCAAAAAAAAGCCAAATAAACAGGGCAAAGAAAGCTTATATTTTGCACTTGACGCTGCCATCATGGTTGCAAAAAGGACAACTGAAGACAGTACTCAACTTCTCCTGGTTTTTCTTTGGCGGAGCCTTCTTTGACACTTTCTCTTCCCCAGTTTTACAACAAATCAAAATTTGTTTAAAACCTTCGAATCTGCAGCTGCAATTAATTCACGCTAAAAAAACTAACAAAACAAATTGTAACAGATGACCCATGAAGAGAAGAAAAGGGGAAGAAATAATTTGTGGAAACTTACACAAGAAGAGAGGCTTTTCTTCAGGTTGTCTACCACAAAAGAGAAATCATTTGCAGGCAACAATCTATAATAAAAAAGCCTCTTTGGTTTGCTCACGGGTAGCCAAAAGAGGTCAAGGTTGCAAACAAACATGCGATGTTTGCATGACGGGACTATTGGAGCCACCGTGGAAATCCAGAGCACTTCAACCTTGGGATCTTCCATTGCTGCAACTCACGGGAATCGAAACAAAAACTGAATGAAACCCAAGAAAACAGTTACCAGCTGCGAAAACGAAAAATCTAAAGATAAAAGACGTCCGACGAATTCCCACGGATCAAAAACCCTAAGAAAACAGTTACCAGCCGACGGAAAAGATAAACCTAACGACACAAGTATTTTCCGGCGTCCTATGGTTTTTGGGAGCAAAGGCAACACATACTTCCACCTGCCTGTCATTTTCAATATAGTTTCAAAATGTTTACACATTGCTTTCACTGTATAATGCCTTTCGGCATAAACACATATATTTTCCATTCACCCAAGATTGAAATTTCAAACAGATTGAAGAACAAAATTGAAACAATAATTTGCACACAAGATTTCATTTAAATTCTGAAGCAATCTTTTCTTAAAGAGAGAGGTGTTCTCCAAATTTGAAAGCAAGAATCCAATGGTTTTGTTTTACACACAAACAATAGATTACAACTGATTTCCCATCAACACATATACCATTGAATCTCAAAAAGAAACTAAATACAAAGATGTGAACCTATTTTTTTTGAAGTTGAGAGAAGATCTTGATGGTGCCTTGATTCCCACTTTAGCTCCACAGATTCCTTAAGCTTTGATCCAAAACCCACAGAGTTGAAAAATTTCTTCCTCTTTCTATTTCAATCTTTCTCCAAAACTTCATGATGCAAAATTGTGAAGAAAATTTCAATAATAAGGAAATTCTCTCCAAAAAATTCCTACAACCACCCTCATCAATTCTCCAAAACAAAATAGCAAATATCTTCCTTTTCCATTTTTTTTTTTGAATTCAAAATTTACTAAATTGAACTTTTTAAAACATTTTCTTTTATTTTCAATTCCAAACCAAATATCCATAAGTTTCCAAAATGCATAATTTAATTCATTTCAACACAACTAATTTAATTAATTAATAAAATAAATCTACTACAAGATTAAATTATTTATTAATTAAATTAAATTAATTACTAAATTAAATCACATTTCTAACATATAACTAGATAAATTTACTCACTAACTTAACTACAAAAAAATTTATTTTAACAATTTTCTAACTTGCAATTATAATTGAAACAAGGCAAATTGAACAATATTAAAGCAATTGGACCACACTAAGACCGACGACACACTATGACCAGGGTGATGACTTGGAACGAAAAACCTAGCTACTATCTCCCAATCGAATGTCGTTGGGCAATGGACACGCTCAAACTTGTGAAACCAGGTGGAGTCGATGTCTTGTACCTGTCAACATGCGAACAAAGAGTATATCCACATACATAAATATGTCATAATTAAAGCACACTGTGAAGAGGAAATCACAGAATCGTAGGGCGCTCGCAAGCGAGTGATACAATATCGTCTCCTTCACCAATACAATGTAACTAACTAACTAATCTAACATACTAATATAATCCAAAGCATAAAACATCATTGATTCAACATCCATAATGCTAATCCAAAACATGCCATAATGATAACATCATTTAATAAAATACCATCACATCAAAATATAGCATTAACGTCGCTTTATAGATAGTGATCAAATAGCAGTCGAGTACCATAGTCAAGGTACTAACAAAAAACACATGTAATAAGGTATTTGAATATCCAAAAACACATCAAAGCAACATAACAACACAAGGACACACTGTCCAACCAGAAGACAAAATGAAGGGGTATTACAACTTGCCTTGGTTAAACCCTGTGTTAGTGTTTCCACTTCCACAATGGTAATGTCGATGACAGGAAGGAATGATGAATCCACAAAGTGCTACAACTCACCACCCTTCAATGGGTTCCTTGAAGAATTGAAGTCGTATGCATCTCCTCAAGACTTGAATCTTACTTGTTTGATTGACTTGAATGGCTCGAGTTATTTGAGTTGCTTGGAGACCTACAAGGATTAGTCTTCACAAACAATATGAAAACATAAACATGAACACACTCACATACATTTTGACATGATGTTTGAATCTTGAATTGCTACAATAAATCTCTAATGGTTTCTCTTGACTTGTTGGATAATGCTCTTGATCATTTAAGTTCTCTAATAATTTCCTTGTTAGGTTTGAAATGATCCAATAACTAGGTATTTACATGTTATTATTTTAACTTGAAATTTAAATCTCGATAGTTGACTTTAGATATTTGAATTTCAAATAATAAAATGTTGACATTGACATATTTGAATTTGGAGCCAAAATAGGGGGACATAGGCACCCTAGCCGCCAATGTCCCAAGCCTATTTTCTAAAACTTAAGGAGACATGGCAAAGTATTAAATGAGAGCATTTGTTAAATATGCTTGCAAATTGTTGGTAATTGTTTAAAATACGTTGTGGAATGAATAATTTAGGAAATTATGTGCTTAATTAGGTTCAATAACTTAAAGGAGAGAAAAACATAGTGTGGAATTGTCAAAGATGACAATTTACGAGCTACAACAACACAAGACCCTAATGTAGTCATTTCCCTCTAGGGGAAGGAATGAGCTGCCTTTGACTGTCGAGTGGACAAAGATGCATACGATGCTGGCCTTTTTTGAACTTGTTCACTCGTTCTCTTGTCTAAACTTGTTTGGACCTCCATTTGATACAATAAAAGTTATATACATTAATATATGGAAAATGAATTATAGAATGACATAAAAAATAATCACTTACCGCTTATAAATAATCACTATGTTCATCCGCAACATGGGCAAACTCACAACTTAGAGTTGTGAAGCCTTGTGGAAACCATCAAGATATCAATTAAACTACAAATGAATATCATTCAATTTTTCAATAATAGATAGTTAAGACAACAAATATAATGTGAAATTTACTAATCTACCTCATACCTTTGTCAAAGGCATCAAAATTGCTACTATTGCAGCACCACCATGCTTTGTTGTGGTATGAATTTTAGGAGGAACATATGTTTTCATCATTTGAAAATGAAACACCGTTATTCAATTACCAAAACTACCTAACATTATTTTACAACACTATTAATGAATAAAAATAGACAAGGTTACTTGAGTGAAGGTGTGACAAACACCCTGACTGCCAAGTGTTGATGTTGAAGGCCCAACATTAACTTATTCAACCTCCAAAGTGAGATAAGAATACCATTCATATAAAGTTCAACTATCCACATGTAATATTTATAATTCTTTACTAATTACATACCTTTGCACTTGACATTGTCATGTAATAGGGAGGTGCAGGACTGTTGCAAGTAAGGTAAACACTATGAACCTGAAACTTCATTATAATCATTCTACTAATTTAGTTAATCTTACATTTCAAAATTAAATTTAATAAATTGAATTAAATGAACTTGTTGAAATTTACCTATCAAAGCTGAATGTTTCACTCAACAAAGCTTCTGTCATGACCATCTAATCCATTGCAAATGTATCTTGGGCACACACGTCTTGACTATCCTCATGATCATAAACATAGAGAGACCCACAAGGTCGACATACATGAGGTGGAACTTGACACTTGGAAGACTCGCCCACATCACCTTGTACTAGGGGCCTAGTATGTTGTATAAGGGTCCAAGTGAGAGCTAATGGACTCCATGGTCTCCACCTCAACACGCTCCTTCACAACAAAAGGGATAGTCACATGTTCTTAACTCTAGTCTAGCTAGTGGTCTTGGTGCTTGGTTTGGGTCATGGCGTGTCCCCAATTTGTCTTGTGTGGAGCCCCCACCTCTACCCTGTAACTCCCGCATGCCAAAGTAATTTGGGATCTGATTGAGGACAAACTCACAATAGAGTTTCCTCAAAATGTATGTGGTTCCTCATAGTTATTACATGGAGGATATTCAAAAACCATCTACCACCTGTCCCAAAAATTATTATTTATCCCTTGGTGGTGGGACTAATGGATAGGGAACCTCTTGCACGCACTATATAAGGTTTGATTAGTTCATGGGTTGATGAAGAGTGCACACAATTCAAATTTTTTTTCTTGTTCATATGATAGTTTGTCTGCATAAAATTGTTTTTGTTGTTCCATCTTATCAGACCAACTATTTATTTTCCCACTTACTAATTGTACATGAGAGACAATGGATTGTAATGATTTAGTGAGGGTGATTCTATGGGAGTTTGTTCTTACACGATCTTTCAACTTTGTAATAAACTTCTCAAGTTCTTTTCTATTATTTTTTATTTTCCCTAATATGTTTTGTTGTGTTCTTGGAGGATGACGAGGAATTGTAAGAGGTGTTTGTTGTGGTTGTTCTTCAGAAGGGTTTTCATGAAGAGGTGAATCAAGATGTTGAACATTTGGGGGTGAATTATCAACTCCTGGAAACTAAACAAATTTTAGTTAAAAAACTAATTCAATCTACCTATTTAATCCAAATTTGACACTAAAAAACTAAACATACTTCTTTGACCTTGACTTTTTTGCGGCATACTGGTGATGATTTGGCAAAGGGGAGATGAAAAATAAGGTTTGCAATAACGCGAGTGCACTCAAAAATATGCAAATGCCTCGGGTTGAGAGAAAAATGAGAATGAAATGCGTTTTTTGTTTGTTTTTATGATCAAATTAGACCATAATGTGAATACATTATAACATACTTGTGTTATAGTCTCATGGGGTTTGATCCTCCATCTTAATGTACTTTAAGAATTATTTTATGAATTGATAAACCTTTTATAATGAATAATAAAATATATGATATTATTATATATTAAAAAATATTTATAAAATAATTTTTAAATAAATAAAAATAAAATAATTTTTAAATAAATAAAAATAAAATAATAAAATAATTTCTAAATAAATAAAATACTTCTTATAAATAAATAAAAACTCTTCAAATAAAAATAAAAATAATTATATATATATATAAATAAATAAATAAAGTGAATAGTCCACTCATACAATTACTTTTAGACTTTCAAATGTATGATTGGAGAATATATGCTATTAATAATTACTTTTAGACTTTCAAACGCAGAATGATTGGAGAATATATGCTATTAATAATTATTTTAGACTTTCAAATGTACAAATGTTCTTTTCAAACTTTAAAAAAAATTAATGTTGTTTTTTATATATTTTTATTATAAATAAATATATTTTTTCAATAAATAATAATAATAATATCTTTTAAAAAGAGTTCAAAAAAAATCTTCTAAAAAGATTTCTATTTGTGATATTGCTATCAAGATTCAATCGTGTAGTTTTATGAGTCAAACTCAGTGATGCATCTAGGTGATGCTCACAAAGGTGAAGCACTGGGCTTTCCTGGGAGGTCACCCATCCCAGTACAACTCCAACTCAAGCGTGCTTAACCACAAAGTTTTCCCCAAGATTAAGTCCACTTAACTTGCAAGCCCATTTGCAAGCTAAGTGGACCATTCACTATCATGGATGGGTTCTTATGAAACACTACTCATGAAACATGGATCAATGAGTTTGACTCGTAAGATTGAATCCTGATAGCAATATCACAATTTGACACAGTGTGGAAAATACCTCTTACTTATCAAAATGTCTATTTATTATTTTGAAATAAAAAAAAATAAAAAAAATAATGATCTATGAGATTGATAGCCCAAGTCAAAAGTCTCCAAATAAAAATAATAAAGGCACCTTCTAAAAATTATTATTAAATATTTGACCCTTACACAATCACGATTAAGTAGTGTAGGTATTATTTACGCAACTAGTATTATTTATTTTCTATTGACTTGTCCCCACTCAGAACTACTCAAATGAACCATTAGAGAAACTTGAATCTGGGTCGTCCGGACGGAATACAAACCATAGTAATCGACTAAGCCATTAGTAAATCTTGTCCTATTTCAGTCAGGAACGGTAATGATGTCTCCTTCCATTTCTAACCAGAGATATGATGTCTTTCTTAGTTTCAAAGGGCCAGACATAAGAAAAGGTTTTGTAGATCATTTACACTCTTCACTCACAACAACTGCAAAATTAAATGTGTTTCTAGACACTGAAGAAATCCAGCCAGGTGACGACATTGCTTATGATATAAAAAAAGCCATTGAGTGCAGTAGCATTCGAATACCTATTTTCTCTGCCAACTACGCAGAGTCTGCTTGGTGTCTCAAGGAACTCGCCATTATGTGCAGTTCTCCCGAATTGCTCATCATTCCTTTGTTTTATAACGTGAGTCCCTCAGATGTTCGATATCCTGATAAAGGTCTATTTGCTCAGGCCTTTCAGAAGCACAAAGATAGATACCCAGAAAATACAATTGCAGAGTGGAAGAGTGCCCTGTTTACAGTCTCCTCCTTCTCTGGCTGGTCCCTTGACATGACTCAAAGGTATTTAAATTCATACTATTGAGATTATTTTAATTTTTAATTTTTGTTTTTTGGGGATTTAAACTGCCTGATAGCCTCTCATAATTTTATTTTTTTATAAAATTGGGGGTAAACTTGTTTGAGGGGAGCTATGGGGATTTCATCTTCAACATGAATGTTCAGAATAACAATTGATTAAAGATTTATATTTGGATAAAAAGAACTAAACAGTCGTGAATTAATCATCACATAATTAAAGATTTGAATCTTGATAACAAGAATCACAATGCCACAAATTAACCATCACATTATACTATTATCCACATAGCCTCTCACAATCAATGTTTAACTCATCCTTTTCATTCCTCTTAGTACTCACATCTTCCATTATTTTCATGTGCACTGGTAATAATCACAAGTTGAGGGAACCCACAAAGCACATGAACATCTCATATTCACCAGAATCCATTCAGATGCATGACACATTGTATGGATATATTTGCAGATATGAAGGAAAGTTGGTGAAGCTTGTGGTCCAGGACATAGTTAACAAGTTAAATAATGTGCCATTAGATGTTGCAGAATTTGTTGTTGGAATGGAAGAGCGAAAGGCTGAGGTGATCCAAATGATTGGAATAGATTTGGAAGAGAGATTGAGAACAGTTGGAATTTGTGGTATGGGAGGTGTGGGGAAAACCAGCCTTGCAAAGGCGGTATATAACGATATTTATCTCAAATTCGAAGCTGCATGTTTTGTGTCTGATGTTCGCCTCAAATCACAGCAAGTCAATGGGATAAGTCAATTGCAAGGTCAGATACTGAAGGATTTGTTGACGGTAGAATACCAAGTAAATGATGTTGCTCGTGGAAAAGCTCTCATTAAAGATCGTTTAAAATATCTCCGTTCCCTTGTTATTCTTGATGATGTCGATAATTCTACACAGTTGGACGCAATTAGAGGATATTGGTTTGGGCCAGGCAGTAGAATTATTGTCACAACTCGTAATAAAAATGTTTTGAGTAGTAAAAAAGATGATAAAATCTATGATTTGAAGGGCGTTCCTGACGATCAAGCTCTTCAATTATTCAGTTGGCACGCTTTTCTCCAGAAAAGTCCTGATAAAGCATTTGAAGATTTTTCTCTCATGGTTGTAAAGTACTGTGGTGGATTACCACTTTCACTAGAGGTTATTGGGGGATTCCTATATGGTAAGCGAGATAGAAGCCTTTGGCTCGAAGCATTAAAGCAGCTGGAGAGCGCCATGTATGATAGCATCCATGGAAGGCTCAAAATTAGCTATGAAGGTCTTAATTCTAATGAGAAGGAAATATTCCTAGACATAGCCTGTATATTTATTGGTAAAGAAACTGAAACGGCAATCACATTTTGGGAAGCTTCAGATTTGGCTCCAAACATAAATGTGATGAATTTGGTACTCAAGTCCCTTGTCAAAATAAGTGATGATGGAAAATTCTTGATGCATGATCACCTACGGGACCTGGGAAGGGCTATTGTTGCAAACGAATCCAAAGAACCTGGCAATCGCAGCCGCCTATGGAAGCTGCATGAAGTGCAGCAAGTGCTAAAGAGTCGTCAGGTAAGGAAAGCTAGTTGTTTACTTACGATTCTTTATTTATCTTTGAACAACATAACCAAGTATAACTATTCTTGTGCTAATCCTAGTTGGATACTTGGTCAGGAAACCAAGAGTGTCAGGTATCTTATATTAGATGGAGAATTGGACATGGAAGATCTTGTCTTGGACACAGAATGTTTGGAATCAATGCAGAATCTGCAACTACTATGGTTAACTGGCATGACAGTCCATGGTGGCTTCAAAAAATTATCTCCTCATTTAAGATGGTTGAAAATGGAATTTTGTACTGGCTTGGATTGCCTGGACGTGGACTGGAATCTGGAACATCTAGCTATATTAGATTTGAATGGAAGTGATGTCAAAGCTCTGTGGAGACAAGGTTCATACCCAAAGGTAATTTTTGGATCTTGGAAGTATTCTTTGCCGTTTGCTTACTCGTTTCTGCGCAGAATTTTTATGCTTCTGAACTGTTTCAACAGGTTCCCAAAAGTCTCAAGGTGCTAAACCTTAATCACTGCCAACATCTCAACGAATTTCCCAATCTATCATACCACACATATCTTACAGCCCTCCACCTAAATAATTGCAAGAACTTGTCAAGGATACCAGCCTATTTTTATCTACTGCAACAGCTGAAATACCTAGATCTGTCCTCTTCAGAGGATTTAGAGCTTTTGCACGGCGTAACAAAACTCATTTCACTTAAGCATCTTCACCTATCTTACTGTTATGGTATAAAAGTCTTGCCAAGCTATCTTGGAGAGCTCAAACTCCTTGAAACACTTGATCTGTCATCAAGTGAAATACAAGAGCTGCCTGATCTCCCTTCCGCAAATTTGAAAATTTTGATTTTACTCAGATGCATTAGGTTAAAATGCTTGCCTCAGTCTATAAAGAACTTGAAATATCTAACATATTTGGACATCAGCAAATGTCATGGCTTAACTGCTTTACCACCATCAATAGGCGAACTAAAATGCTTGTCTAGTCTGTGGATGAAAGAATGCACAACGATATCTCATTTGCCAGCAGAAATTAGAAAGCTGGCCTGTCTGAAAGAATTAGTGATGAAAAACTGTTGGAGCCTAATGGAACTTCCTCAAATTGGGAGCCTCATAAACTTGGAATATCTGCTTCTGAATGGCTGCAGCAAGTTAAAGACTTTGCCATGTGATATTGGTGAGCTCAAATCTTTAATCTTTCTGGACTTAGGGTATTGCAGTAGTTTGACAAGTTTGCCTAGGTCAATAGGTGAGCTGAAATCTTTACGCTCTCTGGACATGCATAAATGCATAAGTATAAAGAAGCTGCCAGAAGAGCTATGTAACATTGTAACTCTAGAGAACCTTAAGCTTGATAAATGCTGTAAACTGGTTGAGCTTCCAAATCTATCAAATTTCTTACACCTGCGAATTCTGGATATCTTCAAATGCTTTTGCATATCTAATCTTCAGGATAAATTCTCAGGACTTGAATCATTAGTGAGCTTAGAAGCAGGGAAATGCAAAGTTCAGGAAGGTGATCTCTCAGAAAATTTTGGAGATTTGCAGTCACTGGAATACCTGAATTTGGAACATAATATGTTTTACTCACTGCCATCAAGTATCATTTTGCTTGTTAGACTGACAAAGTTGATCCTACATCACTGTCAAAATTTACTGGAGGTACCCATTCTTCCACAAGGGCTGGTTGAAATAGATGTTGGTGATTGTCCTCGGTTAAGAAAAGTAGGTAATTTGTCCCATTTGGAAAAGCTGGAGATCCTGGTTATATGCAACTGTGGGCAGCTATTTGAGTTGTCAGGACTGAGTTTTTTGAAATCGTTAAAAGAACTGAATGTAGCTGGGTTTAACAATCTCAAAGGCCTGGAGAAAGTTGAACAACTGCAATCCTTGGAAAAGTTGTATCTGAATGGTTGCCCTGCCTCTGTAATCAATTTTTATAGCTGGACCAAGGTATGCCATTGTCTGATCTCTCTTAATTTTTTTTTTGTTTTTAAAATATCAACTGTTAAACTACTACACAAATGTTTTCAGTTGGTTAAACTCTGGTATACAGGAAATTCCCAGATTGCAGGAAATTAGTCTTGGCACAAACAAAGTTCCAAAGCGCTTCAAATATAAAATGGAATCCAAAATAGTCGGGCAAAGTGAAGAAGTAGAGCATGTTCAGGTTTCCCTTCCTTCAATTAACTATGGAATCAGATACACAGGAATTATATTATGCCTGCATCTCAAGTTTAACAAGCGTATGTTTGATTTCTCGGCCGGTGATGAATCTTTTGTTATCAGTATATTAAGAGAAGATGGGGAGATTTGTCACCATATGAAAACTTTTGGCAACAGGCAAAACAGTTTAGGTGATCGACTGTGTGTGTTTATATATAGAGAAAGTCATCCATTTATGATAAATCTTAGGGACGGTGATAGGATACGTGTAAAGTCAACATTCATGAGGTGGATTGTAATAAAAAATGGTGCCATGCAACTTCTATGTGAAAATGAAGTAAATGGGGATAGGAACGAGAATAGAGTTTTGGAGTCATTGTCCTTGGAATTGAATTCCCTCTTATCTACCCAAGCAAATGATGATGCCAATGAAAGTGATGCAGATAGAGATAACAACATTGATCCAGTCCAGCAGAGAGGTGTGGAGTATGATACAGATAATAAGAGTGCTTCAAAAATCAGCACATGGTAAGGTTACTAATGTGACTGATTATCACACTGCTCATCCTGGGCTTTAAATCAATTAAATCCATGGTGCAATATGATTTAGGTGCTAACATAAATCTATGCAGGTTGAAGATGAGATCCAGAAAACTTTGTTGCATTTCCAACACTATCTATCACTAGCTGCCTTGGCATATGAAAGAGGAAGAAGTGTAAGGCTACAATATTTTGGTTGACAGGTCATTTTTTAGGTGAATTTGTTTTAGTGAGAAGTTGTCCTTGGTTGCCATAAATAGATGGTTATCCAAAAACCAAATTTTTTAATTTTTTTACAACAAAAATAATATTTTTCATTTTATTTATTTATTTATCTTGGTGTGCAACCAATAACTTTTTTATGACAATTGTAACTCAAAAAAGGAGAGACGAATACGGCTGCCACAGAATTAAAATAACAATAATAATAATCTGTCTTTTAATGCCTGAGCAATCTGAAGCAATTCCACTTATTTATATATTTAGATATTGAAGTTTTTGTAATTGTCTGTGTAATGTAACAGTGGCCAGTATTTTATTGTCATATATCAAACGGATGCTGTAATCCTTCCACAGGGAAGCCTGCATTGGATTTTTCAATACATGGTTTACGGCCAAATTATGAAGAGTGCAGTTAACCTTCTAACCGTGACCCCCACCGTTCCTTTTTTCCTTCACAGGTTTACATAAGGTTATGTTATTCCCAACATAGATTTATTTTGTAACATAAGATAGCAATTGATTTTATGCAAGCAGATAGGTGATCTGAGAAATGAGATGAGCTCAAAATGGGGATCACTGGCATGTCCGAGCTACAAGGGAGAACAATTTTGGCAACACGAATGAGAGACACATGGTACATGCTCAGAGACTGTTTTAAGTTAACATGATTATTTTGCAGCTTCCCTATGTCTTAAAGATTGTTGATATTCTGGGTGCGTTGAAGAATGCAGGGTTCTGTCCAAATGGTGGAAAATACAGTGTGAGCAGCATGCAGGATGCATTGAAAGTGGGTAATGGTTATACAGAAGGGATTGAATGCAATTCAGTCAATCAGGAAATACGCAATTGTATGAAGTATATTTGTTTGTGGATTCCTCTGGATCTAATTTAATGAATTGCTCTATACTGCCTCAAGACAAGACAAGTGTTCTTCTTCACATGTTTACATGAAGTTCTGTTATTCCCAACATAGATTTATTTTGTAACCTAAGATAATAATTGGATTTCATGCATGCAGATAAGTGATATGAGAAATAAGATGAACTCGAATGGGAATCACTGGCATGTCCCAGCAGCAATGAGATCATTTTTGGCACCACGAATGAGACAAACATGGCACCTGCTCAGAGACCATTTTAAGCCAACATGATCATTTTTGCAGCTGCCCTGTGTCTCAAAGATAGTGCTGATATTTGCAGCTCATTGGAGAATATAGCGAACCATCCAAATGGGGGGTATTACAGCATGAGCAGCATGCAGAATGTATTGAAAGCGGGTACTGGTTATACAGCAAGGATTGACTGTAATTCAGACGAATTGTGAAACACACAGCTGTATCAAGTATATTTATGTGTGGATTCCTCTGGATCTAATCTAATGAATTGGGCCATATGAAGACCACAGTTACCATTCAAAATGTGATCCCAACAGTCCTTTCAGTCCTTCACAGGTTAACATCCAGACTTGCTATTTCCTTTATAGGTTTACATCAAGTTTTGCTATTCCCAACATAGATATTTGCAGGTGATTAAACTGCCAGTTATAGAATGGATGACAGCAATGACATGTACATGCATTCATAGACTTGTACCATCATTGGTCCTGATTCCTTAAAAAAGCAATTGGCTCTCTTCTTTTTACTTTTGTTGCCTTGTTTCCGTTTGTGGCTTTGTTGCTTGATCTTTGATTTGATATTTGCAGTCTCTGCAAGAAGGTTGCATCTATCAGCTCAAGCTATTTCGTGAAAAGGATTATCCTAAGATTTTATTCAAGGGTTAACATGACGTGTCAATTGGGAGACTAGTCTAGTAAGAATGTCTATATTCATTTGTTTGTTTTGTAGAGGCACCACAGTTTCTCTATTTGTTTTTGATAAGATAAGCAACATTTACAAGGTGTTGTACCTTTTACACAATGAGCCTTAGGGGCCAAAAAAGATCAGGTCCATAGAAACATAACAAAAAACCACCAAAACAAAACACAGTAACAACAGACAAACAACCGACAAAAAAATGATTCAGTAGACAAGACACAGCAACAGCAGACTAACTAGCATTCTCCCAAGTTTGAGAGAGGAGGCAAACAACATCCTCTCCAGCCCAGTTGGGGCCTTCCTCCGTAGCCTTCTTATCCATTTCATCCTTAAGCATAGTAGAAAGGGTGCCAGCCGCCCGATGGACCATCTTGACAGTGAACTAAGTCAAACCAGTGAAATTCTTCTCAAGCTTCTCCACCCAATCCAGCAGCATGCGATAATCCTCCCCTTTGTCAGCAGTCTTTGCGATGTCTTCATGCTCCATAGCCTGAGGGTCAGAGGACTGGGAAGTCGAATTCTCCTTTAGCATTTTGTTGAGGTCGGAAAAGTGGCTAGGCCCTTCAACAAATTCCTCTTACTCCGTGTCTTCCTCATTCCTAATACCCTTGCTGTCAGACCACTCCTTATCAGTAGAAATTTCATTAATTTGTACTTTCTTGCTATTTTTCGCCAGCCTACCAAATCTCCTAATTTTGGTATTTTCAACCCTAGTCTCCACCGTAGTAGCAACCATAGTATCCCCCTTGGAGTCTCTTCCCACCGCATTCTCCTGTCGCTGTCAATGGTCGGCAGCTCCACCAGACTTTTCCCCTCTTCTTTCACTTTTTTCTTAGCTGCAGGTTTGTTGTTAGTCTTGTTGTGGGCAGATTTGAGCTTACAAAGCCGAGCCGTATCATTCAACTGGGCAAGCCCCACACTCCCCTTTTTCTTTTTGGTAGATGGTTTAGGCTTGGTGGTTTCAGTATTCCCCGGAGGGGTTTTCCTTTTGGGGCCCTTAGACTCAGCCATAGAGATATTGGTTTGAGTAGGGGGTTTGACTACGGACAATGGAGATGGGTTTGGGTGGACAGAGCATGAGGTGAAAATGATAAAGCCTCAAAATGAAGCCTTGGTGGAGCGGTAGGGGAGGAGAACCCTTAGGGTTTTGGGCAACAAAGTCTAAGCATTTCTCAACAGAACTTTCTAAATCAATGAGTAAGAAAAACGGGAAGCTCAACAACATTTTATGGCGGAGGTGATTCTGTAATGATCTAAAATATTTTAAAGCATTATTGATCTAGGTCTAGAACCATGCATGCAATAATAATATCAAATCAGTCAATAAAATGCAAAGGAGGAATAAAGAGAAAGGGAATGAGACTAGAACAATCTCACCCATTTCTCTCCTCCATGGCTCACTTCTATTGAACCTTCTCTACTTGCTGCAATATGATAGATGCCCTCAGCCTTATGTGTGAGCAAACTAAATTTATGACATGACCTAGCAAGTGTTGAAGGATTTAATCTAAAATGCAAAAGAAATTAAATCTATATGCAATGAGAAAATCTGCAAAAGACAATGTTAGATGATATGACAATGTAAAATGATATGAGAGAGAGACAAATAGATAATATTCAAGAGAGGAAAATAATAAGAAGAGGATCCCACAATGAAGACAAAATTGACATTTTATAGAAAATGCAATTTTGTATGGACGGATGAGATTAAATATTGACAAATGACCTATAATCTGTGGACAAGATTCAATATGACAACCCACAATTAGGGTTAGGGCAACATTAGGTCAAATTCGAAATGAATGGACAAGATTGATTTTAAGAAAAATCAAATCAAGGGTTGACAATGCATGTGACAAGGCACACAAACCGAAATTGCTGGGATAAAATTATTTGATTCAAGAGAGGATGTTGAATTTTCGAATTAAAAAACTATTTTAATTCAAAAGGGTGGGGTCATGTGATAGTAAATAATTTAAATTAAATTATTTACAAAAGAAGGGAATTTTAAATAAGACTTATTTTAAATAAATAAATTTATTTAAAATGAGCACAATAAAAGAGGGGGAATTAATTCATGTGCTGGAACTATTTTAAATAAATGATTTTATTTAAAATGAGGGGAGTGTAAAGATGGCCATAATTAAATAAATAAAAGAATTTATTTAATTATAAGAGGACTTTAAATTAGAGACATATTAAATAAATAAAGTTATAAGACATTAAACAATTAGTGATGTAATTAAATAAATAAATAATAATCATGAAGAATAAACATATATGAATTAATTAAATAATCATGAATTATTTAATTAATAGTCAAATGTGAGTCAAGGACATAATTAAAATGTCTTAATTATGCTAGGAAGAAAGAGATTAAAATAGAGCTTGCGGGTCTAGGTCATTTTTATGTGTCTACATTTGCCCCTCTTTGTCATAATGCAGTCTGTCACATTGTGGCAAAGAAAATAAGTCAAAAATATGCCCCAGTGCAAGATGAGATGAAGAAGAATGACGAGGAGGTAGCGGTATGCCCCCTTGAGAGGACAGTTGGGTTTCAAGAACACAAGTGTGCTCTCAAAATTGATGAGAAGAATAGAATGTGACGAGACAAAGAAATGGTAGAGAGAAAAGGATGAATGTTAGGATAGAAGGAAATGCAAGTTAGTGCGGAAAAATGAAATGCATGTTAGAATCCTTCAATGTTTGCTAGAGTACTAATTGCTCGAATCATCATTGGGCGGTAAAAAAAAATGACACAAATGGACAACAAACACCATGGTAAGACATAGACCAAGGTGTGCAAGGTCATCCACTTGCAAAACAGACAGTCGTAGACAAGGAATGTCCTAACTCATACTAGAGGCCCATTTGCCCCAGTCCTTTTTGTCAAGACAATCCACATATAGCAGTCAAAGAAAAATAAAATAGGTCAATGAGACATCGTCGCACCTCTAAATCCTTCAGGGGACATCCTTGAGGTAGCTAGTAACATGACCAAAAGACAAGTCAATAAAAAGATAAGACAAAATAGCCAAAAATTAATAGCCATTTAATTGTATTGCCAATGTTTGTTTGTCGAAGATTAATTGTTTGATGGTTTGACAGGTTGACAGGTTCTGACGGTTTGACGGTGCCTAAGGTCAGGAAGGACATATCCTGAAAAGGCAAATGACACTTTGATGAGGTCCACATCCAAGAAGGACACATCTTGAAGAGGACCAAAAAGTGACAAGAGATTGGCATTTTGACCAATGCTTTGGCAAGCTGACTGATTTTGACTGGATAATTGATTGGACTATGTTGTATAATTTTGACCAGTTTTGACATTGACATTTCGAATGACTGTCCTGTGTTAAGATTTTGACGGTGATTTATTGACTGACGCGACCATGTTTGAATTATGATTTTTATTTTGACAAACCTAAAAGGACTGACCTAATGTCTCGGGGATTCAAAGATGAATCTTGCCTACGTAGCAAATGCGCAGAGACAACATAGTTCATACTAAGACAAAGATTGATTGACGAGACTGACCGGATAGATATTGACTTTGTTTTTGGGATTTTGATATTGATTTGGATGTTTTTGTATTTTCTTAGGACATTTTTCTATTTTTAGGTCTTTTTTTTTTTTTGTATTTTCAAATTTTTGCTGAATAGCCTTGATGCTTTAGATGACCACTGACTGTGCCGAAGCCTTTTGACGATGCCGATGTAGAGACTGGTGCCATGACATGCCAATAATGACCTTTCTGAAGTAGTTGCCTTGTCAGGATGATAGCATTTGCATACACCTAATTGATGTCATTGTGATCCATTTTGATACTAGAGTTGGCCTTATCAGAATACGCACATCGTGATAGAGTGCCATGAGAGTCCTTATGATAGAGAGTTGCTGCCAAGATGCGACGGATTTGTGATATGGGATGTTTGGACTTTAAGGAGGATGTAGGATTATGATAGATGATGGTGGACATGGACAGGTTGGTGGGATGTTTGGATGTAGCCGTTTTTATTCTCCAAACTTGGGTTAATTGATGATGGAGGTTGGATCTTGGATAGCATTTGGAACCAACACTTTTATATGTCTTGCTTGATGGCCATTTTGAAGGAGGTGGACATTGATTATATGTGGGAGTCCTCTTATGCTGTGGCTCCACATTTTTCTTGACTTTTGGATTAGGCATCTTTTCGTTGCTTGATTTATTCTTTTCTTGACTTGACCCACTTTGTTTTGGGATCCATTTTAGCTTCATTTGTCCACTTGACTTTTTGTCTGATTTGATGGCCTTTGACATTTGATTTTGGACTTTAGACTTGTAATAATTTTGCTTTTGTTGGTTCCAAATGGAAGGCTTATTCTTGTTGGAATGACGGTTTGGGGTGTGGAGGGAAGGGGTGTTGGCAACAATCTTATGGCAAGGACTACTCATGACACCCATTTTGATGCTTGTACTAGATAAAGTTGCCCCCAATATTGAGGAGGGACCACTAACATCGTTTGATTTTCCGACTGATGAATAGCCAAGACCTTGATGTCTGTAATGTGCTTGAACTTGTATAGGTTCAATAATGCCTTGTTCATGTAGGCCTAATCCTTTCCCTTGATAATGCATGTTCTGACAGATTTTGTTGGCAATGGGATACTTATTATTGTGGAAGCAAGATGCTAACCCATCTTTATTGTGGAAATGATCGCTTGAAATATTCTCATCTATGAGAAAGCCTGCTCTGACAAAGATAGATGATCCTAATTGATAGGATGTTGTAGCTTCATTGACATATTGGACAAATTTTTTACTGACATCTTCGATTTGATTTTCTGTCATATCAAATTCTGATGATTCTATTGGTGCTTCCAAGTCTATGTCAAAATCGTCTTCATAATCATTGTCATAGAGCCCACTGAATTCAGTTATAGCTTGATCATTTGAAAATATGTCCATGCTAGGAGACTCTTGTTCTATTGGTAGATCGTCTTTGTGTCCCATGGAGGCAAGTGTCTCGCTTTTGGAAGTGTCAATACTTGAAGTTTGGATGGAATCGTCTTCAAGTGTTTCATCATGAATGGCATATAGGTCAAGGAGTGGATCATTTTGGACTTCTTGATCAAAGATAGTGTCTTGATCAAAGATGGGTGCATTTTGAATGTCATGATTGGAAATAGGGTCCTAACCAAGGATAGGGTCATCTTGAATGACTTGATGGTCTAGGAGGACTTCTTGAATGGACATAAAGATGGAGTCATGGAATGGAATACCTTGATCTTGACATGATGGTGATGTTATAATGTCATGCTTTGGACTTGCCTCTTGACATGTATCCTCAAGTGTATGTAAGGAGATGGGACTTTGGAGACCATGACTAGATATGTTTTCATGACAAAATGGAGTGTCTTGAGATGGATTGGTGTATGATGAACTAGGATATGTCATGGATGTTTGGACTTGGTTGAGGGAGGATGGACTAGGATAGGATATGACTGCATGACAAGGATATGACATGGATAGAGGACTAGGATATGATACTAATGAAGGACTAGGATATGATGTGAAGGCTTGGATTGGATTGATGGATGTATGATTTCCCTTGTCAAAGTTAGGGTGGGTTTGACTAATGGAAGTTTGTTGTGACTTAGTGTCATGGATGGTGTTAGGGGTCTCTTGATAGTAGATGGAAAGAGGACTAGGACTCATGGATTGTTGGTAAGATGGATAGATGGATGGAGGGCTAGGGGTTGTAAGTTTGGACTTGGATTGGATGTATAGTGTTTTGAATTCCCTAGCAAGTTGTGCTTGACCCTTACTATTGAATTGGCATTCAATTTGACTAGCAAGCATGTCATAGTGACTTGAAGACATGATGGTGGAGGAAATGAGACTATGCTTTATGCAAGGTGACAATGCAAAGTGATAAAAAGGGGATGCCTTACGTCGAATGATTTTTAAGAAAGGTTTTCTAACCACTCAAAGTCTGGCCAATGTCTTGATTTGGATTTGTCAAAGGACTGATTTGAAGGACAAGATGATAAAATGACAATGTGAGATTTCCACACTAGACTTATGAGTTGGAAATAGCTCACCAAAGGACAATGACTTAGGACTGATTTGTTTTGACTTGGTCCAATGACAATGTATTTTTGAGACAATGGTTTGACAAAGAAAGGAAAGTTTTCCTATCCCAAAGGTGTGCAATTGAGGACTTTAGACTTTGCCTATGATGATGATGATGACGGATTGTAAGCTAGATGAAAACTAAAATGTAATAATGGATGACTTGGACAAGTTGCTTTGCTGATTTTTGACAGAGACCACTGAAAAAAGATGCTAGTAAAGATGTTTGCAAAAGTTTGGCCTCTGGTTTTTGACAGAATTAATGTTTTTCCAAATGACACGAAAATGCATCATTTTAGGTCTCATATGTGGTTCAGAGTCAAATGCGTCGATTGACCAGGCAAGTGCATTGCAGCAATTTGATGTGTTTTGTAAATTGGCAAATGCGGCTTTTGGATTTCAAATGCGGTTTGACAGGTCTATGGCAGCTTTAGAAGAGCAAATGCGGCTCAGTAGTAAGCAATTGCGGTTCACAATGTCAAATGCGGTTTTGAGGACTGGCAAATGCGTTGCATGATAGAACTGTGGATTTAGGTTGGCAAATGCGACTCAAGGAGGGTCAATTATGGTTCACCAGAGCGAATGCGGCTCAGGATATGCCAAATGCGACTTGCAGAGCAATTGCGGCTCAGGATAAAGCAAATGTGCCTCGACAGAGTGAATGCGGCTCAGGATATAGCAAATGTGACTCGACAAAGCGAATGCGGCTCAGGAAATAGCAAATGCGTTTTGACAGTGCTATTGCGTTGCAGGAATTAAATTCTGGAAAACAGAAAACCGTTTGGCCGATTTGACAAGTTTTTTTATCTAGATTTGTTTGATGTTTAGTTGTTGAAGTTTGTTTGAAAGTAGTTGACAAGCACATAGAGATTAAATTATTTCAAACATACTCACTCTTAATAGTCAAAGGGTCATCATCGCAATCACAGCCCACATCTTAAAATCGCGTCGACTCACACAACCATGTCACCCCCTAAAGGGCGCCTGTGTTTTTGTCTTTTCCAGGTGCGTACTCAAGGTGACAAAAGTGGATACTGAATCCCCTGAGCAAACAGTCTGTGGCGACTATATGGTGAGTGTCCTTGGGGGAGATTCTTCCCTCCCCTTGCACTGTGATTGAAACAATGTTTGGTTACTGACATGGCTAGCCTCTGCACTAAGGTGTTTAGTCAAGGTTTCTGTTCGGCGTGGTAAATAGATAAACTCCCTCAGGAGACCTCCCAATCTTTAGAACAAAGACTTTGGGGATGGTTATCTTGCCTACTGCCGTTGAATATGGGTTTCCCCAAAATTCACTTTTGATTATAGTGGGTTGGAAAACCTAGCTTTGGTTGTTCCCACTTAGGTCGTTCCCGTAGGGTGAGTACTTTTTCCCACTACGGCAGGCCTGCTAAAGGTTGTAATAAAGCTTGAAATGCATAAATAAAATGGGTAAGTCTGGCTTTTTGATCACCCAGTAAAGGGGAGAGCATATACCTATTACCCAATCAAACACAGTAGACAAATGTTCAGTTTTAAACCCAAATGAAAAATTTGTTACTCCAAGTGAAGATATTGCTTCACAACAATCATGGGGTTCGTGTTAACCAAACAAAAAGAAGATGTGGTGACCATCCTAGGATTGAAAATTTTCCAATTAAATTGCCTATACTAGGATTGATAAGTTCCCAATTAAATGACTACCCTAGTGTTGGTTCATTTTAAGTCCATCAAAATGAAAAACTAGTTGTGGATGCGTTGGATCCATATTACAATTCTTAAAAAAAAAAATGAATTTTTTACCAGTCAAATGCGGCGCACTATGGCAGATGCGGTTCGTCAGGTCAAATGCGGCTTTCGGAAAACCGACTGTGGATTGATAGGTCAAATGTGGCTTTTTGGATGTCACATGCGGCTCGGCTCTGCAAATGCGTTGTTTGGATGGGCAGATGCGGCTTGACAGAGCGGATGCGTCGCTTGAGAAGGCAGATGTGGCTCAGAATGTCAGATGCGTCACAAGAACTGTCAGATGCGTCGTTTCGTACACCTGCAAAAAAAAAAAAATCTAAAAATTTTGAACCCTAACTTGCAAAAAAATGACGAAAAATCCGTACTATAACCTGCAAAAACGTGTTAGATTGTCAAGTTCACCAATGTAATGATCTAAAATAATATTTAAAGCATTATTGATCTAGGTCTAGAACCATGCATGCAATAATAATATCAAATCAGTCAATAAAATGCAAAGGAGGAATAAAGAGAAAGGGAATGAGACTAGAACAGTCTCACCCATTTCTCTCCTCAATGGCTCACTTCTATTGAACCTCCTCTACTTGCTGCAATATGATAGATGCCCTCAACCTTATGTGTGAGCAAACTAAATTTATGACATGACCTAGCAAGTGTTGAAGGATTTAATCTAAAATGCAAAAGAAATTAAATCTATATGCAATGAGAAAATCTGCAAAAGACAATGTTAGATGATATGACAATGTAAAATGATATGAGAGAGAGACAGATAGATAATATTCAAGAGAGGGAAATAATAAGAAGAGGATCCCACAATGAAGACAAAATTGACATTTTATAGAAAATGCAATTTTGTATGGACGAATGAGATTAAAGATTGACAAATGACCTAGAATATGTGGACAAGATTCAATATGACAACCCACAATTAGGGTTAGGGCAACATTAGGTCAAATTCAAAATGAATGGACAGGATTGGTTTTAAGAAAAATCAAATCAAGGGTTGACAATGCATGTGACAAGGCACACAAACCGAAATTGCTGGGATAAAATTATTTAAAATGAGCACAATAAAAGAGGGAGAATTAAATAATAAATTCATGTGCTGGGACTATTTTAAATAAATGATTTTATTTAAAATGAGGGGAGTGTGAAGATGGCCATAATTAAATAAATAAAAGAATTTATTTAATTATAAGAGGACTTTAAATTAGAGACATATTAAATAAATAAAGTTATTTATTTAATAATCAAGAAGACATAATGGACAAGGATAATTAAATAAATTAAGAAATTTATTTAATTATAGAAAGACATTAGACAATTAGTGACGTAATTAAATAAATAAATAAAATTTATTTATTTAATAATCATGAAGAATAAACATATATGAATTAATTAAATAATCATGAATTATTTAATTAATAGTCGAATGTGAGTCAAGGACATAATTAAAATGTCTTAATTATGCTAGGAAGAAAGAGATTAAAATAGAGCTTGCGGGCCTAGGTCATTTTTATGTGTCTACAGATTCAAAAGAAGCAAATGATAATAATAGAAATTTTTATATCTACCCTCTAAAGTGACATACTTCATGATAGTGAGACAAACCTAGTCCCATGGCCGCGAGAGAGCTTCTCTTTCAAAGCCAGACTGGGAGTAGACAGGTTTTTCGTTTTCTTTTAAGAAAGAATTAAGGCTTTCATTGTCCTGAGCCTTGGTGTGCTTAGGGTACTTCTTCTCGGTACAAGAGAGCCTCATCGCCTGTGCAATCACCTCCTCATTGGCCTCGAAGGAGATACCACCCATGGTAACCCTTCTTTCTTTCCAGGAGCTCACGAATTGCGCTGACATTCTCTATTTGTTATGTACCAATTAAGTTTTTGTCTTTTTTAATATTGAAGCCAAACAAAAAAAATCACAAAAAGAAAAGCAACCAATAGGCAGTTAAAAAATAAACACAGTCAAAGTATTCCAGCAGTACAATACAACCCATAACGGGCTTGAGGTTTGAAGAATCCCTCACCATACCTGTCAGAAACATTACTGAACATCGGCATTAAATTTTGAATTTTAACATACATTGTAATTGTTTAAAGCATAAAGTGTTTTTTTCATGTAGCTACAACATTTGATGCTTTATCTTATCCAAGTGGTTGTTGATCTTCACCTTTTCTGTGGGAACCCCTTGCAATTGAGAACACAAAACAACAATTTGGAAAATGACATTAGAGTAAAACTTTAACATTTCTGCTTTCTGATGAATATTATGCTTAGCAAAAGTTGACAAACATCTACTTTTCCATATATTTAGTAAAATAGTATGTTTCATAGAATGTGCAACAACATTATTTTGAATGTCGAATCCCAATATATATATCTTCTTTCTAACTTAATCTATGCTCAAAAATCGCAAGAAGGAATTTATAAATAACATTCCATTTCCTTTTAGCCCACGAACAGTCCCAAAAAATGTGTTTCAGACTTTCATTATTCTGACAAAAAGGACATTTAACTGGTTGCAACATCATGCATCTCAACTTGTCACCAACTGGTAGTTTTAAGTGTAGAACTTTCCAAGCCAAGATTTGAGCATTAGCCTTTGCTTTTGACCTCCAAGTTTGAGCACTCAATCTTCTCCAAGTCTTTTTTTTGAGCTTGCATTTCCATTTCTGATTTAACCTTGGAGTTAAGGGCAACGAAGGAAGAAGACTTAGGTAGACTTTTTTTGAAAGGAATACAACCAAACTGGACTTTGAACAACCACCACCGATCTTTGAGGAAATTGCATTGGAAGGGAGTGCAAAGCTTTATAACAAGGTCCATGGGAACCAAAGATCTCACGAAGATAACAAAGCCTTGAAGGTTATTGTTTATACAAAATTTATTCTAAATGATATGCAATGCAACCCAGTCAAACACATTAAAATCCCATAAATCTCCAAACTGTCGAATCACTTTATTAAATAGGTAATGTGCATGTCTCGGAAATGCAACAGCAAGGGGTTTTCCTTGATATTGGACCATTCTATTCCACCAAATGGATGATGCACCAAAGCTGAACCCATGTTGTAAGGACACACTTTTTCAATTAAACATTTACAAACCTGCTACCAAGCCTTCCATATAGATAGCAGAGGAAACAAATCTTTTAGTTGAAAAAAAGGAGCAAGCAAAATTTTATCAAACCATCTAACGGATTGCCATTTCATTTTAACATAAGCTTGTATGATTCGGTAACGACCCCAAATATTCCATGGTTCATTTCCAAAAACCACTCTAACTATCCATTTAGCAGCCAAACAAACTCCTTGAGTTTTGGGGTCTAATAGACCCAACCCAATTCTTGATCTAGGTTGGATACAATGCAGCCAAGAAGTTGATTTGAAACTAACATCGCCATTCTAATTAAACCATAAAAAATGTCTAATGATTTTGATTAAATCTTCATAGCCTTATTTTTGAAGGCATCTGACAAGATGAATAATACATGTGTGAAGCTAGAAAAATGTGGTTTACAACTTGAATCTTTCCAGCTAAGGACAAAAAATTGTTCCCCCAAGAGCATAGCTTTTTTTTTAGCTTGTTAAGAAAACATTTCCACATATCAAAAAGTGTTAAAACCTAGCCCAAAGGGGATACCCAAGTAGTGAGAAATTTGTCCATGTTTAATTTGCTTCCATTCTTTCAGTATCCAATCGGGGATAGGGTCAATTTTCACCATGAGAGATTTAGTTTTGTGATGAGCTAATTTAGAACCAGATACAACACAATAAAATTCAAGTGCCCCCATCACGTTATGAATCTCCTCTTCAGAGTTTTGAAGAAAGAGCATGCTATCATCAGCAAAATGTGAGTTAAGAACCACTGCATCATTAGGTATAGAAACACCCCTTATTAAGTTCATTTGATTATACTTTTGTAATAGACACCCAAGGGCATCAACAACAAGCACTTAAAGAAATGGTGATAATGGAAAACCCTGTCTAATTGAACATTGCAAGGGAAAGGAGTTTGACAACTCTTTGTTAACAACTAGTTGAGCATTAGCATCCTTGAAAAGAATTTGGACATGTTTACAAATCTTAGGACCGAATCCTAGCCATTGAAGCATTTTAAAAATAAAGCTCCATCACATTCTATCATAGACTTTATCAAAATCTAGCTTCATCAATAAGGCATTTTGTCTTGATTGTGGAGCCCATTCAATAGTTTCCTAGGCAAGAATCAAGTTATCAAGGATAAATTTCCCTCCAAGGAACCCAATTTGTTTTGGCCTAACAATCCCTTTCACCATCGACTTAATTTTAGTAGCAATAGCTTTAGCAATATTTTTGTAAGAAGTGTTAAGCAAGGTGATAGGAGGCCATCCAAAAATAGAGTCTTCATTTTTCACTTTTGGAAGGAGCTTAATAATACCCTTATTGATATTAGGTCCTAAAGAACCTTGTGCTAAGGCCTCCAAATAGACCAAATAGGAATCACCTTTAATGTGCTACCACAGTTTGATAAAATTCCATTGACAGCCCATCTATTCTAGAGCTCTTGTTGGGAGTCATTGAAAAAACATGTTCTAAATCTTCCATAGATAATTCTCAGTCTAGAAACCAACTATACTTAGTATCCACCTTTTGGGGAATAAGATCTTTGATAATGTCTTTCAGAATTGGTTGAGTGTCTTGCCAATGAGAGTCTTTCTTGAAAAGTTTCTCATAAAAGTTCTAAAATAAACCCTTAATCTCTTTTGGACTAGTATGCACATGACTAGAATCGTCTTGAATGGCTCCAATATACTCCTTATGTTTAGAAATTTGAAAAAGTATTTAGAACCTTTGTTTCCCTCCTTAACCCAATGTAGTCTAGCTCTTATTTTAGCTCCCTGCCCCCTATAAGAATCAATTTTCCGAAGATGGGTTTCTAAAGAGGCTATAGAAGATTGTAAGGCAATATTGTTAGGGTTAGCATTGAGTAATTTCATGTGGTATTCAAGCTTCCTTTGTAATGATTTCTCCTTATGTCTTCGCTGCCAGGCGAGCCTTTTACCAAAAGCACGAAGGAATCCAATGCATTGAGAAATAGCCAAATGCCACCAATCCCTATAAGACTCCCCTTCACTTGGTTTAGGTATAGAACTCCAAATGCCAACAAGAGAAACCACATAGGACAGGTTTTTTAGATGAGAAGTATTAATTTTATATGGCAAATTTTTCTCCACGTTACTATTATCATTTCGTGAAAGTGGAAAAAAGATAGGAAAGTGATCTGAAAGGGTAGTAGAATAATCCACTCTCACACTACAATTGGAGGTATCATTGATAACATGTAGGTTAGGAGAAATGTCAAATCTGTCAAGTCTACTCAACTTTCTATCATCCCCAAATCTGCAATTAGACCATGTGTACCAATTATTTCCATGATTGGAGCTATTAGTGTGGACTAGGTCAATCATCCCCATAGAATTACGACAAGACAACCATTTATCAAATTCTTCATTACTTAACTTAATATGACTTTGCCAACTTCGATCATTATGGAATTCGAGCATATTAAAATCTCTTCCTACAATCCAATTAGCATTAGGGAGGTTTTTAGATATCCAATCCCATAGCTCACTTCTGTCTTTTGCTATGTTAGGAGCATAAACTGAGCAAAACCCAATTGGTTGACCATTGATAAAAGCCAAGGACCACACAACTATGTGATGGGTCCTCTCCTTTATCAATGACAAAGTTATGAATCCAAGAGGCTAAACCAATAACTGCTCCCCCCCTACCTTCTCTATGCAACGTATGAAGAAAATAAGCATTTCTCCATACGTTGGATAGAGAACAAGCAAGGCAGGGACCAACAAGCTTAACTTCTGGAAGAAAAACAATATCAAGTTTCCACTTAGCAATCACATCTTTTACTCCATATTTACAGTGAGGGAGAGAAATCCCTCTTACATTCCAAGACATAATTTTATAAATCATGGTAAAGAGGAGAGTGATGGGTCATCCTCTTGTGGCAAAACATCATAACGATTAGCAACTGAGATAAAGTGATCAAGAGTGTTCAAAATAGAATTAGTAGGGGATGGGAACCTTGATCTTTGTCTTGTAGAAGGAGTTTGGTTACAAGCTAAGTCACCATATTCGCCGTATTTGAAGCTTGAAATTCGATTTTAGGTGAATTTCATTTTTTTTCATTAAATTCATTGAAATTCGATAAATTCGACTGTACAGAAACCACAAAGATTTTTTCATTAAAATATGCATTTTTTAAAAACGTTTTTAGGTTTTTGGAAAAGCATTTTAGGTTTTTCGATTGTTTTTTTTATAAAACACGACTTATACTCTGTCTGAAGCACAAGAAAATCAAAGGAGAACAAAAACGTCTGTTTGAAAGGCGATTGAAGGACATCTGAAGGTGTTTTTAACAGGCATTTCGGCTGTTTGTCACAGGATTTGTCTTCGACCTCGGCTCCTGCAAAAAAACGACGGCTTTGAAGACTGAGTCTGAAACGACTCTCTCCTCATGCGTCGTTTCCTCACGCGCCGTTTCCTCACGCGCCATTTCCAGGCCAACATCCTCAACCGACGTCGTCACCATTTCCAGGTAGGCGTATTTTTTCGTGTATTTTTCTTCTCTTTCTTCTCTTCCGCGTTTTTTCCCTGGGCCTATTTTTTGTTTTGGATTTGTTTTGTTTTATTATAATATTTTATTTTAGGGTTTTACTATATATTTTATTATTTTTATATTTATATTAAATAATACATTTTTATAATATAAATAATAAACTACGTATAATATAATAAAATTTATATTTTATTATATTCTAGGTATTTTATTATTTATATTATAAATTTGTATTATTTTATGTAAGTATATTTATATTAAAATATTATAAATTTATATGTATTTTATTATTTCTGATTATATAATGTAAATATATTTATATTTTCATATAAATATATTTACATTAAATAATATAGATTTATAATGTATTATTTAATATAAATATTATAATATATTTATATTCGGAAAATATTAATAAGTTAATAACATTATAATTTATAATAAAATATAAGGTTTATTATATTATATGTATTTTATAAATTTATAGAAAATATAAATATATTTACGTTAAATAATATAAATAATAAAATATATATAATATAAAATTATTTAACCTAAATATATTTATATTTAGAATTATAAACTATAGTTTCAATTTATTAATATATTTCTATTTTAGATGCATTTTAAATTTTTAATAATATACATGTTTATTAATTATTTAGATGTATTTTAAATTTTTAACATTATATTTGTTTATTAATATATTTATAATAAAGATGTATTTTAGATTTTTGATAATAGATGTTAGTAAATTTTTATGTGATTATTTGATTTATGTTAAAATGAAATTTACTATTTTTTTTTTGTCTTTTAGATTTAAAATAAGATATATATATATATTTTGTCTCAATGTTGTTTGTAATAAGATTTTGTGGATGTTTTAACTTTTAAATATTAAATATTATTTTGTCATTCAAACATACAGATTATGGCTCCCTAGAAATCAACTGCTGAGGCATGGAAATATATCACTCGTAATGGTACTGATCTCAAATGCACCAAGTGTGAGAAGCCTTTTAAAGGCGGTTTGACAAGGGCAGTGGACCATTTACTTGGTATTACAAATGGTTCAGGAGGAGGTGTTACAACATGTCTTAAAGTTACTCTAGAAATGAGAGTTGCTTTAGAGAAAGAGCAGTCCAATTCAATTGTAAGAAAAATGAAGAAGGCACAAAAGAAACAGAGAATTGAAGACGATGCATCTAGATTCACATCTACTATGTCTTCCTCTTCTACTCAATCCAAACCGGTGAGGGTATCAATAGAGCAAGGAACATTGAATAGCTTTTGGAAACCAGTAGAGAAATAAGAGGTGGATGATGCAGCAGCTGATTTGTTTTACACAAATGCTATTCCATTCAATGTTGCAAGAAACCATGCAGCAGAGTTTGGCAAAGGGTACACCCCCCCAGGTTCAGAGGCTATCAGGACAACTCTTCTGCAGAGGTAAAAAGATAGAGTGACTGAGAAATTAGCTACTGTCAAAGCCTCTTGGAGGAAAACAGGCTGCACTATATTGAGTGATGGATGGTCGAATATATGTCAAAGGACATTGATTAATATTTTGGTGTCTTGTCCTGAGGATGTTGTGTTCTTGAAAGTGATTGACACCATGAACCACAAGAAAAATTCTGAGTATATTTTTCAAATATTAGAGGAAGCCATTCTTGAAGTAGGGGTGGAAAATGTGGTTCAAGTGGCAACTGATAGTGCAGCAAATTGTGTGGGAGCAGGGAAGTTGATTGCAGAGAAGTACCCACAAATATATTGGAGTCCATGTGCAGCCCATTGTCTCGATTTGTTGCTTCATGACTTGGCCAAATTCCCATGGGTACATGAAGCTATTCACAGAGGGAGAACAATTGCAAATTTCATACGGAATCATCGTCTGACATTGAGTCTTTATAGGCAACATGCATCCAGGGAGTTGTTGAGGCCTCGTGAAACAAGATTTGCTTCATTTTATATCACTTTGAAAAGAGTGGTTGAAGAAAAAGCAGCTTTGAGGTATGTTATTTGTTCCAATGAGTGGGAACACTCAGTGCTTTCTAAAGGTCCTAAGGGGAAGAACATAGAACAAATAATTCTAAACAACAATTTTTGGGAAAGTGCAGCAAAGGTTTTGCTTATATGTGAACCAATTGTTGATGTGCTTCGTATGGTTGATGGTGACACTCCTTGCCTTGGCATGCTTTACGAAGGCATGGACCGTTGTAAGGAAGCTATTCAAAAAGCACTAAACAATGTAGAAGCAGAATATATGGAGATATGGGAGACAGTTGATTGTAGATGAAAAATGATGCACACACCTTTACATGCAGCAGCTTGCTTTTTGGAGCCTAAGTTATTTTCTATTGATAGAGAAGGTGACACTGAAATTATGGCAGGGCTTTTAGAAGCGGTTGGAAAGTATGAATCAAATCAAACAATTTCAGCACAAATCAGAAGTCAATTTTGGGTATACAAGGGCGGAGAAGGGTTGTTTGGAATGCAAGCAGCCAAATATGACATGGCACATGTACTTGGGCATAAATGGTGGATGACCTATGGAGCACAAACTCCTGAGCTACAAAAGTTTGCTATTCGAGTTTTGAGTCAGGGAGCAAGTTCATCAGCTTGTGAGAGGAACTGGAGTTGCTTTGATCGCATTCATTCCAAAAAGAGGAATAAATTGTTGACTGGAAAGTTGGGAGATCTTGTCTATGTTCGCAGCAATTTAAAATTGCTCATGAACAAATCAACAAAGGACTCTTCTTCATAACAAATTCTTGAAGACATAGCAGTGCCAGTTGTAGATGAGCCTGACTTTGCTGATGATGAATTGAGTAGTGATACAAATGATGATTTAGCATCTCAGCCAAGTGCTCTTGATGACTTGGAGCTTATTTGAAGTTCTAAAGTCTTTACTATTATTGTACCTTTTTGACAAAAGAACATCTTCGCAATCATGATTTCACATGTTTTTTATGGTTTATATTTTATAAATGTGTCATGTTTTTGTAATGGTTCAAATCTATCTATCAATGTTAAACTATTTTTTAGACAATTGTATGGATATATTACTTATATATAAAAATAAAAATAAAAAATTACATAAGGCGAATTTTATTCGAATTTTATACTTTTCGAATTTTTTGCTTGTCGAATTTCATTCGAATTTCAATGTTGTCGAATTCGAATTCGAATTTGAACCTGGCGACTTAGGTTACAAGTATCCAACTTGGCATTAGGAGCAACAAGAGACCTAAACCTTGTCTTGCATAAGGAGGTGAAGAAGAAGATCAATCCAAGGATTTGATGTTAGGCTGTGAGGAAGAGTGATGAAACCCTTGATGATCAATTACACCACTCTTCCTAACAACCAAACTAGATGGTTCTTTTCTTTTCTTGATTACTCTCCAACCATCCTTCATCACAACATCTTTACAAGAAGAGACGATGTAATTATAATCCTTATTATATTGTGTATCTAAAGGTGAATTAGTTGGTCTTTGAGCATGAGATGAGTCTTTAGGCATAGTGGGAACTAAAGGCTAGTTCTCAACTTGTTGTTGACTCAACTGAGCTAAAACTTGTGGCTATGTCATTTTGTTCCTTCTAGCTAGACAATCCCTTATCAAGTGACCTTCTTGGCGGCAGTAAAATCAAGCATTAGGCTATTTTAAATTGACTAAACGCTGAAAAGACTCAAATCCTAGGCCAATAAGCTTGATATTTTCCGATAACTGGTTGTTTGAGTCCATCTCCACACAAACCCTAGGATGTACCCTTAAACTGGAAAATTTATCAAAATTATTTTTGCACCAAATAACTCTACCTAGCTGAGTCACTATCTCGTAGAAAGGGTCTGAAAGCAAGATTCAAAAATGGGAGCTCCACCCACATTGGGTATCGTGATCTAGAAGACCCTTCTAGATGAAAAACCAAAGCCCATGCCTATAAATAATAGACTTGTCCACAAATGACCCATTTTCCATATTGTAGCACTGCCTGAGCATGTTCTGCATTTTTAAATTTGCATGACACATAACCCTTTCCTAATCCCTCAATGCCTCAATTTTCCAACCCCTGTTTTCTCGGGTTTAATTTTGCCCATTTACAAAATTCTGATTCAGATGGAACTCCTCTTAAAAAAAAAAATGATAGATCTATGTTGACATTCAGCAATGCAATCCATAACATCATCAAGGAGGAGAAATTCTAAAATTTTACGTATATCTTTGCCACTTCGTTCTTCCGTTTTTGATACCTCTTTGCCTTCTTTCTCTCCTACCTGATTATTCTCATCTGCAAATGAATCCCCATTTTCGTTGTTGCACTTAACCCTGCCATTTTCCGTTTGACCATCAATAAACCCTAGCTCAGGACCCTCTTCCCTGTCACGGCTACTTTTTAAGTGTCAAGCTGCAGCCTTTATCCTCATTCCTCTTCGAGCGGCAGTAGTCGCAGCAACCGTAAGGAGTGTTAAGGTTTTATTTTGCTGTTCTTCGCTAATATCGCTCAGCATTCGCCAATTTCCAAAAAGCTTTGAAGTCTAGCTCCGTTCTTATTAAACATCATGTGTCAATTAGGTTTTAGATTTTGACTCCATGCCAATTTTACATTTCTTATAATAAATGTAGTATATCTATATTGATTTGTTTATGGGGCTGTTGTGGTATTTTTTACTGCAAAAATCATTTGCCTTCTAAATTATGCTTGCAGATTTTGACTGACCTATTAGTTTTATAATTCTTCTTACAATTTGGAATTTCACCATATCATATGTGTCTTCCTATTTCTAGTCTTTGTTTTATTTTCGCCTTCAGAATCTATTAACATCTTGTTACTTTCTTATTTCTTTCCATAAATTTGAATTTTTTACTGTCATGATGTGTTTTCCTATTTCTAAGCTTTGTTTTATATTCACTAATTCAACTTCAGAATCTATCAACTTCTTGTTTCTTTCCCATTTCTTTTCATAATTTTGGCATTTTGTTTATTGCTTCTCACGTCTCCTTATATATGTGGGTGTGTGAACTTTCGTCTGTTTTTCTTTGTAAATTGTTGTAGGATGATTCCATTTGCAACTGGTCACCGGGTTGCAGTCTAGGACAACCTATACATAATCTACGATAGAGAAGTTCTCCACAGCCGAGTTTACAACTTGGGCATCAAAATGTGTAGGATAATGTTTGAGCCTTAGGCCCTGTCTCACCAGCTCGAACTAGAAGAATATCCTTTATAGAGAGGTCTCTATCAAAAACATGCACTTAATTTTATTATCCTTATTTCCATCCAAAATAGTAGACTCATAATTTTGGGACTGTCGGCCCTCTGGGTACCCCGTGTCAAGTGAGTTCTAGTGGAGTCCTACTGATTTGATTCGAGGGAACTGGAACTCAATAATAAAATACCCAAAAACAAATGAAAAAAACCCGTAAAGCTGATAACCTGCTCCGCTCTTCTTCATTTCAAGATCTAAATATTGGAATCGTGCAGCACTCACTAGAGATGGAAGAGGCCTGCATCATGGAGGAATTACTTTTAGTGATTTTGGTCGATATTTTTATGATTAAAATTGTTCTTGTCTAATATGTTCGATGTTTTGCCTATTTTCTTGGCTGTGTCAGACTCTTTACTGTGATTTAGTTTTTTTGGGTAAATCTAGGTGAGGTTATGGATTGGCTTTAACTTAGCATGGGGTAAGCTTGGATTCCATCATAAGATAGAAGAATGGGTGGCAAATGCGCTGCATAATTGTTATGCTGTAATTGTGCCACATGCCCCTTGGAGCTATGGGCACCTTATTGCAGTGAGGGGATTTGGTTTGGATGTAAAATTTATCTTTATGCTAACTATTTTTATTGATTAATATGGAGAGCATGCATCTCAGTCAGTTCAGAAAATTCATTTTCTTCAATTTTTGTTTAAGATTCTCCATTTCTGAGATAACTATGTGACCTTGATCATGTCATTAAGGTAAACATTTGATTCAAAACAATAAATAAATAGGATAGTTTTATTAGTCCTTGCCATAGCCATGGATATTCTTGAATTCACCTTTTGTATTAATCTATTTGGGAGTTTGCAAATGGAAAAATTAATCAAGTTTTCTTAAGTTGATGTTCTTTCTTGTATTTTTCTTTTTTCAATATAATTGATTAGTAACATTCTAATTGGTCAGTTTTGATTTTTCAATTGAAAAAGAAAGAACATCACAGCTAACACAACTTGCCTGGAAGACAGCACACCAAATTATTGTTTTTTGTTAAAATTTTCCACACAGGAGGCTCAAATAGCAAGTAGGTGACTGAAATGGCCAGTCCTGCCCTATCCAGGAAAACAGAATATAGTCAACAACAATCTCCATGATTCATCACATCCTATATTCGACAACAATCTCCACTCCAATACCATAGTCAACGAGAAGGGTTCATTTAAACTGGGTACCCCCATACTGCCATTAAAAATCTCATGGCATGGTATGCTTCCATCCGTCTTCTGCTCTGGAACTCCGCTGAACAATCATTAAACTCTTTGCAGTTTGCACGTACATTGCTCACATGGAATCATGCAGGCTGCCTCCCAAGTCAAGGTATGTACATCACTTTTTTTCTTTCCAAATATGCACTTAATCCGTCCCTTCACTTCTTCTGGTGAAACCCGAAATATCCACTGTATTTTTTTACCTGGTAAAACCAAGCTTTGATTCGATAAGAAAAATTGAGCAATGCTGAAGCTTTAATTTTCTCTGCAAAATTAGGTCAATGCCCTCCTCGTTTTCGTTATATTGGGTTCTTTCAGGTGTAATTTGATCTGTGTTCGCCCTATGAATTTTGGTGTAATGATATTGGGAGGGTCTTGTACCGGCACAATCCAAGATCAAATTCCTTTCACTGCAATAAGCTTTTGAGAAGAGGGGTCCAACAATGCAGATCACAGTTGAATAATTAATCTTTTTGGTGGAGTTTGTAACACGATCTGTTTATGTTAGTGTCTACCTTAAAGAGTTGTGGAGTAACCCTCTGTATCCTCTATGCCGTATCCATAGACTACAGCTAATGGCGTAATCCTTTGTCATCTCTGTATTTTTATGATAGTTTAACAGTAGTGAGCATATTCTTACTTTTGCTAATAAACGTATATTGAAGAATATGGAATGGTTAAGGGCAGGTCTTCATGTGTGAATGGTTTTAAGGGCAGGTTTCCATGTGGCTGTTTGGTCTATTTTGAAATTATTTGTGGAGCTGGTGGTTTCATGAATGTTTAATTTTTCTGCTTCTTTTTAAGCAGTCATCTTAAATTTGTATTAATAGTATTAATAACAATTTGTGCAAAAAAAAATTGAAAAAAAATGGAAGACAAATGTTAAAAAGAGGGAAAAATATTTCTGAAATCGTGTGGCATTTTTGGCAGTATGCAGTTGCTGCTTATTTCCAGCCCCTCCTTTTTTCTACAGATTTTTTTCAATTCCTAAATAATAGCTACTCCACTAAAATAGAAAAAGATTTTTTTCATCCTGATGATGGATCACATAGTGTGATTCGAAACGTTGGTGATAAAAATTAACAACACAATCTAATCCAGAAAACACATTCAGATAATTGATGGATTGTGGAAACTTGATATCTTTAATAGAAAAAAATTTCAAATTATTCGTTTTCCATAGTTAAAAATTTATATGGGAACACTCTAACTGCTCAAATTCAAACAGAAAACATACACATGAGAACATGAGGTTACCTTGAACTAGTAAAATCTTGTATTGATCACTCTACACATTTTGATTTTGAGCTGGTAAGATTAAAGGTTCAAACAGTATGAAAGCTTATTGGGAGACCTATTTAAAAATTGGTTTTAAAAAAATTATTCAGAAAAAAATAAGCACTGGTTTCTGGAGCACAGGTAACTCTATTTATGTAGGGATACCTTTGAACAATTGTTACAATGGTGGCCCTGAGCTGGCCTCATATTCATACCAATTATTAGTAATTACAATGTGGCTTCAAGTTAGCCTCACAACATATACCTACGAATATTTGTGACAATGGTGACCCTGAACTGGCCTCGTATTCATAATAATAATTAGTAATTATATTTGTTACAATGGTGACCCTAAGCTGGCCTCATATTCATAATAATAATTAGTAATTACAATGTGGCCTCAAGTTAACCTCACAATATGCAGAAATCAGTTCATTTTAATCAACTTATGGATAGCCAAGTAACTTTGTGGAATACTTGTCAAAAGGATAAAGCTCCATTAAAAATCAGGCCCAGATTTGGTGTAATGATATATGCCGTTGTAACACGATGCGGCCGTCAAAACTAGGCTGCGTTCCTCCGCTGGCTTCGGTCTCTTTCCTTAATGTCCTTTCTGTCAAACAAAGAAGCCCTGTACAAATATCAGTTCGAGAAAACTGAGATAATGCTCTCCAATCAGACCTGTGCAAAATTCCGCAAAATCAGCAATAGGTTAAATCTGAAAGTTGATCGTAGTTTTTTCGACATTACCTTAAGTTGAAGATGCTTCTTCCCCATTGCTGGTTCCCCAGCAAAGAAACTAGGGTTTCTCAAGTTTGCCTTAAAGACTAGGGTTATTCAACAAGTTTAAGTATCTCCTTGCACATACATCATAGTGAAACTTTAAGGGATCTTAATTTGTTTAGTGGGAGAATTTCAAAACTTTGAGTAGGTTTACCTTATGTCCTCATGCGGCTGTTTAACTTTATTTTCTGCTTAAATTTAAGCAGCACGGGTGTTCCCATGCATAAATTTTATTTTTGGGAAAGGATAATTTGAAATCTTTTCCTATTTTAATGGAGCAACTACTGTTTAGGATTTGAAAATAAGCTATGAAAAAAGAAGGGGGGCTAGAAATAAGCAGCAACTGCATATTTCTAAAAATCCACGTGGCTCCACTAATTTCTTTCCTTCTTTTTTAATATTTGATTTTGTTTTTGTTTTTCTAATTTTTTATTAATACAAATTTAAGGTGGCTGCTTAAAAATAGGCAGAAAAACTAAGCATTCATGGGGCCATCAGCTCCACAAATAACTCCTAAATAAGTTGAGCAATGGCTGCTAGCCAAAATAAGCTAAGTAGCCGCATGGAGACATGAGGTAGTAATGGATTAATTTATGAATTTAATTTTGTTATTTTCATTATCAATTATGTAAATAAAATAATTGAAATTTATATGGTTATATTATTTTGATTGATAAAAAGATAATTGAAATTTAATTAGCTTATCTATCTTATTAAATAATCTATATAAATAACGTTTAGATATATCTTTGTTTTGACTATTACATTATTTCACATAAATCATATTATAAATATTATTATTTAACAAAATTATTATATAAATTTTATATTTAAATTTATTTATTTATTTATAATTATCATTTCATTTCATTTATATTTTATTTAATAAAAAATAAGTGAAAAAATATTATTTAAATTTATATTATATAATTTATATATATTATTATTTAGTATAATATAATAAATTTATATCATATTATTATGTAGCATAATTATTATATAAATTTTATTTTTACATAATTTTTTATTTTTTTCTTATAATTATATTATATTATCATTTGATTTATTTTATTTTATTTCATATTTATAATATATTTGTAATATTTATGATATCTTTGCAATATTTTTTAATATTAATATATAATTAATTTTTATTAATATTATATTTTTATCATAAAATTTAGATTATATCTAATATTATATAATATTTTATTGTAATTTATTATTATATTAATTATATTATTATAGTTTATTTTTTTAAAATAAATAAATTAATGGTAATAACTTCAAATAACTTGAAAACTTGTGGAAAGGTTTCAAAGTGACGTAGCAACACAACCTAAATCTCTATGCGACCTTGTGTATTTGTTGTTTTCTTGTCTGTGAGCAGGGCAACGATATGATCAGAAGTAATGATGGGTGCACTGGACAGGTAATAGAGGTAAAAGTAACTGCCTACAGTGTTCATCGTTATTTTTTTCCATAAACTGCGATTCTTGGTAGAATCAAGAAAAAATTGTATTAGGCACTGCATAATCATTCTTCCTTGCCTACATAATGAAATCATAATTCATATTGCCTACATCGTTATAATTTTGGTTGTTTACTAGACAAGTAATAGAAGTAAAAGTAATTGCCTACAGTGTTCACCGATATTTTTTTAGGTCCTTTAGTGTGAAGCTTGGCAATTTCTTACAAGTGAAAAAGATGAAAGGTCGAAAGGTTACCCAAATGGTTGAAGTCCTTTTTACTCGCAATATATCTTTGGGTGTTATTTATATAGATTTTATATAAAGTTAGATATATACTAGTTATTTTATGTTTATATTTATATTACTACATTTAAATTATTATTATTAAATTGTGAATAGTACATTTTATTTTTCCAGTAATAAAATAAAATTAAAAAAAATAGTACATTTTATTTTAGTGTTTTTATAGTACATTTTTTGGTTCTTTTCAATTCATATATATGAAAATAAATTTATATAGCAAACATTCAATCTAAAATATACATAAAAAATATTTCTTTTTTTGTTATCTTTGATGAAAAGCATGATTCATTCTAAAGAAATATTGAACAATTTAAACCTATAAGACATTCTGAGTACAAATAAGCTATTTTATTCCAATGTAAATTTAATTTATGTACACAAGATAGGAAAATATAAATGACCTAACACTACTCTTCAGAAATAAAAGAGCCAGTCAAAGCTTCAAAATATTGTCATTTAAGTACATTGAAATGCTCTATTATGCATGACATGAAGAGAAAGATAAGAACAACTAGAGATTTCTTCATCAAAGAGTTGATTTTCACTCACAAATACAATATGCTTTATTCTTGTCACAACAACATTGACCCTCTCCTCATCGTTAAATGTTTCACATTTGACAAACAAACTAAAGAGGAATTGGTGTGACACAACATTACTTAAAGCCTCCTAGACTACTTAAGCTTATTTAATTTTTGCACAATATTTTTTAATTTTTTTCATTTGAAGGGTAATAGAATCTGTCTAGTTGCAACTTTCTTACAATGACAAAAGCAAACACATTCCCTATCCTAACAAAGGCTGCAATCATGTGATCATGCAACAAATACAAATAACTATCCTTCTTGTTGGCATTGTCATTTACTTTGGACAATCTTGTTGAAGGGTGTGAAGCACCTTTCAAGGCATATACTAGGAATGCAATTACTCTGCTTCTTTGTGGATAGGATTCATAAGAAGCCACATGGCCCATATAGTGTCAATGGTCTTTCCATTCCATGATGCAACACAACCACCTTTCACTATGAGTGCAGTAGGATTTTCGTTGAACATAATTCATATAATTTCTACCCCTTAACATCACAATTTGAGTTCCATAATTTGATGTCAATGTTATATTCTAACATGCCAGTAAGACAACCAATACATTTAGTCATCTTTATTCTAAAATATTGTTCATCAAATCATCTAATGCTTGAAGCTTTTGCACCATGCTTTAATTCCCTTGCATTGAGTGGTCTAAATCGAAGGTAGACAAAGAACTCAAACAAAGAATGCGGACTCAACAATTACATAAGAACATATTTTATAGAGCCTAAAATAAATTCAATAGGATTAGTGGAGAGTAAAACAGTTTTCTAAGGAACTTTGATATTTTTTGAAAATATAAATTCCTTGTAATCTCATGTTTTAAATTTTTTCACATTGCAAGATCGAAAAGAAATCCAAAGGAAGCAGAGTCAAGGGAGGCACGTCATGACCTCCCCAATCCAGGTTGTTATGGTGTAGGCTTGGTTCGTCCTAATCCTTTAGCCATATCACATCACATACAAGAGTGTTGTTCTCTTTGTTCAATTTCAACATGAATAGGAGCATGGCCCAAACCTTCCTGTATAGGTTGCATGCTCATCCTTCCTGGTGTGTAAGACAACATGATTACCGCTTCCTAACCATAGTCATAAACAAGAAGCCAACATCCATTCATTCTTATAGAAGCAAACGACTCACAAAAATAAGGTAATTACAATTACCCTCTCCCTTTGTTTGTAAAAAAAACAAAAGCTAACATGAAATAAACAAAAACATTGTTTTGTTACTTCAACCCTCCTAAACCTAAATAAAAGACTAAATCCAGCTACAAGAATAATCCAGCTACAAGAAGTAGAATATTTCATAGGAATAAGGTAGGCCCCCATGGGAGGTTACTTTTGCAATGTTTTTGGAGTAGATAATCCTCTATAACCTATTTAAAATGGAAAATTACAAAGAAAATAATATATCTTAAAACCGATAACTTATTTTGGAAGAGAATTTTGGGCTACTGGCAACAATAGGATTATGAAGATATACAATTTTGCTTGAGATATGTTAAAGAATTTTTGTGCCAAATAGTAGGTATATTTATAGTCTAAAAGTTTTTTTGAAATTTTCTACAACAATATGACTGGCAGTATGTTTTCGATTATGAAAAGACCTGTAGCAGAAGAGAAAATATAATTTCACATGTGACTATTTTACAGTGAATAACTTTCATGATTGTATTCTTAAGTAAATTGCCAATCTCCTCCTTCATCGAACCACAAGGTAAATGAGCTGCTCTAAATTTATCCATCAATGATGCAGCTCTACATTTGCCAACCTTTTAGGCTATTTTTTAATGAAGATGCCTAAGAAATCAAGAAAAACATAACAGAATACCAGATAAAGCTATAATTAATCCAAATGCTTATTCAAACCTCGATATATTGAACCATTGCAAAGTTCTTAAAAGAAAAATAAGATATTTCCACACTTCATTTCTATCGCCTGGTATTAAATGCAGTTCTAATGTTACCAATAAACTTTGCAATATATCAAACATACCATTACGGATTTATATTTACTGATGCGTGTCTAAATTTGCAGATACAACTCTAAATTTATGACTTTTGGGCATTTTTTCTACAAAGAAGCCACAATATGAAGAAATGCATCGGGTCGAGCTATATTGGCACATAGTAGAAGCAAATGCCTAAACTCTCGCAAGATTTTGGCAAAGAGATGCAAATATTTAACCAAACAATGTTCTACAGCACAAGAAATGGGTACCCAATATATGGATTGTTCAAAGATTGATAACAACATTGACAATAGTAGAAGATAAACAAATCTGAAACCACTGTTGGCATTGGCTATCTGTTCAATGCTCCATTGCAAAAGCAAATATTGCTCAACTCGATTCTGTGAAAAATTCTAAACAATTGGGACTCAATAAAAAAAATGGCCCCTATAAAAGAATCAAAGCGGTTGGAACCCAATATGAAGAAATTAGCATAAAAATTTGCATGTTCAATATAAATGATAAAAACACTAGTGCCAATGGCAATGATTTTCAAATATTTATAAGTTATTGTAGCTTTAACACATTCTTATCCTTGCCAAACAAAAAGGAATATTTATATTAGCTTATCTATCTTAATATTAATTTATATAACATAAGTCGAGAGATATCATTTTGAAGCCTAATTTTTTATAATAATTGTTTTGAAATTCATACAAATGCATCCATTCGATAGTAATAAAAATATTCTCAATAGCAATGGATATTTATTAAAACAAAAGTATGATTTGCAATTTTGGTGCATTGAAATGGAAAATAAAAATCCATAGGAATGCTCAATACTTAGCATTGTGAACAACATTATAAACTCATTAAATTTATTTATACAGAGGTTTAAATTAGTAATGGCATTGATTCCAATAGCATCCCAAATCTAGTTTCTCGCATGGCCTACCAATAAACATAATTTTGTAGACACTTCAAATCATCCTGATTGATATTATGCATCTAAATATGATTATTAAAACCATTTCATCTTAAATCGCCTCTTTTCTAACTATTTATTTAAATAATCTAAATTGTTTAATTAAATTTATCATTTTCTCCTATTAATCAAATAATCAATTTTATTGGATTAATTCACCCCCTTTCTTACTAATTTTCATCTCATTTAATTAAATAATCCAAATTATTTAATTAAACCTCCTATGTCTCCTCATTTGATTAAATGATCTAATTATTTAACTAAATGTTACATCCTTCTAAAATCTCCTAAAACCGCCTAAGTTAATTAATCCCTGATTAATTTTATCTACTTGTTAATCCTAGTTCTAGTCCATTCTCCAACATTTAACTCCCTTCTGGTTAAATAAACCCATGGTTTATTAGTTTCAACTTGCACAAGTAATTAATTTTCTCAAATGAATTAAATGCCTATTTTCTCACACTTGCCTTGGAATATTCCTCCCTCCATTGACTTTCTTACCCAAGTCTTGATGACTCTTACAAGCCATCTTGTCTCCCACCTAAGCCTTAAATAGTTCTTAAATGACTTTTACATAAGACATCTTGTCTCTTACATGAGAATTCACTCCTCTTACATGTCTTAATATCCCTCACCCACATGTCATTAATTCTTCAACCACGTCTTAACTCCCTCTTACACACTCTCTTCCCAAAATGAACACACACACATGTGGGCACATATCCCCTCACATCTCTTAGCCTTGTGACACATCTCTTAGCCTTGTGACAAAGGCTAATCATTCCTTCAATCCTTGGATTCATTTACAACCCTTGATTGGGAAAATGAATCTCAACCTTTGATTCATCATTTTTCCTTATAAATAGAAGACACTTATATGGGAAATGGATCCACATTTTGAAAGAAAACTTATACTACACAGTTTCATCCTTACCATCATTCATTTTCACCATTGGAGCTCTAATCTTGCATCAATTTCATCTTTCATCCACAATCTTGAAGCTTGTTCATCAAAAGGGATTGGGAAAGGGCCATATTCCACATCAATATGACACCAATCCCCCTATGGGATGAGGTTTGGGGTAAGTGCAAGAAGTTGAGTCCACGAAACGTGGAAGTTTTTGCCTTAGCCGAAAAAACAAAATCGGCATTGCAAAAACAGGATCTTATTTTTAATAAATGGGATCCCAAGCCAAACATAAAATAACGGGATCTCGTTTAAAATGGGATCCCATTTTGAAAAAATTCCATTTTTGGTAACTTTTGAAAACAAGATCCCGTTTTGTAAAGTTTTCATTTTTGGAAACTGTCCAGTTTTGTTTTCATTTTTGGAAAATTTTCAAAACGGAATCCCATTTTTTAAAATTTCAAATGTAGGTCGGGTTTTTGCTTTGTTTATAGGTTTGGGAAATGGTTTGGGGATCCGAACCTAAGCCATGGACTTGGTTTGACCTGCAAGTTGAAGGTCCTAGCAATGCCACAAAAAAATATTGACTTTGGGCATATGTCTGAAGGCTTTATTTGTAGATTTTTTCGATGAAATTAAAACCCACTATAGATTAGATAGTGTAGATTCCAAATATGTAATTATTTTTACAATTGGATTAATTTTTTTATTTTTCATTTAATTTCTAATCAAACAGGTCCATAAACTTGAATTATCAATATTTTTTAGTATTTTAATAAATTTTTATCAACATAACATTTTTATGAACGGATTGCACGAAGACAAAGTTCAGAAAATTCTTTTCAATTTTTTTTAAAAAAATCAAAAAATGATAAGTTTAGGTCATCTTATGCGTGTCGTACACGATGATTTTTCAAAACGACAAATATGCCTAATAAAAATTTCACAAAAAAATAAATATTCAATAAAAAATTACAAAAAAATATCAAAGACAAGATTCAATGAGTCACAAATCTTTTCCCAAAAGGATTTAGAAAAATACAATAATTTAGGTCAAAATATGGATGTTGTACACGTGCATGGTATGGTAAAAAAAATGATTTTTAAACAATGGTTTTTAGAAATATCTATTGAAACTCAATTTGTACAATTTGGGTATTGAAATAAATTACATATTTGGAAACTAGACTTCGAATACTACATTTTATGATTAGTGATTTTTTTGAAGATTCCATCTTTAAGTGTGCTTCAAATTTTAAGGTCAAAGTGTCAAATTCTGAAAATCGGGGAAAACACTTCCACTTTTTGGCCAAAAAGTGGACTCAACTTCTTTCTAGCACCCTTTGGGGTACTTAGCAAAGTTTCATTCATGCATGCATTATTGTTTCATGTTTTTGTATTGATTGTTTCCATGTTTTATGCTTTCAATAATTTCATAGGGAGCTTGATTTATCTTTGCTAATGTGACTAATTTCATTGTGTTTTGATCATGTTGGCTACAAGTTTAGATCATGCTCACATTTTGGTGCTAGAAGGAGGGTTTATCCATTTAATTTTTGACATTTTTTCTTGAGATTCACACTTTTGTAGGTTCCAGAAAATGACATTGCTATTGACATAACCAAAGTGTCACTTTTGAAAACCTTGCTATTGCAAGGAAATACAACATTGCTTTCAAAAATAGCATCGCTATTGCAATAAGGAGTTGTCTTTGATGCGTTTAACTGCTTTTGTCTTTTTCATTATTGCATCACTTTTGCTAAAACGTCACTATTGACCTCTTTGTTTTCTATGCAATTACAGGCTTTCACTAGAGTGTCACTTCTGATATTGCATCGCTTTTGTGAATACAGTGCCACCCTTGTGGTCACTATCCATAATAAAGTGTTGCCTTTGCATTTCACCAGAGTGTTGCTATTGTAGAATAATGTCGCTATTGTTGACACAGAGTTGCCTAAACTGACACAGAGTCATTATTGCAAGTTTGAGGTGGAGAATGGAGCATTGAAGTTTAAAATCATTTAAAGACATTCATTGTAATAGTGTTTTCAAACACTCATGGGGAAATAACCCATCATATGCCATTTTTCCTTCTTGCTCTAGGACTACTAAATTTGGTTTGGGCTTTAAAATTAACCATTGCAATGATCTTTTCAAAGTTGGTTAAGAATTGGACTTTTCATTTCCTCATTATTGCAATATTTGGCTAAAATTAAACAAAAAAACAAACACTTCAATTGGTGCTTAAAATGAAGTCATTTTTCAATGGTGGTTAAAATGAATGAGTGGGCAAGTGCATGGAAATGGGTAGCAATTCCGTGGACACCTTAAAAAAGAAGAAGTTGAAAAGCATAACGCGAGTGTGTTATGTCTTCCATTAAACCTAGGAAAGGTCCTTTCGGCCACAGCTACAAAGCCATAACGTGAGCACGTTATAACGCGCCCGCATTATCTACTATTAAATGCAAAAAAAAAAATGCAAATCTCTCATTTGCATTTCGACTGGTTTTTTTGCTCCACCCGCAGCCAAAAACCCCAAAATATCATGCTCGTGTTCTAGGAGAAGAATTTCTTCACCAAGAATCCAAATTTTTTCACAATGATGGCGCCACGATGACGAGGAGTTGTAAGAGGTAAGGATTCTATGCTTTTTGTTTTGAATTTGTTAGTTTTAGGCTGAATTTGTTAGTTTTAGGATGAATTTGATATCTATTTGTTTGAATTTTTAGGAGATGCAAATCAACCTGCAAACCCTCAAAATCCTCAACAGGAGGACCAACTAAATCCTCAAGATCAAAATCAACCACAACATCAACCTCCTCCACCAATCACTCAACCCCCTCCTGACACTCAACAAAATTTAATGAGTGAAATTGAGAACAACAAAAAATAAATTGAGGATTTGATCAACAGGTTGAGTGATCCAAATGGTTCAACCACAAAAAGAATGACCCTAGCAAATTCATTGAAAGATATGTTAACAAACGTAGATTCAATTAGCAAACAAATAACTAGATGGGAAGATAGGAGGCAGACAACTAGGGAGTATTATGCAGATAAACTATCATACAAGGATGTGAAAGATTTAAAAATAACAAAAGGTGATTTATGCTCATTATTCACTAACCCACGCACAAATCAAAATCTTACCCTCAATGCAGAGAGGTTTCCTATCCATTGGTGCCACCACCAATGAATGAAGGAACGGTTTTATGATAGGTGGTACATGGTCTTTGATTACCCACCGTGCAAAAATTGCGAGGTCCTGCAATATTTCCTTAGGAAACTATACAGTGAGTTCATATTGAACAAAATCCAAAATTATTTTGATATGAGGGATTTCCAGGGGAGAGGTGGGGGGTCAGCTCAGGATAGACCTGGTGCACAGCCGGATCCTACGCAGCAAGGTAGATGAGCTCTCGCTAGGCCACCTCATGAGCACATTGTTATGCCTTCCATCATGAAGGAAAGTGCTGACGTAGAGACATTGAAGGCAATCAACACTTTGACCCAGAGTGTCATCCATCATACTAGCCCTATTCTAGAGTGCCATCCAGGGGAGTCTTCTAGTGGTGGTCTTCGAACACATGTGTGTCAATCTTGCAGGGCTACTTGTTCACATGACCCCACCGACCCTCAGGAGACTGGTACGCAGGATCCGTCTGCAACTATGGAGATGGAGAGGGCAACTGACATTTTGCATGAGGCATATGGCATTGATAGTCAGGTAAAAGTTAGAGCATGTGTTCATTGAATTTAATTTATTAAATTTTGATTTTGAAATGCAAGATTAATTAAAAATGTTTTATGATTTTAATAAAATTGCAGGGTCACAGTGTTGATACTGGATACACCACCCCCCCCACCAACCTATTTTTGCAGTACACCTATCGCTAGGGTATGTAACTAGCAAACAATTATAAGTTTATTGCATATTAATGGCATTGTTTTACGAATGGTAATTTAATATGCAATTTTGGATGTTGAACAGACTAATATAGGAGGTTTTGATGGAACACTTCCCAGTGGTGGTGGATTTACTCAAACCATCACGCAGGTAATAGAATAAAGAGTTTAACTAATGAATCAAGTACTTAATGGATTTGTATAGTTTATACATGCACATCGTTGATTACGTTGAATAATTTATTGTTTTATTTTCAGTTGTTGTGAGACGATACACCTCCAAATGTGACGAGGGCAATGGTTATTGGTGTGACATCTGCTATACAATCCTCGATGGCTCTGACAGAAGAGGTATGAGGCAAATTAGTAAATTTTAATTTACATTTTTTGTTATAGATGTTAGTTAGTGAGAAATCAAACCATTATTGATTCACGTAGTTTTTGTCTATTTGCATGGTTTATACAGGGCTTGAGCATGCCTGAGCATGGGCGTGAGGATATTTCCCTCGTGGACAAAGATCGTGAGATGGCTGTAAGTGATTATTTTGTCAAATATATCATTTTTTATAATGTAATTTCTATATATTCATGTCTTTACTTCTTATTGTAACAGTTAAAACTTCACCATGAACTAAACCCTAGGAGGAGTAGCAGGAGCACTCCACGAGCGTAACAAAAATGAGTGACAAACCTATCGCCATCTGAGCGAAAAGGAAAGGGAAATATTTTATTTCCTGGGCATGGAGAGCAATGACTTTTGATTCCAAAGTCCTTTATTGTATGCCTGCATGGCAGTTTTGTACATATTTTTTATTGGACATATTTGACATTGTATGCCTAGATGACATTCTCGTAAGCCTACATGGCTATTTTGTACATATATTTCATACTTATATCGACATATATTTATGTATGCCTACATGGCTATTTGGTTAATACAAATATCTTTTTTTGATGCCTGTCCATATTTGCATTCTAAATTGATGGTTCAATATATATGAGTTACATATATTCAAGTGTATACTTTACAACTTACGTGTATACTTTGTGACTTACGTGCATTCGAGTGTATACTTTGTGGCTTACATGTTTTCATGCATATACTTTGTTTTAATTTGTGTATACTATGTATTCGTGTGTATACTTTTTGAGGCTTACATGTTTATGAGTACTTGTAGTTCCCTTATTGACATGTACATGTTTGACTTATTCACGTGTATAATTATTAATTGGTTAGCCGTAGCATTGATCTATGTCATCCTCAATGCATGATCCTTGAGATGGAGTAAGTACACCCTCAAGGTCAAAAGGAGTTTCACATGCATTCTTCGTAGGCTCATTTTGGTAGTGAAACCAAAAACCTCTTGCATCATTGAAACGAAAAAAAAATTCCTTTATAGTAGGTCTGAAGCCATTATCATTCTCCATTAGTTCTTCATGTATCCACTCCCCATTAATGGTTGTCTCATGACTTCATGAAACCAAGCACTTATCTCATTTGTGATAGAATAAATGTATGAAGATTTATCTTCCTCCTTATGAACCATTCATTATCATGAGAGATGGGTTCTTGTGAACCACTACTGATGAATCATGGGTCAATGAGTTTGACTTGTAAAACTACACGATTGAATCCTGATAGCAATATCACAATATTTATATATCTAAATGTGTTATTTCCTTCAGCTAAAATTTGTGCTTATACTTATGTAATTGATGTATGTTTGTGTATGGGATTATAGTAATTTCTATTTGATGATGCTATTGTGTCTTTAGGGTTTATTTATTAAAGGGTGCATGAAACAAGTTTTAAATCCTTACAAATCTTTGAATTTCTTAGGTTTTTCTATTTGTTGACTCTAGGCTCCGAGCCCGAGTCCAAGTCAAAAAATGGCTTGTCAAGTCCGAGGCGAGTCCTAGTCTTGTAACACTGGTGTGAACACATCGAGGATTAATATATATGCCGATGAAGAGAGAACCCATCCTTGTTTCCAAACAAACCATGGTATACATATGGTTGGTCGAGATAAAACATCACTGTCCTGGATAGTTCGAACCATAATCTTTCATGGATACAAACACACCTTCATTATGTGTGTTCTTGATCCTATTGAAGAAATTTTGGAACATGTTGTAGATCAAATATTGCAACCCTGAGTCCACAAGAAGGTTACTTGTCCTAATTTCCACAAATGTCTTTAAGACGTTCATCCTTCTTGAGTAATATGAACTATTGATGTTATCTAGATCTTTGAAACTATCTACAATCATGTGGAATACTGTAGAAGCTATAGCTATATATAATACTACAAATGACTGCTCAATGGAATCGTGATAGCAATATCACAATTTGACACATTGTAGAAAATACCTCCTACTTATCAATTGATGAGCTAAAGTGATGGAGAGTTCAATCCCTCAAGAGAACTCTTTGTCTTCCCAAGACCTATTCTCTGGTCTTCCTAGGGTATTACTCTCTACCCTACTTAGGGATCACTCCTAAACCCCTCTCACCATGTAAGACTCTCCACCAATTTCAAATTCTTCTCCATCACTCCCAATCCACCACTAAGCTTCCTTGGGCTCCACATTGACCTAAAGTGTCCTAACCACTCCAAGGCTAGGGAAGGGTATCCTATTTGTCCCTTTGTTGATTTTTCTCCTCAATGATCCATCTTATTGGATTCTTTCACCTTTTACCCATCGCTTTCTTGAAAAACTCAATTTTAGGCCTTGTAGCCTTCTGCCCCAATTTGGCCTCCTAGAACCCGTTTTCTTGACTTTTCTCACAAACAGTCTTAACAACCCCCAAATGTTTTTGTGGATTATTTCTTTTGACCATCAAGGATCCAAGATTTACCAGGCCTTAGTTCCTACAAGTGTCTGTACATATGATTTTCCTCAAACCCCCTATTTTTAAGGGTTCTTAGGGTTTTTGGCTCTTTTTCCTTCTTTGAGGGCTTCAACGACCTCCTCATCTCTCCTCCTGGCACACACATGACTAAGATACATGTTCCTACACTCCCATACTCTTGATTGGAACAAACCAATCCATTTAGTAACTCTCCTTGTTGCTGTACTCTCCAAGCTACTAGCCAGAATGCACTTGCACTCGCTTAGTGCTGATGATTTCATCACCTTCCTTGCAAAACAAGACCCCAAAACCTATATGTACACTATTTACATAGTCCCCAACTTGATTCCAAGTGGCCATGAGAGGAAAGCCACAGGAATTCAAGTGGGACTCATTATTCACAAAACTGGCCTGAACCGGCAATGAGACCAAGAACACCAAAAACTTGCAAAAAGATAACCAATCGGTCTAGATGACTAATCTAATGCTAAAAAAGGTAATTAAGTGACAAAATAGAAGAATAAAATCATCAGATAATTCCTTTCAATCCATTTTTGACTGGATGAAGGCTCAAACACATAAATTCAATGAAAACTTGCTCTCTTCCAATCAAAAAAGTGTACTCTCCAAGTCTCAATTCGTGAAAACAATCCTCCAACCCAGGTATTAGGGTTTTTCTGACCTTAGATACCTTTCTCCTATGTGCTAGGACCCTTGGGTCGGGCTTAGAGCATCATTAATGCCATTTTCCAACTTTTAGGATAAATAGCCAAGGCAACATTGCTCAAAATGCTCACAGTGTCCAAGACTTACCTAAACCGCAAGCCCCTAAAAAACCTATTTCTAATTCACTCATCAAAAACACTCTTGGGACTTTACATCATAGTCCTTATTCCCTTGGTGGTTGGCTAGAACCACCTACAAGCCAAAATTGCAAAGATCTCTCCAAAAGACCTTAAGGTGCTCCTGCACCATTCTCCCCCCTGCAACAAAGAAGTTAAGGAACCTGTGGTGTCAAGAGATCCTCACTAATTCCATGCTTCTTAAAGTCACTTTCTGCTATCCAAGTAGCCTCTGACTCTAGTTGATGTCTCCACTTCACTAAGTGCTCCATGTATGTCTTGTGCCTAGTCTTCTTCTTCACTCTTGAGTCTAGAATCTTGTCCACTTGTGGTTTGATCTGATCAGGTACCTTGAGTTCATCCACATCCTTACTCACCTCAGCACTATACTGTTCCTCATCCATTTCTGGTCCTTTATACTTCACCAAGTCCTTCACATTGAAGATAGGAAAAATGGACATCTCCTTGGGTAACTCCACCTTGTATGCATTGGATCCATACTTAGCCAACACCTTACATGGCCCTATCCTTTTCATCTGTAGCTTACTTGGTATGCCTTTCTGTAGTCTTGCCTTGTTCAAGTATACCATCACCAAATCACCTATTTCAAATTGTAGATCTCTCTTCCCTTCATCTCTTTTAGCCTTCAGCTTCTATTTAGCCTCCATTAATGTCTTCTTTACCTGCTCATGAACCTCTCTTATTGACTGAGAAAAATCATTAGCATGTCCACTGATTCCTTCATAACCTTTTAGGTCTCTTAGCTCAAGTACACCCCTTGGATGTAACCCATATACAATTTCAAATGGGCTCTTACCAGTAGACCTGTTTGTGCTATCATTGTAGGCAAATTCTGCCTGTGAAATGACTTGTTCCCATCCTTGTCCATACTCCTTAGTTAGACACCTCAAAAAGCTACCAAGTACCCTATTTATCAAGATTTATGGTGAGGTTCTCCTCTTGAAGTTTCTTCAATGCAAGTTCTAGGTGCTTCATATGTTCTTCTTTTGTTTAGCTAAAAATGAGGATAACATCTAAGTAGACTACCACAAAGACTCCTATAAAGTCCTTCAAGACCTCATTCATCACCCTCATAAAAGTGCTAGGTGCATTTGTAAGCCCGAATGGCATTAATAACCACTCATATAACCCCTCTGTGGTTTTAAAAGCTAACTTCCATTCATCTCCCTCTTTCATCCTAATCTGATAGTAGCCACTTTTTAAATCAATCTTGGAGTAGTACTTAGCATCCCCTAAACAGTCCATTAAGTCTTCTATTCTAAGAATAGGAAACCTATATCTAATGGTTATCCTATTTATGGCCCTAGAATCAGTACACATTCTCCACTTATCTCCCTTCTTAGGTGCCAACACTACTGGAACAACACATGGGCTTATGCTTTTCCTAATCAACCCTTGGTCCAAAAGTTCTTGAACTTGCCTTGCTATCTCCTTGTTCTACTCCGGTGTCATTTTTTATGTAGCCTTGTTAGGCAATGTTGCTCCTGGTACAAAGTCACTTTGATGACTAATTGCCCTCTTACGTGGTAGTGTAGCTAGTGTGCCTTCACAAATGATATCCCTGAACTGATCCAATAGTTGCTTCACCTTTGCTGTCATAGGTAGCCGACTATGTGACTCCTCCTCCTTTGGCTTCAACATGATTGCATAGACAACTCCTTCTTCCTCCTTCATGTCTCTTAGGAATTCCTTTCCACTCATCAAAAGTATAGTGGATTGTACCTTTTCCACTATGCCTTCTTGGGGAAAAAACTTCATGGTTAAGCGCTTGAGTTGGAGTATACTGGAATGGGTGACCTCCCAGGAAGGCCTAGTGCCTCACCTCTATGAGCATCACTTAGATGGAATGAGTGCTAAGTGGGCCATTCAATATCATTTCAAATTTTTTGCTTTAAGCAACTTACAAATTTGCAACTTAAGACTCCTCCAACCTAAGGGATTGATCCGGTGGAACATAGCTTGGAGCGATTCCACATGTTTCGGTATAAAAGAGGACCATGCCTAGCATAAAAATACCTATTTGGACATGTTGGAACAGTTCGCTTGGTCACACAAGTTGTAGAATGAAAGTTGCACCACTCTACAACTTTGCACTACTTGCATTTGATGCTTTTTTCACCAAGTGAAAATCCACCACCATTGGAAAACCACTCCGAGATAGCCAAAACTGAGAAAGGTTTTTGTACACAGGATCAATATGATCCTATAGGATTAGACAAGAAGTTTCTAAGCATCACGACATTTGAGTAACAACATGTTAAAATTTGCAGCCATTTTGCACTTTTGACCCTTAAGGGATTGATCCGGTGGAACATAGCTCAAAGTGATTCCATGTGTTTCGGTGTGAAAGAGGACCATGCCTAGCGGAAACATACCTATTCAGACGTGATGGAACAATCTGCTTGGTCACACGAGTTGCAGAGCGAAAGTTGCACCACTTTGCAACTTTGCACAACTTGAATTTGACACGTTTTCCATCAAGTGAAAATCCGCCCCCACGAGAAAACCACTCAAAGATAGCCAAAATAGAGAGAGGTTTTTCTAGAGGGGTCCAACTCCTTTCTGTTAGATTAGACGAGAAGTTTCTAAGTGTCACAGTATGCAAGTATTAGCATGCTAAAGTTTGCAGCTATTTTGCACTTTTGACCCTTAAGGGATCGATCCGGTGGAACATAGCTCAGAGCGATTCCATGTGTTTCAGTGTGAAAGAGGACCATTCCTAGCGTAAAAATACCTATTCGGACATGTTGGAACAGTCCACTTGGTCACACGAGTTGCAGAGCGAAATTTGCACCACTTTGCACAGCTTGAATTTGACACCTTTTCCATCAAGTGAAAATCCGCCGCCACGAGAAAACCACTCCAGGATAGCCAAAATTGAGAGAGGTTTTCCTAGAGGAGTCCAACGCCTTTCTATAGGATCAGATGAGAAGTTTCTAAGTCTCACGGTATCCAAGTAATAGCATGTTGAAGTTTGCAACTATTTTGTACTTTGGACCCTTAAGGGATCAATTCGGTGGAACATAGCTCAGAGCAATTCCACATGTTTCGGTGTGAAAGAGGACCATGCCTAGATTAAATATACCTATTCAGATGTTTTGGAATAGTTGGCTTGGTCACACGAGTTGCAGAGCGAAAGTTGCACCACTTTGCAACTTTGCACAACTTGCATTTGACACCTTTTCCATCAAGTGAAAATCCACCGCCATGAGAAAACCACTCCAAGATAGCCAAAATTGAGAGAGGTTTTTCTAGAGGGGCCCAACGCCTTTCTATAGGATCAGACGAGAAGTTTCTAAGTGACATGGTATTCGAGTACTAGCATGTTAAAGTTTGCAGTCATTTTGCACTTTGGACCCTTAAGGGATTGATCTGGTGGAACATAGCTCAGAGCGATTCCACATGTTTCGGTGCAAAAGAGGACCGTGCCTAGTGTAAAAATACCTATTCGGACGTGTTGGAATAGTCCGCTTGGTCACACGATTTGCAGAGTGAAAGTTGCACCACTTTGCAACTTTGCACAACTTGAATTTGACACCTTTTCCATCAAGTGAAAATCTTCCGCCATGAGAAAACCACTCCAAGATAGCCAAAATCGAGAGATTTTTTTCTAGAGGGGCCCAATGCCTTTTTGTAGGATTAGACGAGAAGTTTCTAAGTGTCATGGTATCCGAGTACTAGCATGCTAAAGTTTGCAGTCATTTTGCACTTTGGACGCTTAAGGGATCGATCCGGTGGAACATAGCTCGAAGCGATTCTACATGTTTCAGTGTGAAAAAATACCATGCCTAGCGTAAACATACTTATTTGGATGTGTTGGAACAATCCACTTTGTCACACAAGTTGTAGAAAAATGTGTACAAATTTTTTACATGACCTTTATATGACCTTTTTCACATTGTTTACATTTCAAAATTCAAAGTTTGCAAATTTTCCTACTCAATGCATTTACAGAACAAGGTGATACTACACCAAACATGAACTTCAACCTTAAAATATTTGAGTATATCTCATTATGTAATTAAATCTTATTACAATGCCTCTGGCACTTTGTTCTCTCAGATCTTTTACAATGTCACTCATACATTCAAGATTCTTTTTAAATGTCTACATCATAGGTGCTCATCATGAGGTTAACTTCAAATGAGTAACTTGAGATTCCCTCGCTAAGCTTCACATGCTCTCTTACAATGGCTTGAAATCAAAATTGAGATTTGTCAAAATAATCAAAATAAGTATGTTGCATTTCTTTTTTGGCTAAGATTTTCTTTGATGGCTCTTAAATCAACATTTTCTACAATGAAAGATCAATCAACCCTTAGTAGTTTACTTACAAATACACAAAGTAAAAGAGAAAAATAAAGAGCATCCAAAATGGAAATGAAATAAAAATAGATGGAAGGCACTTACAGATGCTGCATGCAGGCATCAAAATAAGGATGTTGCATTGCTTTTCTAGTTGACATTCTCTTGGATGGCTCATATATCTGCATTTTTTGCAAGGGGACACCAATCACTGTAAAAGAAGATGATAGCATTGGAATCACACAAATTAATGTGCATACAAGTATAAATTAATAAGAACCAATGTGCATATACTTACAAATTAATCCAACGAATCATCCGGGTCTGCTCTACTCTTTATTGTGTCAAGTATTGCCTCATGGTCAGACTCACAGACCTTCCATAACGTCTTGTTCAAAGGTCTACCGCCATATTTGGTCAAATGAACATTGGATGCCACGACAAGGTTCGAGTAATGAAGAATCTTATGATGCATGCCAAAGTCCTGAAATAGCCAATGTTTAACATTTGAATGTGGGTACCTTCTAAGCCATGTTCCAGTAACCACAACTGACCTTGTAGGGTATTCAATGTTTTCTCCATCTATAATTGGGTCCTCCAATTTATTTTTTGTCTCAACACAACGACACAAGTAATAGTTTGTTCCCTCTTCATTGTCTTCATCTGCAATAACTGCATAAACATGCCCTGCATTGATATCTGCAAAAAATCTCTTGAAATTTGTCAACATTACGAATACAGTACAAAGTAAGATCTAACAATATGGAATTTCAACAACTAAGAAAGTAGATATATCACCTCGTTGAACTAGATCTGATATGTGGTCAAAGTCGACCGATGATTCTATCTATGTCAGTTCCAATGCCATCGGAGGGTGATACGTGTGAAGTGGGCTAAGATAACTTGTGAACCATTTGTCAACCCACTCCCCTGACTCACAATCATTCCAGTCTTGCATTGTACATGAAGAACAAAATCATGCCATCTTTCGTGTATCGATACTCCATGAACCTGTATTTGAGCTAAGGAAAGAGTGTACCTCACTCGATCCTATTAGTGTACAACAATCTTCATATGGTGCAATGTTAGTATCATCCATCAACCAAAAAAATCTATGAACTGAAGATGTACCTTCATTACCTGGACCCATCAAAGCATTACACCACTCGACGATTGATTTTGCATCTGTCAACTTTGCACTGTCTTTATACTTTAACTCTTCTCGTGCTAATGCTCTTTTCACGCATGCTCCTGCACCATCATGCTCCCCCTTTCCATGTCCAGCCTCACAAAAGTTCCACATATGTTGAACATCTGTAATGAAATGCATCCTGCACAACCAGTAGAACATGCGCGAGTTCTTGAACTGTGTTGCATAGTTATCATACCATATTATATGTTGATCGTATTCTATGCCCCTCTAAGCCAAACCACTATAGAACATCTGGAAGAAACCTTGCACGAACTCTGGAGAATGTGTGCGATCATCACTAATTTAAAAGTGGTACTCCCTCAATACCTTCCTTTCCTCATCTGTACTATTAGATGCATGAATGAATGCTATGTGCACAAATATCAAAACTTGTGTGGAGTTGTAATATTGTGACTGGACCTCATGTTGTGGTTGTAGAGTGTAGTTCTCTACAAATTCAGCCACAGATACTATGCTTCCAACTGGAAAGGTGTCCTTGCATAGCTTGAATTACGTGTCCAACCATCGGGCTCTATGGGTATGCATTGCATACTCAGACAGTATACTATCACGAAATGTGGTCATAAATTTGTACACTGGAATCTTCTCAATAACCAAATCACACCTTTTTTCTTGAGACCCATCTTTTGTAGCATATGCCACTATTTTATACTTCCCGAACTCTACTAGTTTTTGTTCCACCTCATTTGTGCTTTCCATATGTTGACATACTGGCATACGTTGGAAGTCACCGCAACACTCGCACGAACCATCCAAGCATTTTGTCCTATAAAATATCTGGCCATCCTCTATTTCACATAATTTTTTTGATAAGAACTCTCTTGAAGATTTTGGTGGGGCTTCTATGCCACAATCCTGCAAAACATTGTTAGTATGCAAATCTAAACATATAGAATGATAAACATCGTAATGGTTAGAAAATTCAATATGTAGTCTACAACAACAAGTAGTGCGTGTGTGATTTATCTTGACATAAAAAGGTTTAAGCAGTTCAAAAAATCTTTGAGAAATACTAATTTGAGGATAATCATTTTCAAATTTCCAAAAAAATTGGGTTTGAGTCATATCCAAAAAATGCTTTGGATGTGGCTCATGATTCCGACTACCGATTCTCCTTCTTACCACATCCCTTTGATTGGAGATGGCCTTGTGTTATTCTTCCAATACTCTTCAATTAGTGTTCTCAAGGCTTCGACAACTTCTTTATCTTTTCATGACAGTCTCCCCGAGAATGCCCATAATTCATTTGTATCATTGCCCTCAATTCTTTGCCACCTTTGAATGGCTCTTGATAAAGTTTTTCTACTAATTCCCATTTTTTCACTAGTCTTTTTAATTAGGCGAGCTCTCTTTGTTTGACAGCTTACCAAAGTTGATGTAATGACACGTCGAGTGACATTACTATCCTTTGAGCATGAGGTCTTACCCACACTCTCATAAGCATCCATTAGATTCTTCACAATAGTGTCTTGAATTGATGCATTCGATGTTCTCAACCCAAGAGTCTTCATGATGTTCCTATACTTTACACCCCACATCATTTCAACAAATAGTTGACATCTTGCAGTCTCATTTAGCCTTTCAAAGAATCGTTCCCAAATATTTTCAGCATATCTTCTACAAGTGCGTGTTGAAATCTTACCTTCCATGTGCTACAAAATATCATCATCAATATTAATCAAATACTTTGGCTTTCTACGCAAAATTCTTGGTGGTGTTCTCCTAGGTACATACATCTCAACATTAGGAATTTCATCAATATTTAATTGAGGTGGGCTAGATTGCATACCTTCGATCGAGGGTGGAGAAGAAGACATACCTTGAGGTTCACATGGGAATGATGGCATACCTTCTTCGTCAATTTCGAGTGATGATGTACTCTCAACTTGAGATGTGTTGGATGGTGTCCAACAATATTCACTTGCGGTAAATGGTGTCCCTCCATATTCACTTGCAGTAGATGGTGTCTGTCCATATTCACATGTGCTAGATGGTGTCCCTCCATATTCGCTTGTACTTAATGGTGTCCCTTCATATTCACTTGTCGTAGAGGGTGTGTCTCCAACTACGGTATCTGAATCTGTCTTATGACAATGCTTTCGCATTCATGCCTTTTGTGCTGCCAATTCCCGTTCTCTTTTTGATGGTTGAGGTTCCTCTACAATCGGGTTGTTTTCATCAATCGTTTCCAATTTCTTCTTTTCATGATATTCCGCCACCCGAACTCTCTCCTTTTCTTTCAAAGTTTCGTTCTCTTTGTTTGTTAGTTTCCTCTTTGTCTTTTTCTTCGGCATGGCGGATAATTTTATTTGTACCATGGTAATGAGATGAATATTAGTTCCTAAAAAATGTATCCATTCAAGATAATTGAAAAATATATGTCATTGAAGGCTTCATTTAAATATTACTTACAATCATCGTGTACAAAAGTAGGGTCTTTTATTGTTGAAAATGCCTTGGAATGAAACTAATGACAATAGGATCTATGGTTCTTAGCTCAAACAAGCACTTTTCCATGAGAATTTGAGGAACCAAGGAGTGATTTTGAAAAATTGTTGGTGTAGGAGCACCTTAAAGGTCTTTTGGAAGATCTTGGAAATTTTGGCTTGTAGGTGGTTCTAGCCAACCACCAAGGGAATAAGGACTATGATGTAAAGTCCCAATAGTGTTTTTGATGTGTGAGTTAAGGCAAACTTAGGGTAGTCTATAGCCTTGAATTTTGGAGAAGCCTGAATGATGAAATTAGGCAAATTAGTCCATGTAGACTTGGCAATTTGTCCTAAAAGTGGGAAAATGGCATTAATGATGCTCTAAGCCCGACCCAAGGGTCCTAGTACGTGGGAGAAAGGTAAAGCTTGGAGGAGTGTTGGGATTGGTCCATTACACCTTTTTAATCTTCTTAGATGGGTCTTGAAGGCAAGTTGACATCTTCAATGGTTTTGGGTCCTCTAACTCTGCATAAAATATGAGTATCATAGTTTGAAGTGTGTGCATGGTTTGGGAGATATATGTGACAATTCGTAGATGTTTGGCTACTAGTAATGTGGACAGTGAACAAAGGAACTAAGTTTGTGTGTAAGGGTAGACTTCTGAAATGTTTCATTTTTGTTGTACTACCTCAAACAAAGATTTATTGAGCAAATAATGGTTTGGTTATGCCTTAAGAATTATAGTTTGTGTTTGTAAACAATGGTGCCATTATGGAAGGTTTAAGACAACTTGTGAATGACATAATCATTGGTTGATGTTTTGAGGAACCTAGTTGATTGTAATCAGTTATTTTGAAGATTTTCAAGGTGTTTTGAAGGTCCTTAAGGAATTGGGAACTCTTAATGATAATTTGAGTATACGAATCAAATCTTTTGTGAAGGGAAATATAGTTGAATAAGTGTGTCAAGAAAGGTGTTGATTTCTTCCTTTGTACTGCATCAGTTTGTGTAGAGTTATTGGAAGGTGTTTGGACCCTTCAGAGGAATGGGAGAGGCTTGGAGTTGTCTTAAAGAATGAATTTTGGTGAATGGTTCTGAATTTCTATAATTGGCAAGTGTAAATAATTGTGTATATAATTTGGTAATTTAAAATGTGCATTGACAACCTAAGGTTATAATGAAAAACAAAAATGAAAGCAAGCCATAATAGAATGAAAGAAAATTTGTAAAGACTTCACATACCTTAAAAACCAGACTTTCAAATGGAGGAGTTCAACCCAATTATGTAGCCTTAGCTTCTTCTTTCTTCAAACTCCACAACAATTTGTCTTGTTCAAAAGCTTGTTCCCTTCCACACTTCAATTGTATATCAGTTTTCAATGGAATTCAAACTTCAATTGATATTATATGTCTTTCAACATGGAAACTCTGCTATTTCATGCAAAGGTGGTAAAAAGATCATGGAAAAGGTGACAGAATGTGAAAAAGATGCTTGCACACTTCACAACATCATCAAAAAGATATTTTTTGTTGAAGAACGTGTAGAACTAGGGGAATATGTAGACTGTGGGCCTTCAAATCACTGTTATATAGATTTTTTTATTGTTTTAGTGGACTACAAAATGCACTCGCATTATAATGTGCACACGTTATAACATGAGCGCGTTATATGAAATTTGGTTTTCTTAGTGTATTTTTTAGAGTATAGGAGTTTCTGAGAGAGTGAGAGGGAGAGAGGGGGAAAGTGGAAGATAGAGAGGGAGGGAGAAGGGGAGAGTGGGAGAAAGAGAGAGGGAGAGAGTGGGAGATAGAGTGGGAGGGAGAGAGGTGAGAGTGGGAGATAGAGAGGGAGGGAGAGAGGTGGAGAATGGGAGAGAGTGGGAGAAGGGGAGAAGTGGGGAGTGGGAGATAGAGACCTAAACCCTAATCCCTCAACCCTCAACCCTTAAACCCTAATCCCTCAACCCCTATACCCTCTTAATCCCTCAACCCTTAAAACCCTAATCCATCAACCCTTAACCCCTATACCCTCTTAATCCCTCAACCCTTAAACCCTAATCCCTCAACCCCTATACCCTCTTAATCTCTCAACCCTCAACCCTCAAACCCTAATCCCTCACCCTTAACCCCTATACCCTCTTAATCCCTCAACCCTCAAACCCTAATCCCTCAACCCCTATACCCTCTTAATCCCTCAACCCTTAAACCCTAATCCCTCAACCCTTAAACCCTAAACCATAACCCCTTAACCCCTATACCCTCTTAATCCCTCAACCCTTAAACCCTAATACCTCAACCCTTAAACCCCAATCCCTCAACCCCTATACCCTCTTAATCCCTCAACCTTCAATCCTGAACCCTTAAACCCTAATCCATCGACCCTTAAACCCTAATCCCTCAACCCTTAAACCCTAATCCCTCTTAATACCTCAACCCTAAACCCTCAACCCTTAAACCCTAATCCCTCAACCCCTATACCCTCTTAATCCCTCAAGCCTCAATCCTGAACCCTTAAACCCTAATCCCTCGACCCTTAAACCATAATCCATCAACCCATATACCCTCTTAATCCCTCAACCCTCAATCCTAAACCCTTAAACCCTAATCCCTCAATCCTTATACCCTCTTAATCCCTCAACCCTTAAACCCTAATTCCTCAACTCTTGAACCCTAATCCCTTAACCCCTATACCCTCTTAATCCCTCAACCCTCAACCCTCAACACTTAAACCCTAATACCTCAACCCCTATACCCTCTTAATCCCTCAACCTACAACCCTCAACCCTTAAACCCTAATCCTTCAACCCCTATACCCTCTTGATCTGTCAACCCTCAAACCTCAACCCTTAAACCCTAATCCCTCAACCCTTAAACCCTAATCCCTCAACCCCTATACCCTCTTAATCCCTCAACCCTCAATTCTCAACCCTTAAACCCTAATCCCTCAATCCCTATACCCTCTTAATCCCTCAACCCTCTTAATCTCTCAACCCTCAACCCTTAAGCCCTAATCCCTCAACCCCTATACCCTCTTAATCCCTCAACCCTTAACCCCTATATTCTCTTAATCCCTCAACTCTTAAAACCCTAATCCCTCAACCCCTATACCCTCTTAATCCCTCAACCCTTAAACCCTAATCCCTCAACCCTTAAACCCGAATCCCTCAACTCCTATACCCTCTTAATCCCTCAACCCTCAATCCTGAACCCTTAAACCCTAATCCATCGACCCTTAAACCCTAATCCCTCAACCCTTAAACCCCAATCCCTCTTAATACCTCAACCCTAAACCCTCAA